>LPNX010006837.1:6601-105046 GCA_001517045.1 Pseudotsuga menziesii | reverse complement strand
AGCCGACCACCCCAACTTTGGAGGTATGGAGTGAAAAACTCAGAAATTATCAGTCATTTGTTCAACAACCAATAATAACCAAGGAAAAAAACACCCTGGGCTAATCGGATTGACAAATAAAGTCTAAGAGACTGATTCTTTTATAGACACTATCATGCTACAACATTTATTACAATTCCCTCATGGGGTATGAACATGTGATATAGTACAACAAGCACTTCCCATAAGTACTTCCAAAGGTATTTTTGAAGTCCGAACAAGTTACCCCTGTCCGGTTCACCGGGCTCACTTGATAAAAACCACTAAGTACAACTTAGGTGGTAACAGACCCCATGCGTAGTTTGTGAAACTCTTTCACTTTTCTATCAAATAATCTTTCTGACATATATTTCTCTTGGAAATTTTTTTGGAAGGTATCCCAGCTTATTTCCTGTAGCTAATCTTTCTTGGTGTGTTTTAAATCCCTCCACCATCTTGTTTCCTTACCATTTAAGTTATATATGGAAAGCTGAACCTTCATCTAAATTCAATAGTTATGAACCTATAAATACTTACTCATGCCCAGTAGCCACTCTTCAGCCTTTTACCCAATGTTTACTTCACCTTCATAAGTTGCGGCTCTTATTTTTCGAAACTCCCCCTGAAGATTGTCATTGCTTCTCTGTTTCTTTCTTTGAGAAGAAAGAGAGTGGTCACTAGAAGTACTGTGATGATATCCTTTTGGTTCTTTAGTGGTGCATTCCTCTTTTTCTTCTCCTCTTGGTTTGCTGGCCCGTTTAGGGTAAGATTCTTTTTTGGAACAATTTGCGGACTGGGTAGGTTTACCCTGCAGGATGCCTCGCGTCATATTTCTTAGTAATGCTTCATTTATAGCTTGCTGTTCTTTTCTTTCATTCAGGATGTCTTCTCTGAGACTTGGCAATTCTGCTCGAAGATTATGTATACTCTTCAAAATATCCAAATTCAGCTCCACCACCAGTTCTCCTTCTGTGATGAGGATGTTCATTCTTCCTTGACGACTATTATCTCCCTCAGTGGTCATAATTTGAGTTGTTCTTGTAAAAATTTGTGTAACTACAAAAATGCTTAATAATAGGAAAAATTTATGTTACAAACCAAAATTTAATATTATACTTTATTTTCTCTGTGGTGATTACTTAGTTCTCACATAGGTCTCTTAGTATTGAAACCGGGCTTTGATACCACTTGTAATGTCCTCAAAAATCAAAAAATAAAATAAAAAATTAATAGTCTAGTAACAACTACCTATATCGAACATTATTCGACTTGCGGAATTATATCGTACACTACATGTACAACTGTTTATTCCTAAGTTTTTCTTACATTTTGTCATCTTACTTTGAGTCATTATTATTGATGTATTTTACTTACGATGTTTACTGCTTAGTTCTTATCTTTAGACATCTGTCGCATAAGTGTCGTTACTGGATTTGAATACTTTGTCCTTTTTGCATAGTCTTACTTGTTATGTATAAAGTCCTAACTTAACTTTGTTTGTGGAAACAAAGTGGGAAGAGTGGCGTGACTCGTTCTCCCATGATGATCTAAGAGGTAAAGGTGTTTACTTTTTTGCAAGCTCACTTATTTCACATGTAATTCATACTTTGGCGACAGGATCTTATTTAAAGAGTACTGAACATCTTGATCCTAAAGGACCCACTGCTAGTTGTTATGGTTCCTCACTGACTTAGATTTATAACATGATAAGTTCTACGCTCGTCAATTTCAATATCATCGCTAAATTTCCTGTACACTTCCCATCCTACCTTATGGGTTTATATTTCGTTGCTTATATCTTAGTATATTTTACGTTCAATGTGTATCTTATTAAAAACTATTAACATCTCCTATATTTTCTATTTGCAGGTTATTATCTTGGCTTAAAGACAGACCTTTGATTTTTATGAGGGTTAAATGTTTAACATGGAATATTCCATTTTCCATGTTCACTAAGCATTCAGATTAGGAGAACCTTATTTTGTTTAAGGCTTTAAGCCTATGGTTTACATGTTATATTTAATATATATACCTTGTGGCTTGACTTGAGACTAGCGTAGACCAAGCATGGACTATGCACTATGCCTAACATCGCAATGTATTAAACCGTGTAATATAATGAGCTTGTGATACGATTTGGGGGTGGAGACATATCGTATGGTTGAACCATATATGTTGGGGTTTAACGATTGCATGGTGGTAGAGACTATTGTTTGGCAACGATTTTAAACTATGGAAAAGCAGGTTTTTGGCTTGGAAGGTGGAAACCAACTGGTGTCGTTAATGCACCTTGGTTTTCGTGGCAACCCTCACTTAGGCTTGGCTCACGATGGTTTGGTCATTTCACTTGTCGATTGGGGTTTTTCATGGCTCTGCGCATAGGATAATGGAGGCGACCCCTAGAACAGGAAGGTAAGCTTTGCTTTGGGTTTTCTTGTTTACTATTTTGTGTTGTTCTAAAACTTATATTATTGCCATACTTCTAAATCATGGTTTCGTTGGTTGGTTGCAAGTGTCAAGGTATGGTGGAGAACATTTTGGCTCTAGCTCTATCGTGGTTTTGACTATGAAAAAAAATGCAAGGTAAGGCTTACCAACAAGCTTACACTTGTCATCTCTCAGCCTGTCTGGGTTGTGTTTCATCGTTCGATGTTGGGGTTCTTTGTGGGGTTTGAATTCGCCTTTGGGATTGTAATGCATAGACTTGGGTTTTTAAATTAATGGTGTGGTGGTTTTGGCCATGGGTCAAACTTGCCTTTCTCAGACGTTCTATGTATTTAAATTTTGGGCTTTGTAAATTATAAAAGAATTGGGGCTTTTGAGCCATGGGCTGCACCATTGCTTGCAATGGTTCCATATCCCATTGGCACGCCTGTGTGGACTTTGAATGCGATGATGGCATTACTATGCATAATGTAAATACTCTATGTTTATGAAATGGCCATGGTTTTTATGCTTAGTGTGAGTGTATGGAATTATGCTGCGTTAATGGTTTATTATAAGGGTTTATGAACAATAATACACCTTCATTGTGGTCTGTGTATTGAGTATTTATATTTGGTTGTGATAGTTTAACAATGTGGGTTAAAGGCCATGTCGTATATTGCTTGATCTTTTCACAATGAGAATTCATTAGGTCACAACCAAGAATCGAAGTGAATAGTTTCTTTATGGATATTTTTTCCAATTGTGTATCTATTCTTTTATTGACTTGATAGACCACTAGTTACAATGCGGAACATGTGGTTGGAACAAGACCTTTTGGCGTTGTCTTTCAGCTCATAATTGAATTCTTTATTCCAAAATGGGGATTTTATATAATGTTTCTTTTGGGTTTGAAATGAAAATTTCTGATGATTATATTATTTAGCCTAAAAGCAGAGAAACTAGAGAATTTGTTGCAATCAAGAAGGTTCTCCAAGACAAGCGATATAAGAACCGAGAGCTGTAGATAATGCATATGTTAAACCATCCAAATATTGTTGCTCTCAAACACTATTTTTTCTCAATGACATACAAAGAAGAAATTTACCTTAATCTTGTATTAGAGTATGTGCCTCATACTATAAATTGCATTGTGAGGCACTACAATAGAAAGAACCAAAGAATGCCACTGATTTATATCAAACTCTATAGTTATCTTTAACTTCTTCCCTACATTACCCCATTTTTGTGAAAAAATTCAGACATTCCTATCTAGCAATAGATCAAGTTAAAATTTGGAGTCTGAGATGAATTGAGAGTTTGAGAAACTTCAGATATGAAATTATTAGTAATATATTTTTTTTCATCATGAATTGAATACTGGTTTAGCTGAATGGATGTGATTTCTAGCATGTATGGTTACATATTTTAGTCTTCCATAAAGCTGAAATATGCAGTATGGAAATCTAAGGAACTACATAAAGATACAAGAAAAGTTATAAATATGTAGAAGGGAAAATTTTAAAAAGAAAACAAAAATAAGAAATTTTAGCAACTAAACATGTTTCAAACACTCTCTTTGTTACTTCATCATCTTATTAGCTTTAATTGCTAGTCTATATTATAATTGTTTTACTTATGGACAGTGTATTTCTAAGTATATGTAAAGGGTACTTCAAATTTAAAGGGTACTTCACATGAGAATTGCATAAGATATTGACTCTCATATTTATTATAAAGTTTTTACAGAATTCCACCAGTTGTTTCCATAATAGAATATCAAACTTCTTAGTAAACAATTTTGCATGGTACTAATTACCTGTGTGTATTTTAGGTGCATTTTACCACTACCATACCCAGGGAAAAGCACAATAAAGCATTTCAATACCTCAGGTATTTTCTTCATCCCTAGATATACATCAAAGGCATCACTATCTAATCTAGTTCATTTTTTTTCTACTTTATAATGATATTTGTTTATTGGATTTTGCAGGAGTGAAATTTAATTAAGTGGGCCATTGAGTATGAAGAGCATGTTGCTGAAACTTTGCCATTGAGTATGAAGAATTTGATGTTGAGGCTTACAAGATGGTAGGTATGGGTTAATTGAAGCTATTGCGAGATCTAAGTATGGCTTAGCAGCCAAGTACAAATGGGAGGGTTTAACCATTGTAATATTTTGAAAATTAATCGATCTACTAGATGATTTTCATGTCAAGTTCTATGGAGATAATTTTTTAGAAAACTCATAATTTTGAAAATTAATCGATTTACTAGATGATTAAAACTTATATTGTTGTACTTTATATTATTTATAATTATTTTAATTAACCAATTAATGTGACATTTGATAATTCACATTGGACACCATTAAAACTACTAAAATATAATAACCACACATAAAACGACAAAAATTACTAAATTAGTGACCAATAAATCATATTAATGACCAAAATTCGCATATAAAATGACCGAAAATTGAGAGATGTGTGACCAAACAATGAGATATAAATGACCAAAAAAACGACGAAAATTTTCATATCAATGACCAAAAAATAGTTTTGATGGCTAATTTACGGCCTTTTGTTACGCGACCAAATTTAGTCATATTCTAGTTTGTCATGTGGTCATTAATTTGGCCATAAATGTGGTCATATATTTGGTCATTGATTCAAATATATGACAAAATTAATGACATAATATATGACCAAATTAGTCATTAGAGGAATTTTGAGGTCTAAAATGGGCCTCCTAAGGAAAATAATAAAATAATAGTTAAAATAATAAAATAATATTTATTAATTATGGAGGAAGAAAGAAGAAAACTAATTTTTGTGTTCATATTTTTGACATATCTCCCTCTGTTTTTACTAAAATTTTGATCGAGAGAGATAGTTAGATGCAGAATCAAATTCTGCATCCAACGATCTCTCCCAATCGAAATTTGAGTAAAAACACAGGGAGATATGTCAAAAATACCAACAAAAAAAGTAGATTTTTTTGTGACAAATATGTCAATTCAACCATTATGGTTGACTCATTTTATTGAAATTCTATTAGTTCTTGAATTCCAACTCAAAAGAAATTATTGTTGGCACGTTTTCTTATAAGGCCCATTTTAGACCCCGAATTTCCTCTAATGGACCAACTGAAAAAGCTATAAATGACCAATTTTTCTCGCGTAATAAAAGACCGTAAATTAGCAACCAACGATCGCCAAAACAAAAGTGGTCATTGTTATGTGGATTTTGGTCATTTTTTTGGTCACTAATCTCTCATTTTCCACTAGTGATATGTTCCATTACTCTATTTTATGTATTGAATATTGTTCAGGAGGCGTTTACCATGGTCATATAGAAACCATTATGAATATTTTGAGACAAGAGATAGCTCTATAGATACTACCATTGTCCAAGGATAGTTCTCGAGGTCTTAATCATTGGTATGGGATCCCAGACCAAAAGTCACCAAGTGTCCTTGAACGAAATTTTCATGTAACTTTAAACTCGACATAGCTCGGAAACCAGAGGTCGGATCGAAAAACCATTGACTCTGTTGGACTCTTGGCATGCAATTACCTCTAGGTGGCCCTCTCCCTCATGTTTTCAACGCCCAATGGGTTCATTATGTTTTGATTTCATAAACTAGGGTTTTTCTCAGTTTCCTTCAATGCAACTCTATCATTGGTGGGTCAACTCTACAAAACCCTTGACCATGCCTATGTTGGTAGGGTTCATAGGCTATATTAATCTCGTACTAAAGTATAAGCCAACAACCTGCATAATAAAACTAGGGTTCACAAATTGAGACATGTAACTATAAACTAGGGTTTTATGACCTATTCATGTTTTAAGATCAAATTAGATTGGTTAGTATCATTTAAGTAGAAACCAAAAGGCCATATTCCTAGTCTATGAACATACATGAAACAAAATGAATAGGGTTAAACATGGATCACATGTAGAAGTTCACATGCATGCATGAATTAGAATTTGAAACACATCTACATGAATAACAAGCAAAATGGACTAAGGTTTATATGATTAGATTGGTTTTATGAATTATTTTCAAGTTATGAGATGCAACTAGGGTTTTGTGACCTCTTTACAAGTTATGAGATGGAAGTAGAAACACATGTACATATACAAATTGAAAACCAACTAGGGTTTCATGAACTACAATTGCATGCTATGACTAGGCTTGAGAAGTTATGATATGGAACTTGGGTTTTGTGACCTCTTACAAGTTATGAGAAGGAAGTAGAAACACATGTACATGTACAAATTGAAAACCAACTAGCGCTTCATGAAATACAATTGCAAGATATAACTAGGGTTGAGAAGTTATGAGATGGAATTAGGGTTTTGTGAGCTATTTACAAGTTCTGAGATGGAAGTAGAAACACATGTACATATACAAATTTAAAACCAACTAGGCTCTCATGAACTACAATTCCATGCTATAAATAGGGTTGATAAGTTATGAGATGCAAATAGGGTTTTATGACCTCTTTACAAGTTATGAGATGGAAGTAGAAACACATGTACATGTACAAATTGAAAACCAACTAGGGTTTCATGAACTACAAATTGCATGGTATAACTAGGTTTTAGAAGTTATGAGATGGAAATAGGGATTTATGAACTCCTTACTAGTTATGAGATGGAACTAGAAACACATGTCTATGTATAAATTGAAAACAAACTAGGGTTTCATGAACTACAATTCCATGTTATAACTAGGGTTGAGAAGTTATGAAATGGAACTAGGGTTTTATGACCTCTTTACAAGTTATGAGATGGAAGTAGAAACACATGTACATGTACAAATTGAAAACCAACTAGGGTTTCATGAAGTAAAATTGCATGCCGTAAGTAGGGTTGAGAAGCTATGATATGGAACTAGGGTTTTGTGGCCTCCTTACAAGTTATGATATGGAAGTAGAAACACATGTACATCTACAAATTGAAAACCAACTAGGGTTTCATGAACTACAATTGCATGCAATAACTAGGGTTGAGAATTTATGAGATGGAACTTGGGTTTTGTGACCTCTTTGCAAGTTATGATATGGAAGTAGAAACACATGTACATGTACAAATTGAAAACCAACTGGTGCTTCCTGAACTACAATTGCAAGCTATAACTAGGGTTCAAAAGTTATGAGATGGAAGTAGGGTTTTCTGACCTCTTTACAAGTTATGAGATGGAAGTGGAAACACATGTACATATACAAATTGAGAACCAACTAGGGTTTCGTGAAATAAAGTTGCATGATATAACTAGGGTTGAGAAGTTATGAGATAGAACTAGGGTTTTATCAACTCTTTACAAGTTTTGAGATGGAACTAAAAACCCATATACATGTACAAATTGAAAACCAACTAGATTTTCTTGAACTTCAATTGCATGATATAACTAGGGTTGAGAATTTATGAGATGGAACTAGGGTTTTATGACCTCTTTACAAGTTATGAGATGAAAGTAGAAACACATGTACATGTGCAAAATAAAAACAAAATAGGGTTTCATGAACTACAACTGCATGCTATAACTAGGGTTGAGAAGTTATGAGATGGAATTAGGGTTTTGTGACCTCTTTAAAAGTTATGAGATGGAAGTAGAAATGCATGTACATGTACAAATTGAAAACCAACTAGGGTTTCATGAATTACAATTGCATGCTATAACTAGGGTTGAGAAGTTATTAAATGGAACTAAGGTTTTATGACCTCTTTACAAGTTATGAGATGGAACTAGAAACACATGTACATGTACTAATTGAAGACCAAATAGGGTTTCATGAACTACAAATTGCATGCTATGTATGGTATGGTATGTTAGTATCATAGGGTATTGTAGGGTATGATATGGTATGGTATGTTAGTATTGTAGTGTATGGTATGGTATATTAGTATGGTATGGTATGTTAGTATTGTAGGGTGTGGTATGGTATATTAGTATGGTATGGTATGTTTGTATGGTATGATGTTAGCATCATAGGGTATTGTAGAGTATGATATTGTATGTTATATTACTATGGTATCGTATGTTAGTATAGTATGATTTTAGTATCTTTAGGTTTAGACCATTATATTGGTTAGTATCATTTAAGTAGAAACCAAAAGGCCATATAAGTACGTTATGCACATACATGAAACAAAATGAATAGGGCTGAACATGGATCACAAGTGGAAGTTCACATGAAAGAATGACCTAGAAGTAGAAACACATGTATCGTGTTTATAATGCTAGTGGTATGGCTATGATGTTATGATGTTATGATGTTAGTGTATGGTATGGTTATGATGTTAAAAAATTGAGGATAGACATAATGTTAAAAAGTTGGTGATAGTTGAATTTAGGTAGTTGTATGGTATGGTTGTGGTTATGGTGTCTAATGATTATCTCCCAAGACTTGATGGTTACTTGGTCTTAGTTGGATGGGTCATAAATTCTTCCTTGAAGTATTAGAAATATTCAAATAGTCGGTATTATATGTCATGGTAAGGTCTATAATATTATAATATCAAATAGGTGAACCACACATACCATACTATAACATAGGTGAACCACACATATCATGTTCCGAAATCAAGTCAACCATATATGTATAAATTTGAATCTTGCTTTATATTATGTATGTATAAAAAATAGTGGATCAAACTATACATGTGTGTGTATACAAACAAAAAGTTACATGTATGTATCACCATTATACATTTATTCTATTTATCCCCCCTTTCACTGCCACTGTTAATGTCATTTGAGAAATCTAGATTTCTTTTCCAGCTACTCAGTGGTGATCCCCAACCCTGAACAAGAGGGACAGGTCGCATTAGTCGAGACTGCAAACAAACCAAAATTTGTAAGTTACTTTACCAACCTATAAAAATTATATGTACATTTGTTCAAATTCCAAACCAATATAACATTTTTACTTACTGTACATGAGTAACTTATGGTGGTTAGTGGTGCCTCACTAGGAGCGACCCCGATTGGGTGCTCTTCAACTTACCACTTCCTCTCTATCAAGATGCATAAATATATATATATATATATATATATATTTCAATGTAAAAAAATCAATGGGTGGATGAAAAACATACTTGCATGTACAAATAAAACTATGCTACATGCACTACATGGAGGGACAATGACTTTTTCAAAGAAAGCGAGACATATATGTACCTCAGGGGTGGGGAGAGGGGGCAGAGAGAGGTGGGTGAGCGATAAAATCGATTGGGTGCTCTTCAATAACCGCTCGCTCACTATCAAGATGCATAAAATAATATATACGCCAATGCCATCATATCAATGGGAGAAACAAGGAAAAAGATACTTGCATGTACAAAAAGAAATATAAGCAAGATAGGAAATATATAAATATACCTGGGGGACATAAGGAGGTGTATAAAAAATGGGTTGAACAACTCTCAACGAGATAAAAGGATTTCTGCACGCATTAGCAAAGAAGGCCGCTTGTTGGACAAAATAATCAAAATCAGGTTCCTACGTACAAAAGGGTAAATATAAATTTAGACAATTTCAAATAATTAAAAAAATACACGTTGAATCATTAAAATCAGAATTAAAATAAAGAGAGGCATAAACGTAACTAGTAGGGGGTCAGAGGTGGGTCACCAACAACTTCAATTTGGTTCTCTTCAAGCACCTCTATCTCACTAGAATCCTGCATAAAGAAACATATGTCAATGTCAGATAATAAAAATAAAAAGAGACATATATACTAGATGGATGGAAAATGATATTTTAAAAGAAAAAAAAACATAAATGTACCTCATGGGGGAGAGGTGGGCCATCGACAACTTCAATTTGGTGCTCTTCGAGCACCACTGACTCACTAGATTTCTGCATAAAGTAACATATGTCAATATCAGCAAATACACATAAAACGAGACATATACTACATGGACGAAAAATGATGTTTCAAAGAAATGGAAACATACATGTTCCTGGGGGGGAAGAGGTGGGTCACCAGAAACCTATATTTGGTGCTCCATAAGCATCATTGGCTCAATAGATACCTACATAAAGTAACATATGTGAATGTTAGATAATACAAAGAAAACGAGACATATACAAGATGAACACAAAATTATTTTTTCAAAGAAAGCAAAACATACATGTACCTTGGGGGGTTGGGGGGGGGAGGGGAGGCGGGTCCCATTCACAAAGGTCATTCTGTTGGCATGGATATGATGCTACGTAACAAAACGTAAACATACAATTAGAAAATTTCTAATAATTAAAATCATTTATGTTGAATTATTAAAGGCATAATTAAAAACATATTTAAAATAGTACTTGTGTGTGGAAATCTTCCTCTACATGCGAGGGACTTGGCTGGGATTCCACAAACTCATCCTTCCCACCCTACATAAAACATATTGTATCCAGATTAAGATGTATTGAATGTTGTGATCTCTACTATAAATATGTAAATAACGATGACAAATTAAAAGGTAAAGTTCTTACAGCTAATGGTGAAGCACCAAAACCATATGCAGCATTGACCACTGCATCAATGTTATCAACATCAATCATCAGACTATGTAAATCTAGGGTGTGATGGGACACCATCTGTATATTTGTTCACATAATTTGTTAGATAATTAAATAGAAATAAATTACGAAACAAATTAAAATTTTGATATAAAAAAAAATATAATATGAAAAGAATGATTTTTACTTACATATCAGAGTAAACCATCATCCCGCAACTCTGAAGAAGAGCCATAGCATATGCCTCAACATGATGTGCAAGGGTGTGTAATAACACAATGCTCTGAACCCTCAACGTCTCCCATGCGATCTGTACCTGTAGTATGGTCTCGAGACGTAGTATGTGGATCCTGAGTGTGGGATGGGCCAGCCTCAGAAGTGCCAACCCATAGGCCTACATTTCCTTGGAAAACAGTCCCATGTTGGAGCAATGTATGTGCTAAGTCAAATAATACCTCTTGTATATCATCAATCACAGGACCCGCAAGAGGATATACCTGAGCAGGTTTTTTTGTGCATAAAGGGCGTGTCACTCAGTTAGAATAAGTCCTAGCCCCTTCCCTATCTTGGGGCATCCCATGACCCACACCCTGGAACTCTAAACTATCAAAATAGTTAACATGCTTCCCCAAGATAAATTATGCATACAACTTTCTCAAGAAATAGAAAGGGATGTCTCTATTCCCATGAGGGTCTTCATCGAATACTATGTATCGGCAATCCATCCAATTGGATTTCACATTTGGTTCCATGCACGAGTCTATGGAAATGTGTGCTCGACTCGTGCATCCAACCAATCTGGTGCTGGGGTCTCAGAATAATGAAAACAATTGGTCTTTGGTTATATTTAGTTTTTTATGTCTTTATAGCTCAAACCATCATAATAGTATTTCCTCGTGGATTCTCTGTACGAGCTGATGTTGTACAGTGCTCCTTGGGCATTGGAAATTATGTTTTTATGGTATCTAATGCCTTAGCTAATGATTGTCTCAAATGGTCCCCCCTATAAACAATGAGCTAAGGCGGCTCAATGAACCCAAATGAGTGAGAATCTCTTAATTTCCCTTGTGTCCCCCCTTTGTGTTTGGTTTTGTGTTCATATTTGGGTTTGTGTTTGGGTTTGGTTCTTTGTTATTAGTGGGTTCATTTTGCACATTAACTTCAACATTTCTATTATATCTTCAGATTAAAACAACAAATTAAAATTTGTTTTAATATATCATTGTTTGATTTAATTGAATTTTTTTTTAGTAAATTCGTTTTAAGAAATATAAAAAATATAAAATTAATAAAAACAAACAAATTTGAAAGCAACTATGAAGAAATGAGCACTTACCCTCCATTGGATGCAAGTTCTGAATTGTCTCTTGCAAATTATCCTCCAAAGGCGCCTCCAAATTGTCAAACTCAAATCGCTGGTGCGATTTTTTGTTGTCCCGATATCGCGGCATTCACTGTGCAAATAGGAAATTGAGACCACAAACCTCTGTTTTTTTTTATCGGTTTTCAAGTTATGATATGGAAGTAGAAACACATGTAGATCTACAAATTGAAAACCAACTAGGGTTTCATGAAATACAAATTGCATGCTATAACTAGGGCTGAGAAGTTATGAGATGGAAATAGGAATTTATGAACTCTTTACTAGTTATGAGATGCAACTAGAAACACATGTCCATGTACAAATTGAAAACAAACTAGGGTTTGATGAACTACAATTCCATGCTATAACTAGGGTTGAGAAGTTATGATATGGAACTAGGGTTTTATGACCTCTTTACAAGTTATGAGATGTCAATAGAAACAAATGTACATGTACAAATTGAAAACCAACTAGGGTTTAATAAACTACAATTGCATGCTATAACTAGGGTTGCTAATTTATGAGATGGAACTAAGGTTTTGTGGCCTCGTTACAAGTTATGATATGGAAATAAAAACACATGTACATCTACAAATTGAAAACCAACTAGGGTTTCATGAGCTACAATTGCATGCTATAACTAGGGTTGAGAAGTTATGAGATGGAACTTGGGATTTGTGACCTCTTTACAAGTTATGATATGGAAGTAGAAACACATGTACATGTACAAATTGAAAACCAACTAGTGCTTCATGAAGTACAATTTCAAGATATAACTAGGGTTGAGAAGTTATGATATGGAACTAGGGTTTTGTGACCTCGTTACAAGTTCTGAGATGGAAGTAGAAACACATGCACCTATACAAATTGAAAACTAACTAGGCTTTCATGAAATATAATTGCATGTTATAACTAGGGTTGAGAAGTTATGAGATGGAACTAGGGTTTTATGACCACTTTACAAGTTTTCAGATGGAACTAGAAACACATGTACATGTACAAATTGAAAACCAACTAGAGTGTCATAAACTACAATTGCATGCTATAACTAGGGTTGAGAAGTTATGAGATGGAGCTAGGGTTTTATGACCTCATTACAACTTATGAGATGGAAGTAGAAGCACAAGTACATGTGCAAACTGAAAACCAACTAGGGTTTCATGAACTAAAATTGCATGCTATAACTAGGGTTGAGAAGTTATGAGATGGAACTAGAATTTTGTGACCTCTTTACAAGTTATAAGATGGAAGTAGAAACACATGTACATGTATAAATTGGGAACCAACTAGGGTTTCATCAACTATAATTGCATGCTACAACTAGGGTTGAGAAATTATTATATGGAACTAGGGTTTTATTACCTCTTTACAAGTTATGAGATGGAACTAGAAACACATGTACATGTACAAATTGAAACTACAAATTGCATGCTATGTATGGTATAGTTTGTTAGTATCATATGGTATTGTAGGGTATGGTTAGGTATGGTATATTAGTATGGTATGGTATGTTAGTATTGTATGGTATATTAGTATGGTATTGTATGTTAGTATGGTGTGATGTTATTATGTTATGGTATGTTAGTGTAGAATGATGTTAGTATCATAGGGTATTGGAGGGTATGATGTTAGTATCTTTAGGTTTAGACCATTATATTGGTTAGTATAATTTAAGTAGAAACCAAAAGGCCATATAAGTACATTATGCACATACATGAAACAAAATGAATAGGGCTGAACATGGATCACAAGTGGAAGTTCACATGCAAGCATGACTTAGAAGTAGAAAAATATGTATGATGTTATGATGCTAGTGTATGGAATTTAGGTAGTGTATGGTATGGTTATGATGTTAAAAAGTTGAGGATAGGCATAATGTTAAAAATTTGATGATAGTTGAATTTAGGTAGTTGTATGGTATGGTTATGGTTATGGTGTCTAGTGATTATCTCCCATGACTTACTTAATGGTTACTTGATCTTAGTTGGATGAGTCATAAATTCTTCCTTGAAGTGTTGGAAATCTTCGAATAGTCAGTATGATATGTCATGATAAGGTCTATAATATCATAATATCACATAGGTGAACCACACCTATCATGTTCCAAAATAAAGTCAACCATATATGTATAAATTTGAACCTTGCTTTATATTATATATGTATAAAAAATAGTGGATCAAACTGTACATTTGTGTGTATACAAACCAAAATTTACATCTATGTATCCCCCCTATACATTTATTATATTTATCCCCCCTTTCACTGCCACTATCAATGTATTTTGAGAATTCTATATTTCTTTTCTAGCTATTCAGTGGTGATCCCCAATACTAAACAAGAGGGACAGGTCGCATTAGCGGAGACTACAGACAAACCAAAATTTGTAAGTTATTTTACTAACCTATAAAAATTCTATTTACATTTGTTCCAATTCCAAACCAATATAACATTTTTACTTACTATACGTGAGTAAGTTATGGTGATTCGTGGTGCCTCACTAGGATCAACCCTGATTGGCTTCAACTTACCACTTTCTCACTATCAAGATGCATAAATATATATATATATATATACATCAATGCCAAAAAATCAATTGGTGCACAAAAAACATACTTGTATGTACAAATAAAACTATACTACATGGAGGGACACTGACTTTTTCAAAGAAAGAGAGACATATATGTACCTCAGGGGGCTGGGGGAGAGGTGGGTGAACGAAGACCTCAATTGGGTGCTCTTCAATAACCACTCCCTTGACACTATCAAGATGCATAAAACAATATATATGCCAATGCCATCATATCAATGGGGGGAACAAGGAGAAAGCTACTTGCATGTACAAAAATAAATGTAAGAAAGATAGGCAATATATATATATATACCTGGGGGACATGAAGAGGTGTGTAACTAGTGGGTCGAACAACTGTCAACGAGATAAAAGGATTTCTACATGCATTAGAGAAGAAGGCCACTCAGTGGACAACATAATTAAAATCGTGCTCCTACATACAAAAGGATAAAGATACATATAGACAATTTCAAATAATTAAAAAAGTATATGTTGAATCATTAAAATCACAATTAAAAGAAAGAGAGACATAAATGTTCTTGCTTGAGGGTCAGAGGTTGGTCACCAACAACTTCTATTTGGTTCTCTTCAAGCACCGTTGTCTTACTAGAAGCCTGCATAAAGTAACATATGTCAATGTCAGATAATAAAAAGAAAATGAGACATATATACTACATGGATGGAAAATGATGTTTTCAAAGAAGACAAAACATACTTGTACCAGAGGGGGATAGGTGGGTCACCAACAACTTGGATTTGGTGCTCTTCAAGCACCACTAGCTCACTAGATGCTTGCATAAAGTAACATATGTCAATGTGAGCAAATACAAATAAAACAAGACATATACTACATGGACAGAAAATGATGTTTTCATAGAAAGCGAAACATACATGTACCTAGGGGGGAAGAGGTGGGTCACCCAAACCCTGGATTTGGTGCTCTTCAAGCACCATTGGCTCAATAGATTCCTACATAAAGTAACATATGTCAATGTGAGATAATACAAAATAAATGATACATATACTAGATGGACGAAAATTTATTTTTTCAAAGAAAGCAAAACATACATGTACCTAGGGGGGGGTGAGGTGGGTACCCAATCACAAAGGTCATTCCACTAGCATACATCTCATGCTACGTAACAAAACATAAAAATACAATTAGAAAACTTCTAATAATTAAAACCATTGATGTTGAATTATTAAAAGAATAATTAAAAACATAATCAAAATAGTGCCTATGTCTCGAAATCTTCCTCTACATGCGAGGGACTTGGATGGGATTGAACCAACTCATCTTGCCCACCCTGCATAAAACATATTGTATCCATATTATGACATATTGAGTGTTGCAATCTCTACTATAAATATGTAAATAATGATGACAAATTAAAAAGTAAAGTTCTTACAGCTAATGGTGATGCACCAAAACCATATGGAACATTGACTGCTGCATCAATGTTATCAACATCAATCGTCAGACTATGTGAATCTGGGATGTGATGGGACACCATCTATATATTTATTCACATAATTTGTTAGATAATTAAATATAAATAAATTACGAAACAAATTAAAATCATGATATAAAACAAAATATAATATGAAAAGAGTTATTTTTACTTACATATCGACGTAATCCATCATCGTGGAACTCTAAAGTAGGGCCATAATATATGCCTCCACACATTTTTCAAGGGTGTGGAATAATACAATGCTCTGAACCCTCAATGTCTCATGTGCGATTTGTACCTCTAGTACGGTCTGGAGACGTATTATGTGGATCCTAAGCATGGGATGGGCTAGCCTCAGAAGTGCCTACCCATTGGCCTACATTGCCTTGGACAATAGTCCCATGTTGAAGTAATGTATCTGCCAAATCGAGTAAGTCATTGTGTGTATCATCAATCATAGGACCCGCAAGAGGATATAACCAAGGGGGTTTTGGTGTGCATGGAGGGCATGGGACTCAGTTAGGATCAATCCGATCCCCTTCCCTATCTTGGGTCATCCCATGACCCACACCCTAGAACTCTAAAATATCAAAATAGTTAACATGTTTCCCTGAGATAAATTATGCATACAACTTCCTTAGGAAATATAAAGGGATGTCTCTATTCCCATGAGGGTCTTCATCAAATACCATGTACCGGCAATCCATCCAATTGACTTTCACATTTGGTTCCACGGACCAGTCTATGGAAATGTGTGCTCGACTAGTGGGTGGAACCAATCCGGTGCTAGGGTCTTAGAATAATGAAAACAATTGGCCTTTGGTTATCTTTAGTTTTTTTATGTCTTTATAGCTCAAACCATCAGAATAGTATTGCCTCATGGGGTCTCTGTACCAGCTGATGTTGTACATTGCTCCTTGGGAATTGGAAATTGTGTTTGTTATGGTATCCAATGCCTTAGCTCATGATTGTCTCAAATAGTCCCCCCATCTAAAAAATGAGCTAAGGCGGCTCAATGAACCCAAACGAGCCAGAATCTATGAATTTCGGTCTTGTCCCCCCTCCGTGTTTGGGTTTGTGTCTGTATTTGGGTTTGTGTTTGGGCTTGGTTCTTGGTTATTAGTGAGTTCATTTTGCACACTAACTTCAACATTTCTATTATCTATTAATATTAAAACAACAAATTAAAAATTGTTTTAATATATCATTGTTTGAGTTAATTGAATTTTTTTATTAAATTCATTTTAAGAAAGATAAAAACTATAAAATTAACAAAAACAAACAAAATTTGAAAGCAATTGTGAAGAAATGAGTACTTACCCTCCATTGGATCCAAGTTCTGAATTGGCCCTTGCAAATTATCCTCCAAAGGTGCCTCCAAATTGTCAAACTCAAATAGCTCGTGAAATTTTTCGATGTCCCGATATCGCGACCTTCACTATGCAAATAGGAAATTGAGGCCGTTGACCTCTATTTTTTCTTTTATGGATTTACAAATCGCAAGTGCGATATATCGCACTTGCGATTTGTAAATCTTTAAAAACACAAGTGCGATATATCACACTTGCGATATTCACTAACTAACGTTAGACTCGATTTTGGCTCGGGTTTTTCCGAACGTAGCATCAATAACCCATATGCGTTATAGATTTACATTTAAAATGTGCGTTGTCTCTTTCTAAAATGACACTAAAAAGTGGAACCAACTTCATGCGAGCGCCCTTATAATACTTAAGAATTTTCTTTCCTTATAATAATTAATAATTTGCTTTTTATCCATGAACCATGGGTTATGTATAAAATGACTCTCTAAAATCACTAATTTCCATATTTATCATCATTCCCTTGTACCACCCATATACAATAATAATTCCGCAAATTGTTTGTGTTGTTTTTTAATCTTTAACAAAATCTCTTCACTACATCTTCATAGTAAAGAATGGAATGGTTGTTTTGCATAAGAAGGATAATAATTTATTGTTATTAAGACTTAAACACTGAAATTATAAATACATAAAACTTTATTTATTTAGAATGATGTCATATTGCAAACAAGTAGATGAATTTGGAATGGTCTGAGCATTTACAATTCTTATAGTAAAGAATGGAATGGTTATGTTTTGCATAAAAAAGATAATATTTTATTGTTATTAAGACTAAACACTGAAATTATAAATACATAAAACTTTATTTATTTAGAATGATGTCAGATTGCATACAAGTAGATGAATTTGGAATGGTCCAAGCATTTACAATTCTTACTGTTGTTGGCATTTACGTTTGGTCTCTAGAAACATGAAGTGGTTTTATCAACGATAAATAAACTTAATGACATGATGAATACGATCCTTATGTTCGTTGAAAGGATTTATAGAGTTTATGTTAGGAATTACTAAGCTACCTCTTCTTATTTTAGTACTATCATTGTATTTGTTATCCATTCAAATGAATAACATGCATTGACATTCAAATGAATGGCATGCATGGCTTTCACTTATTTTAGAAAAAGGAAGACTTCTATTTGTGTCGGCATGCATGGCTTTCGCTTATTTTAGAAAAAGGAAGACTTGAATGGCATGCATGGCTTTCTCTTTCCTCTTTTTTAACTCTGTCCATGAATTCTCGGTGATCATTATCATCACGTAATTATCCTAATTACATACACGTGTATATACATCCCAGTAACCTGATTAGATACAAGTCGTGTATATTAGATACAGGTCGTGTATATACATAAATGGGTTTCTTCACGGATAGATTTGAAGCACAGTTGGCAGCTTTGGGTCTAAAAATTGTTCCTGTAGCAGCCGATGGGAACTATTTCTTTAGAGCAATTGCAGATCACCTGGAAGGCAATGAAGAACAACATGCAAAATATCGTGAGATGGTGGTACAATATATTATCGGCCACGGCGAAAACTTTGAACCTTTTGTAGAAGATGATGAAAATTTTGACGAATACTGTAGCAGAATGAAAGAAAGCGGAACATGGGCTAGGAATATGGAGATTCAAGCAGCATCCATGGTGACCCGCACAAACATTTGTATTCACATATTTAGTTCACCCACTGTGTACATACGCAACTTTGATGACAAAAATGCACGTACTCTCCGTTTATCATATCATAATGGAGAGCACTATAATAGCCTCACTTTTGTCAATGATATGGATGGACAACACTCCAATCGCGTCTCTTTGGTCAATAACCATGGTCTACTCGCATATGCACAAATTTTCTATAATATGCTCTGGGGAGGCTGGTAGTGCTCTTAACAATATCTAATCAATCTCCGAGAGATTTGTTTGGTTCATTGGTATTGGTCTAAGTTTTCCTTGTCCTTTTTGAAGTCGTTTGGGCATTTTATTTTTCCAGTTTCTATTTAATAAGCTTTGATTTCATGTACTTTGGAATTTCAGCTAACATTTTATTTTTCCAATTTCTATTTAATAAGCTTTGGTTTCATGGTCTTTCAAATTTCGGCTGACATTTTATTTTTCCAGTTTCTATTGAATAAGCTTTGATTTCACTATTTTTGAAATTTTAGCTATTCATATATGATTTTGTCTGGCATAGTTTTTTTTAATGAGAAACCTTCTTTACTTTTAGTGTCAAGTAAACATCCTGCTTTTTGATGCTAATTTTCAGCATTGTTCAATGATTTCTGTATGTTGTCTTTGATTCCTATTGTTTTTGGCCATACCACTTATATCCACAAATATCCTTCATCTAGAGAAGAAATGATTCTAATAGCAAAAAAAAAATGAAAAATAAAAGCATTATTAATATACAAGATTTCATCCTTTGTGTGAAACTCAGATGGCTAAACAAATAGGAAAACTAGCAAGTAATTTTGATCATATCAACTTTGTATGATTCTATGGAGAATATAAAAACCAAAATTAACCTAGAAAAATGTGTAAAGTGCGTGTCACCTCATTATCATCTTCCTTATTCCATTTGATACATTGTCCCTCCTCCACTTGTATACCTATCTTCGAAAGCTTATATAAGATAATATGCTTGGGAGTTCCTTTCCCAATATGTCCAGATGCAATATTACAAAGTAGATTTCTCATTCTAACAATCTCTCAATAAATAGGTTCTTAAAAGGGTATTTTAGGTGTATCTTCTCATTTTCCCATTTTATAATCAATGTTCAGGTTTTAAAGACCTGAAGATCATGTACTCTCATTTGAATAGTCAAAATCAATGATAAATTAAGAGCCATTAATCTCACTATGTTATTAAAGCTATGACTAATAGATACAAAAAAATTTGTATTGGCGATGATCATTTATTAAAAAACTTCCTTCCATTCACCTCGGTGGAATCCCCTATGATGCAACATCAAAAAAGAGCCAAGGATGAAATCTATAAATGACTTCTACCTTGATCCTTCTATCTCTAAGTGGAAAATGTCTGAATATAGCTAAAAGTTTAGCAACATAAATCGATGGAGATATGCAATTATCATGAAATGTATCTAAGTACGATATCCATCATCCCATATATGTACAAAATTGATACTTATGTTTTCATTGTTTTTTAGATTCACTATGGTGTGCAATGTCCACTATAAATATTTCTAGCTTTAGTTGTTTAATATAACATTTGATCCATTTGCATATATTAAATATGCATAGTTATTATCTAAGTTTTTGGATGGCTTCATCCGAGATATAAGTGTACACTATGTTTCCTAAGTCATTACAAACAACATTACTAATTATGTTTTACCAGCACGTGTTTCTTATGTGCAAGTAGAAAAGCCTATATTGGGGTTCTTGTGCTTATTATTGCATTGATATATTGTTAGAGTATTTTATCAAATAAATCATTGAATTGGCCACGACTGTCACAAGATACATATATAAAACCATAAGCATCTTCTTATGTGAATTAGATAGTTTACAATATGAAATGGAATTGGCGTGTTTTGTAATCACCCTTTCATGATTTGCTTAATTTTTTTTAACTATCTCCACCATGCTTTATTGGTTTTAAAGGGGATATTTCTTTGCAATGAGTGTAATGATTGTGTATACAAAACAAAATTATCCTAACTTGTGATACTTGAACAAATTTTTTGGATGATAGTGTAGAATGTGTTATTTGAATATATCTAATTTTTACTTAAAAGATTAACATTAAAACCGTAACTTCATTACCCAAGGTTTCATATATCTATGCTTTCATTTGCATGGTCTTTGTTATACCCTTGGCTGTAATCTTGCGCTCCTTATGGTGTTCTATATGTTGATTACTATTGCTAGCATAGATCCATTATAAATATGGATCTATACATCAACGGAGGAATCTAATTTCTTGAGATATATTTTTTTTAATATGATATTTTTTAGACATCTAGATTAAATTTGCACATGAATAAATTTGATACCTTAAGGTTTAAGATTTGGTTTTATTTTTTTATGAGCAACGTGGACTTTTTTCATTACTTTTCATTAAAACATATGTAATTTTTTAAAGCCTACATGTTTTTATTTTATCATTATTATTATGATTTAGTATTTTAGTATCTTTCATTATTATTATTATTATTATTATTAAATATATGAGGTTATATAATGTTACATGATTATATCTCCCTCATATTGGGTTGTAGAGAACCTTGCTCCTCTCGGTGCAAACATTATTGGAAATCTATACATGGTGTCACATATTGTCGCATGTGGCTGAATAAATGAAGATGAGAAACACATTTTGGGTAAAACTGAAAGTGAAAATTCAAATTTTTACTTATTTATTAAATCAAAGCTCTAAAACATTTTATATGCTTTGTTTATTACTAAAAAATGCATTTAATGATGTGTTTGTTCATGTAAATTTAAGAAAAAGATAATAAGTGTCTTGTATGCATGTAAAATAATTTAGTGACAATGCATAATATCTCGAAAGAAAATATTAACATAATCTATAGGAAATGCATTAGGGTGCATATATTTTTATTTTTATTTATTCTAGAAAATTAATTTTCTTATTAATTTTTGAAACTCACCATTTCAAATATTAATTGCATTTTATATACATGTATGTTTATGTAAACATTTATTTTACTCATTGCAAAAAAAAATTTAAAAATAAGAATACCCTTTGGAAGAGGACAGGTTGATGTGAGGCGTATCTATATTTTGGAATATTTGGTTGTGTACTTTTTATGTTGTTGATTTTTCTTTGCATTGATATGAAGTTGTGAGAATGGTTTTTAAGTGTATGTTTGGAGAAAAAAAATGAAAGAAAATTATCATATAAACTAAAAAACTTTTAAATTATATGCCAATGGATAGATGAGTGATTAACAAATCCATTGGTATGACATCTGCCACCTAAGGTGCATCCCACTACCAGGTTTAGGACTACCAAAGATGTCACTAAAATTAAATTTCTAGGAATGGGGACTAAAAATTTGTCTTTTAAGCCCTCGATGGAGCTATGAGCTCAATCAATGTTTATAAAATAATCATCCGATCTTTTATGCACCTTTTCAAATACATTGATCGAGGGTTTGTGTGTGGTTGGGTAGAAGCTCGATTGAGCTACGATCTCGATCCATCTTTTAAACAATTTGATTAAAAGAAATTTCACAAATCCATATTTGTGTGTGCACATGAATATGGACACCAAAAAAAATCAAGGCTTTTTAAAGCTTGTATAGACTAAGTATTATTAGCATTGGATCCTCTTTGAATTCAATTACAATCAAACATAGAATTATAAAATAATCAAATTTAATAAAACATAGTTTGAACAAGAAGAGTGATACTTGTGGGTAATAGTACATAACTTGAAGAAGAATGTGGTAAAAGCATTTCTGCCGCAAGTGTCCTCTTGATTTTATATTTGTAGATATTAGTCACACAGTAATTGGATTAATAGATGTGATTAGCCACATATATAAATCAAATTATTGTGCGACCCATAGATACAAATGGGTATAAATGACCCTTTTCCATAGTTTCTATGATTTCATTAACCTGAATAAACATGAGTTGCTCATTTATTATATAGATAATCCCTCTTTACTAGTCCTTGAAAGATTTTGTATTCAACAAACATGGTGAAATAGGCTATGGTATATTGTTCTTTTATACTTATAGTTCAGTCACAAATGCTCGATCACTAATTTTATAACGCTTGATCGACCTTATAACCTCAATCGAGCTTTAGAAATTCAACGGCTCGATTGAGCTATAAACACTGGAACGAGGTAATTTGCTTGATCGAAGTTTTTATTAACCCTTGATCGAGAGTTTTAAAATAGCTCAATTGAGCTCTTATTTGATGCCTTAATTGAGTTTTTGAATACTTAGTTGAGGGCTTGAAAAAAAGATCGTTTGAGGTCAATTTTCAACATAACCATGCCCTCCAGTTGCCAAAAAAAGTTATACCATATTCGTAGGAACACCCATGTCTAAACCATGCTACTCATACTACTCATACTTGGGATTTATGTTTAAAAATTATTATCAAGCACATGTGGATTATTAGTTTTACCTTGGTTTTTAACACCCATAACGTTATAGGTTTATCCTCTGACATAGAATATGTATACAAAACATAGTTTTGAATATAGATCCACATGAATATACCTCTATCCTCTCATTAGAGGAAATTTCAACTCAAAATTGGCTTTTTAACGTTTATCCAAATTTCATGTCATCATGTGTTAGGAAATGAAATTGCTTTAAATTTGAAATACCATATAGTTCTTAAACACTTTTTTAATATAAATTTGGGGATAGGTATCATAAAAAAACTACTTTTTTTGTTTGTATTTTTGACATATCTCCCTGTTTTTTTACTCAAATTTCGATGGGGAGAGCTCGTTGAATGCAAAATTAAATTCCGCATCCAACGAACTCTCCCAATCGAAATTTGAGTAAAAACACGGGGAGATATGTCAAAAATACAAACAAAAAAGTAGTTTTTTTCTTTTCTTCCTCCAAAATTAATAAATATTATTTTATTATTTTAACTATTATTTTATTAGTTCATTTTAGGAGGCCCATTTTGAGTTGAAATTTCCTCTAATGTGATATAGGCTAATTATATTATATGATTTATTAACAAGGTTTTTGGGTTAAAACCCATAACTTCATATGATACCTTGTCAATTTGGGTGGGCCTTCCTCAACCCTTGGTGGCGTTCTTAGTGTTCATCGTGGGTTATGATATCGACCCAACTTATATAGTGAAACTATTCATATGCCCAAGTCACCCTAGTTATTGTTTACACATTACATTTTTTACCTTGGTGGTTCTTCATGTAAGCACTGGGGTTATAGTTTAACGATGACTCTACAACCAAGTGTTACATGTGACATTGTATCTATTAAATGTGATTATTAAATGAGGTATTATGTTGCATTGTCACGATCTATTGAATATCCAAATCATTAAACTGATGGAGATCCCGAGTGGATTGTTCTCTTGCATCATGTCTTGGGTTGAGGTTTTATGTTGCACTCATTCACTATGGTGATAAGTACACATTCTTTGGTTCTTTCGTTAAGTTATATTTGATCTTTGGACAAACATCTTGACCCCATTACTTTTATGTAGTGGTTACTATTGTGAATAGAGATTCTTTTCATTCGTTGTCTTATACTTAATAAGAGATAGGGTTTTGTACACCCATCATGTTATTTTTTCTCATGGTATTCTTTTATTGTATGCATGTTATCTATGCGGTTGTTTCTCGAAAGGTTGGTTTTTTGTTAAGACTTGAGAGGCTATGCCATGACGTATTGCTATGATGAATTTGTTTTTCCTATGTATAAACGGTGGTAATATCATATTATGATTCTTGTACATTTACATTTCTAATAACAATATTTTTATTTTATTATTACCTTTGGGGTTTCAACCCTTATACTTGTTGAAGCTTTTACAACAAAAATATCATTTATATTTCATTATGTAAGAAGTCTTACTTCGAGTAAGGACTTTATTTCTATGTTTATAAAGAAAAGGTTTTATACACCTCTTAGGGTTTGGTTTTTTATCCTAGGATGTTCTATTTATTTCACCGTTCACCTTTATTTCTAGAAAGCATTAATTCAAATAAAGTGTGTTTGTCATCGGGTAATTTGGTACACATGCTTTGGTGAGACACTTTGGATCCCTAGTATACTCGATATACATTTACTTTGGTGTGTATGGTTATCTTCTTAACAGATCCATGAGCTTGTGTGATTCAATACACATTTGATTTCTGTTTTTGTACTTACCAACTTCGATTTTCATTTATATAATGAAAAGCTTGAGTTGTAGGGTTTTATTAGGGTTAGGTTGAAAATAAAAGGAACTTGTAAATATTATCTCAATGCTCAAGTGGTAAAGATTGAAAGAAATGTTAAAAGTTTTACTTATGGCTATTTCAATTTTGAATTTGGGTTATGTTTTGAACATATTTTTGAACATAAGAATTTTTATCCTATACAACTATTTATGTGTATTTAATGTACTAAAATAAAATAGACTAGAAAACGTATGATATAATAAAAAATATGGGAAAGAGATAATATGCAATCTCTAATGTTCGTAGTGAATATA
Source organism: Pseudotsuga menziesii (assembly GCA_001517045.1). Taxonomy (NCBI): domain Eukaryota; kingdom Viridiplantae; phylum Streptophyta; class Pinopsida; order Pinales; family Pinaceae; genus Pseudotsuga; species Pseudotsuga menziesii. The sequence continues at coordinate 79,117 of LPNX010006837.1, read as the reverse complement.
AACAATTCAAAATGAATATTCTTGAATGCGTGCATTGAAGATAAAAGTAGGATATTGATACGTAATTGAAAGAGGTAAATATAATAGTATGAGTAGTCCTTCAACGTCTGATTTATACTGATTAATTTGCAATAATTAAATAATTTAATAGATAACAAATTAACAATATTCCACTAACATAGGAAATTTATAGTCTACGAATAACTAAAAAGAAACCAAATGAGAGAGAGAGAGAGAGAGAGAGAGAGAGAGAGAGAGAGAGAGAGAGAGGTTGCAAATACATGAATAGGATAGATATCTTTCAACTTAAAGGTTGACATAAAAATAATGATATTTAAATTAAAAATATACATATTTCTAATTATATGAACTACAACCATTGTATAAAATATACAGTTGGAATAACCATATTCCACCCAATAGTAGGTCACTGAACAACCAATCATCTTTCTAAACACCGCACTCTGTAAATAACCCCTAGCATAAATCATGCCCCCATGGGGGCTTACACCCTACTCTCAACTAGAACAACTTTATTTTGAACAAAATATCTTATTCTCTCAAATTGGAACTAATTTGTGCTTAACTAACAAAACATTTTCAACTTAGAAAAATTCCTAACACATCAAGTGTTCTCCCATGACAAATATCACATTCATACTAAGCATCCTCTTGTCCTCACACCTATGCATATAAATCACTATTTTTCTATATCTTACTCAAGTATCAACTTTCCCTTGGGAATCAGTTCGCCTTGGATCCCCTACAATATTTTAGAGTGGTTGTTCCAACAATTTAAGTATCTCTTGATGTTTGTCATTCTCATATTTTGAGCAGTAGGTCTCCGTTCCCAACCTATGGGGTCATAGTTCATCAAGTTCTGAAGTGTCAATTCCAACTACCTAACATCTTATTAATAATGATCAACATTGTCTTTTACATATGCCTTCCCATGTTGCCAAGTGGCAAGTTATTATCTTACGAGCACTTGCACGAAGTTGGTTTCACTTTTTAGTGCCACTTAAGAAATCGAAAATGCACTTTCGAGGTGTAAATTGATAACACATATGTGTTATTAATGGTACGTTCGGAAGAACCCAAGCCTAAAGACAAGGCTAAGGTTAGTAAGGTAGTATCGCATATGCGATATATCGCATATGCATTCTATAAAAGTGAAATATTATTATTATTATTAAATATGTCAGGTTATATAATGTTACATGACAATATCTCCCTCATATTGGGTTGTAGAGAACCTTGCTCCTCTCGGTGCAATCATGATTGGAAATCTATACATGGTGTCACATATTGTCGCATGTGGTTGAATCAATGAAGACGGGTAACACTTTTTGGGTAAAAGTGAAAGTGAAAATTTGAATTTTTACTTATTTATTAAATCGAAGCTCTAAAAAATCTTATATGCTTTGTTAATTACTCAAGAATGCATTTAATGATGTGTTCGTTCATGTAAATTTAAGAAAAAGTTAATAAGTGTCTTGTATGAATGTAAAATACTTTAGTGATAATGCATCATATCTGGAAAAAAAATATTAACATAATCAATAGAAAACGCATTAGGGTGCACATATTTTTATTTTTATTTATTTTGGAAAATTAATTTTTTTATTAATTTTTGAAACTCACCATGTCATACATCAATTTCATTTTATATACATGTATGTTTATGTAAACTTTTATTTTACTCGTTGCAAAAATTTAAAAAAAAATTAAAAATACCCTTTTGAAGAGGACATGTTGATGTGAGGCATATCTATATTTTGGAATATTTGGTTGTGTACTTTTTATGTTGTTGATTTTTCTTTGCATTGATTTGAAGTTGTGAGAATTGTTTTTAAGTGTATGTTTGAAAAGAAAAGAAAAGAAAATTATCATATAAACTAAAAAAACTTGTAAATTATATGCCAATGGATAGATGCGTGATTAAGAAATCCATTGGTGTGTCATCCGCCACCTAAGGTGCCTCCCACGACCAGCTTTAGGACTACCATTTAGATGTCGCTAAAATTATATTTCTAGAAATGGGGACTAAAAATTAGTCTTTTAATCCCTCGATGTAGCTATGAGCTCAATCAAGGTTTATAACACCATCATTTGAGGTTTTATTCACCTTTTTGAATACATTGATCGAGGGTTTGTGTGTGGTTGGGTAGAAGCTCGATTGACCTACGATATCGATCGATATTTTAAACAATTTGATTAAAAAAAAATTCACAAGTCCATATTTGTGTGTGCACATGAATATGGACACCAAATAAAAAATCAAGGTTTTTGAAAGCTTGTATCGACTAGGTATTCCTAGCATTGGATCCTCTTTGAATTCAATTACAATCAAACATAGAATTATAAAATAATCAAATTTAATAAAACATAGTTTGAACAAGAAGAATGATACTTGTGGGTAATAGTAAATAACTTGAAGAAGAATGTGCTAAAATCATTACTACCCCAACTGTCCTCTTGATTTTATGTGTAGATATTAGTCACAGAGTAATTGGAGTAATAGATGTTATTAGCCACATATATAAATCCAATTACTATGCGACCCATAGATACAAATGGGTATAAAGGACCCTTTTCCATAGTTTCTATGATTTCATTTGTTGATGTAATTGTAACCTCAGAATGTATTCACTTGTATTTCTTATGTATTGTAACCCAATGTTTATTATGAGATGTATTGTAATGTATTTGAGTCATGTTATGCCCCGATGTTCCTATCGGGAGTTTCTATAATGTAAACAAGTAATGTCAATTCAAGGTGGGAAACCCTCCTATTGTCTAAGGGTCAAAGTCCCTGCAATTACGGGGCACTAGGGTTATTAGACTCACCCAGTGAAGTCAGCCCTAGTTAGGTTTAGTCAAGTCGGGAATTAGTATAAATAGAGAGCTAGCCTCTATATTTATAACACACTCACTCAAACTCAGTTTTACCACATAGCTAAGGAAGAGAAAGACACTGGGACAAGGAAGAAAGAGGTTACTGCTATTGGGAGATCATATTCCTGTTTTGGGACTTTACTTTTGGTGTTGATTCTATCTCTGAGGAAGTTGCGGGGTTTCTCCATTTATGGTTTCCCGGAGGAAAAAGATTGTGTTCATTGTCTCTTGTGTTTGATTATTGTGCTTGTTGTTCTCTCAGTTAAAGATCCTAATGTTATGCTAGCTTAATGTTAAAAATATAACATGGTATTAGAGCTAACCTGAGAAGAAGACACTATGCAGATGCAGGAACTAGGGCTTCCTACTTTGTGGATCTCTCTCCAATTATTTTCAGCAAAAGAGGTTTGGAATAACTCTCCTCCCTAGGGTGCATATTTCTGTCGTAGCAGAATCCAATTATGAGGTTTTTCAATTTTGGACCCAACACTACTGCCAAAAATTAGGGATTTCCACAGAAGTGAAATTTTTTAGTGAGCCCATGCCTGGATTGATATCTTCCTCAAAATAAAATTTAGGGATCAAATTCAAAGAATTTGGTTCGACAGAACTCCGAAAAAGAAAAACCTCAATATGCTTTTGAACCAGCACTACAGGATTTTAGCTCCAAATCTAGATTCGACATCTTGACCTGGTAAGATCTAAACCTTTTGTATTTCCATTTGATTTTCTTAGTTAAGATGTCTCATCATATTAATATTGATGAAAAGCTTGAGAGATTTGATAACTTCTGAGCCTGGAAGCATAGGATCTCCCTGGTCCCAGAGAGGAGGTTTCGGAGGGAGATGAGGCTAAGACCTTACACAAGAAGAAGTTGGTTATGGAAAAAATGATTATTGTGGATTCAATTAAGGATCACCTCATACCACAAGCGTCCTCCCTAAATACACCTAAAGCTATGTTTGATTCCCTAACCAAATTGTTTGAAGGGAATAATATAAACCGAAAGATGTCTCTGAGAAACCAACTAAAGAATGTGAAGATTCAGAATGCAGAGACCATCCAGTATTACTTCACTAGAGTTTCTTATTTCAAGGAACAACTGGAAGTAGTAGATGAAGAAGTGGAAAATGTAGAGATTGTAATGACAACCTTAAATGGTCTCCCTAGGACATGGGACTCCTTCATTCAAGGGATTTGTTCCAGAAATAAGTTAGTCAAGTTCAACAGACTTTGGGAAGAATGTTCACAAGAAGAAGCTCAGATAGGAACTCAAGAAGAGAAGATGGGAAGTGAAGATCAAGATCTCACAGTTTAATCCAAGAAACCTAGAAGGGACCATCATCATCATCATTCTAAAGGTAAGCACTCTCCCCACAAGAAATCTCAACTCAGATGTTATACTTGTGATGAAATATTAGACATTGCAAGAGATTGTCCTAAAAGAAAAAGAAACCTTCACAAGAAGAAAAACAATAAGAGAAGACATCATGCTCATGCTGTAGAGGATGACGAACCTTCCACAAAGAAGACCAAATATCAAAGTGAAGATTCTTCAAGTGATGAAGAATATGTTTTGATTTCCTCTCTCATGGGAAATATCACACATGGAAACAATGATTGGTTTACAGACAGTCGGGCTTCCAAACATATGGCAGGATTCAAGGAATCCTTTGTGAGACTATCAAAACATGAATCACCTCACAAGGTGAAGCTCGAAGATGACTACCAATATCCAATAAAAGGTAGTGTGGAATCCTCCTATATTGTAGACTCTGGAAAGTCTATGACAATGAAAGAAGTATTGTTTGTACCAGGACTAAAGAACAACCTTCTCTCCATATCTACATTAGAGGCAAAAGGAATGAGGGTTGCATTTATAGATGGTCAAGTCATCATGTGGCCAAGAGGAAAGACTATTGCTGATGTAGTAGTGATTGGAGAACAAGAAGGAGGATTGCATAAATTGAAGGGCCATCCAGAACAGGCCTTGGTCCATGGCACAGTAGAGCCAAATGAGGTTTGGCATAGAAGGCTTTCACATTTGCATTACAAAGCACTACCACTTGCAAGCAAAGTTGTTGAAGGTCTTCCAGAAATTCAAGCAAAACATGATGGGGTCTGCAAAGGATGTGTGAAAGGAAAGAACACGAAGAAGACAATTCCAAGTAGCGAAAGCAAAGCAAAAGGAATCTTGAAAATCATCCACTCCAATTCTGCTGACCAATGTCATAAATTTCATTAAGAGGGTATGTATACTATGTTTCCTTTATTGATGACTTTTCTAGGAAGACATGGATTTACTTCATGAAGAATAAAGATGAAGTATTCAACAAGTTCAAGGAATTCAAAGCCTTGATAGAGAACCACACAGAAAAGAAGATCAAGACCTTTCGATCAGATAATGGAGGAGAATTCACATCAAATGAATTCAAAGAGTTATGCAAAGACTCAGGGATTAAGAGGAAGTTGTCCACTCCATAAAATCCACAACAGAATGGGATTGCAAAAAGGAAGAATAGAACTATCATGGAAGATGCAAGAGAAATGCTTCATGATCAAGATCTTCCTATGCATCTATGGGAAGAAGCTACTAGAACAATGGTGTATGTATAGAATCATACTCCACCATAGAGTACTCGAGAACAAGACTCCCGAAGAAGTATTCTCCAGCAAGAAACCAGAATTCAGCCATCTCAGAATATTCGGCTGTCCTGTGTACATACACATTCCAAAAGAGAAGAGAACAAAACTAGATCCTTAAGGAAAGAAGGGTATATTTGTGGGATACTCCAAAAGCTCGAAGGCTTATGGAATATACTTCCCAGGATTGAAGAAGATCAACATCAGCAGGGATGTGACATTTGATGAAGACATAGCTTACGACAAATCCAGAAAGAAACCTACTGAAGAGCCTGAAGAAGCAGAAGCACACAAAATTCATGATACAACCATGAATGAAGAAACTCAAGAAGAAGATTGAGAATTTGAAGAACCACAAAGACATGTAGATCCACCTTAGGAGAAAATTCCTCAGAAGAGGAAACCTGCTTGGGTACGAGAAGTTATCCAATGTGCAGAAAGATATGGGGATCCAAAAGAAAGTCACAGAGAGAGAAAGAGGACCAAATCCTGCTCCAGATATGTAGCATTAGTATGTGATTTCATTGATGAAGAACCTTCCAACTATGAAGAAGCGACAGAACAAAAAGAATTGAAGGATGCTATGATCGAAGAGTACCAATCGATCATGAAAAATGATGCTTGGGATGTTGTCCCAAGACTAGAAGGGAAGTTAGTTGTAACTTCCAAATGGATCTACAAGATCAAGCATGCTGCAGATGGTAGCGTAGAAAAATATAAAGCAAGATTTGTTGCTCGTGGTTTCTGCCAGAAAGAAGGAATAGATTATGAAGAAAAATTTTCACCTGTAGATAGATACACTTCTATCATATCAATTTTGATACATATGACAGGGTGTCTCATGTATATAGATTGAAGAAATCCGTGTATCGTTTGAAACAGGCACCCATGACATGGTACGCAGAATTGACAGCTTTCTATCTAGTATGGGCTTTACCAAAAGTAAAGTAGACTTCAACCTTTACTACAAGGTTGAAGATGGCAACCCAGTGATGCTCCTACTATATGTAGATAATTTGTTTGTAATAGGTAATGATGGGTTGATTACTAATACGAAGAGAAATATTGCTACTGAGTTTGAAATGAAGGACTTGGGAATGATGCACTATTTTCTAGGCATGGAGGTGTGGCAGAATGGAGATGGAATTTCCCTAAGACAAGGGAGATATACGGTAGATATGCTAAAGAGGTTTGGGATGATGGACTGCAAGGCCATGACCACCCCTATGGCATCAAACCTGAATCCATTGAGTGATGCTTCATTAGAAGTGGTTGATGCTACGATGTATTGTCAGATGATTGGGTCCTTGATGTACCTAATGAACACGAGACCAGATATTTGCTTTGATGTGAACACGTTGAGCCAGTTCCTCATAGATCCAAGACATGTTCACTTGATTGTTGCAAAGCATATTTTGAGGTACCTAAGGGGTACATTTTACTATGGGCTCAAGTATGAGATGAGTCAGAAGATTAACCTAGGGGTTATGTTGATTCAGATTGGGTAGGAAATGCCATCGATAGGAAGAGCACTTCATGGTGTTGCTTCAATATGGGATCAGGTGTGATTTATTGGTTTTGTGGGAAGCAATCCTGTGTGGCACTTAGTACAGTTGAAGCAGAGTATGTCGCAGTTTGTTCAGCTAGTTGTGAGGAAGTATGGCTAAGAAAGCTACTGTCTAATTTATTTGATCTCCAGTTGGATGCTACTTGTATATATTGCAACAACTAGAGTTGTGTGAACTTGTCGGAGAACCTGGTGTTCCATGACAAGTCAAAGCATATCGAGATAAAGTATCACTATATCAGGGATATGGTGTAGAGGGGAGCATTGAACCTCCAGTATGTTGCGATGGAGGAACAAATAGCTGATGTGTTGATGAAGCCATTGACTAGGGTGAATTTCGAGTACTTTAGGGATAAGCTTGGAATTCTTCCGATCGAGGTTTCCTCCAAGGGGAAATGAAGAGACCTAGAGCCATTCTGACATGGCGAGAGGATCGGTTCCTTCCATGGTCAGATGTAAGGGCTGATCCATTCTGTCATGGTGAGAGGATTGGTTCCTTCCATGTCAGATATGAGTGCTGAGCCATTCTGATATGACTGTAGGATTGGTTCCTACATGATCAGATATAAGGGCTATTTTCATTCTTGGAATGGATATGCTTGTTCAGTTACCAGGAATACTTGGTCTAGGACAGAAGGCCTTTCTGAAATGACTATAAGATGTAGTTTTACATGATCATATGTGAGCGCATGGCCATTCTGATGTGATTGAGGGATTGGTTCCCACTTAATCAGATATAAGGGATGATGCCATTCTCTGAGAGAAAGGAGGCACCTGGTCAATTACAGGGCAGCTCAGTCTGGGACTGGGGGCCATTTTGATATGACTATGGGATCTATTCTCACATGATCAGATGTGAGCGCAGGGCCATTCTGATGAGTAGGTCAGATATAACTGCTGGGCCATTCTAACAAGTAGGTCAGATATAAGTGCTGGGCCATTCTGAGGAGTAGGTCAGATATAAGTGTTGGGTCTTTTTGATGGGTAGGTCAAATATAAGTGCTAGGCCATTCTAATGAGTAGGTAAGATGTAAGGGTGGGGCCATTCTGACATGGGAGAGGATTAGGTTCCTTCCATGGTCAGATGTAAGTGCTGGTGACATGGTGAGGGGATTAAGTTCCTCTCATGGTTAGATGTGAGTACTGGGCGTGCCTTTTGGACGAGTCATGGTCAGATGTAAGTGTTGGATGGGCCATTCTGACTTAGGGTTGGCTTTGTAAAACTTCCTATGATGAGAACAATCATGAGATAGCACCCATGATGATGTCAGTGATGATGATCCAGCAATGATGATCCAGATCGATTGATGATCCATATCCAGTGATGATGTCCAGTAATGATCCAAATTGAGTGATGATTGAGATCCAGTGATGATGTCCAGTGATGATCCAGATCCAGTGATGTTGATCCAAATCGAGTGATGATCCAGATCAGATGATGAAAGAGGACTTGAATATGAAGAGGACTTGAAGATGAAGGTGACTTGAAGATGAAGATGACGAGATCTTGATGATGATCTAGACGATACAGAGAAGAAGACTTGTGCTGTTAAATTGTGTCGAGAGAATACCTTCCTATTTAAAAGGGAGTGTTGATGTAATTGTAACTTTGGAATATATTCACTTGTATTTCTTATGCATTGTAACCGGATGTTTATTTCTGGATGTATTGTAATGTACTTGAGTCATGTCATGCCCCGATGTTCCTATCGGGAGTTTCTATAATGTAAACAAGTCCTTTCAAGTCAAGGTGGGTAACCCTCCTATTATCTAAGGCTTAAATTCCCCGCAGTTACCTGGCACTAGGGTTATTAGACTCACCTGGTGAAGTCGTACCTAGTTAGGTTTAGTCAAGTCAGGAATTAGTATAAATAGAGAGCTATCCTCTCTATTTATCACACACTCACTCACACTCAAGTTTAGCGCATAGCTGAGGAAGAGAAAGACACTGGGACAAGGAAGAAAGAGGTTACAGCTATCAGGAGATCATCTTACTGTTTTGGGGCTTTACTTTTGGTGGTGATTCTATCTCCGAGGAAGTTGCGGGGTTTTCTCCATTTATGGTTTTCCCGAGGAAAAACACTGTGTTCATTGTCTCTTGTGTTTGATTGTTGTGCTTGTTGTTCTCTTAGTTAAAGATCCTAATGTTATGCTAGCTTAATGTTAAAAATATAACATCATTGACCTACATAAACACCAGTTGCTCATTTATTATATCTATAATCCCTCTTTACTAGTCCTTGATAGAGTTTCTATGCAACAAACATCGTGAAATAAGCTAACCATGCCCTCTAGTTGGCAAAAAAAAATTATACCATCTCTGTAGGAACACCTGTGTCTAAACCATGCTACTCATACCTGGCCTTTATGTTTAAAAATTATTATAAAGCATATGTAGATTATTAATGTTACCTTGGTTTTTAACACCCATAAGGTTATAGGTTTATCCTCCGACATAGAATATGTATACAAAACATAGTTTTGAATCTAGATCAACAAGAATATACCTCTATCCTCTAATATAGGATTATTATATTGTTTACACATTACATTTTTTTACCTTGGTGGTTCTTCCCATAAGCACTGGGGTTATAGTTTAACGACGATTCTACAACCAATTGTTACATATCACATTCTATCTATTAAATGTGATTATTAAATGAGGTATCATTGCTGCATTGTCCCGATTTATTGAATACCCAAATCATTAAACTGATGGAGATCCTTGTTAGGATTATTAATCCTCCCTTGTCCAAATTTGGTCATCTGTCTAAATTGGGAGTCATTTCTAAATTGGGAGTCCATCCAGTCTATTTATAGTCATTAACACCATTGAGTCCACTTGACCTAATTCGGGCACATGTTTCAGTTACTAAAGTGTGGGGATCACTAATTGAGGCTCACTGCCACTGATTTCACTTGATTGCATCAGTTTAGGAGCCTTCTAGACCAATCCCTACAATTTACGAAGCCACTGGGAGTGCCGAAACCAACCAAGGTCAGTTCACTTCAGTTAATGACTAGTCAAGCTAAGTTAGGAGTCAGTTACATTCAGTTCTAGTCCTCTACATTAAGTTAGAGCTAGGTTTACTTGACTGAACGCATGTGGGGTGCATTTCTCACCTACCACTATCAGTTAACCTTATTCAACACTAAATGCAACACTTGAGTTGTGTTTTAGAGCTCTAATGAACTCTGGTTATGGTTTACACAAGGTCAGTTAACTATTGAGTCCTCCGATAGTGATTTAGACAAGGTCTTGGTTACCTACAATCAAGTAGAGTCTAATCAATTCGAACTTCCTCATGTGGATTCGAATTGCTTGTGGCTATTAAATCCATTGTACTTCATTGTAATTATCTATCGAATTACTCTTTGATTAATGAAAAGGATTCATAGCTGCAAGCCATTTTTTCACTGTTTCATTCTTCAATAACTCGGTAAATTGTGTGATCTATCATGTGAGTTGTGTGTTTGTCAGCAAATCTATGTGCTCAATTTAATATGGTATCAGAGCCTTGATGGACAAGGAACTTCTCCTCCTCAAATCTCCTACTAGATCATTTTTTTGTTTTGCAGGTACAACTTCAAAATGATTTCATCTTTGATGAGACAAGGTCTCTGTCGGGTTTCTATTGGGATCAGTAGAGAGTGTTTTAGTAAGATTAACTGGCTGAATAAAAGTGATGGAGATTTTGGAATATCCAACACCATAAGCATCCTTGATCCAAAAATCTCTGCCTCCACTCTCTCTGATGAAGTTGTTCAAGATAAAGAAGAAGCAGAAGCTTCTACACAGTCAATTCGAATTGAAGACAGTCTCCATGCAGTGACTCCTTCTCCTGATGCTCTAGAAGTTCATGAGATCTATGATATCTCATCTTCCCATATTTCTGAAATAGAAGAAGACATTCAAATTTCTGATATTGAAGAAAAATTCTGCTGCACTTCCATGCAAACATTCACCGGTGATTTTCCTTTAAATTATGTGCAAAATTTACTAGTAATTGCTTCTGAAAGTGAAGAGAAATTTGATTTTTCTCCCTCTAATGTTGCTGCTGGTGTGAAAATATGTGATACCTTGGATATTTTGGAAGAAATATCAGATTTCCAGAGTGATCCATTCACTCCCCATGATCTATATTTTCCAGCAAATTCCTCCAGGATTGCATGCACCAAAATTCAGAATTTTGAAGAAGAAGAAAGCTGTGCATCCACCGTCTAGGTGAACCATTTATTTGAATATGATATTAACCTTATTGGATCTGATATGATATTATTTATATATTATATGATATTTATTGGTTTAATATATCAAATTCATAATCTTTTAGTACCACTTGTAGCTATTCTCATCAACGGTGTGAAAAAACAAGTACCACAAGTCTCCTACAAAACTGTTGTTGGGGATTTGATTCCATTTCACAGTTTTGGATCTGTTTTGAACCTATTTAGATCTGATTTTATTTCTGATATGATATTGTTTGGTTCATATTTTAAAATCCAAAATCCTTCATTCATGCTTGTAGCTACTCTCACCAATTTCGGTGTGAAAAATCAAGTACCGCACTTTCTCTTCAAAACTGCTGATGGGGATTTGGTGTTAGTTTCCTCATATGAGGTTGCTGATATTTTATTATGTGATTCATTATATATTTCAGAAGATATATCAGACTATGGAGCTCAAGCATTCATTCTAAACAGTCCTAGTGCTTCTTTACCATTGATCACATGCTCATCTCCTCACAGAACTAGTAAAGAGGAAGATTTTCTGCATCTGCCTGGACACCTGCTCAGCTAACACTTGGGGCTGTTCTTACCACTCATGGTTTGTTGTTCATGGATGAAACATATCAGTTTCTTGAGTGTTCCTCACATTCTCTGAATTCTCAAGAACCTTTTCTCACTTTTTAGTTGACTTCAGTTGCTCTACATGGGTCCAGTCTTCATCCAACAGCTGTCTATATTTCTGATTTAGTTGAGCATATCATTTTTATTCCAAAGAGGAATATTCCTCTGGACATAATGATGGAGAGGTTCACATGCCAGGCCCCAAGATACCTATGCACAAAAGAACCAGATTGATCCTAATTCCACCTCCTTAATTAGAGGGGGGTATTTTTTCCCATGTGGTTTTTCCCCAACACCTTGTTTTTGAGCAGTTACTTTACTTTACTTGATGTAATGGGTGACCTATGGTCTTAGTTACCAGGGCCCACAGATTTTCCAAGTTATCATTCAGGGGGGGTGTTAGGATTATTAATCCTCCCTTGTCCAAATTTGGTCATATGTCTAAATCAGGAGTCATGTCTAAATCAGGAGTCCATCCAGTCTATTTATAGTCATTAACACCATTGAGTCCACTTTACCTAATTGGGGCACATTTTTCAGTTACTAAAGTGTGGGGAACACTAATTGAGGCTCACTGCCACTGATTGCACTTGATTACATTAGTTTAGTATCCTTTTAGAACAATCCCTACAATTTAGGAAGCCACTGGGAGTGCCGAAACCAACCAAGGTCAGTTCACTTCAGTTGATGACTAGTCAAGCTAAGTTAGGAGTCAGTTACATTCAGTTCTAGTCCTCTACATTCAGTTAGCGCTAGTTTTACTTGACTGAACACATGTGGGGCGCATTTCTCACCTACCACTATCAGTTAACCTTAGTCAACACTGAATGTAACACTTGAGTTGTGTTTTAGAGCTCCGATGAACTCCGGTTATGGTTTAGAAAAGTTCAGTTAACTATTAAGTCCTCTGATAGTGATTTAGACAAGGTCTTGGTTACCTACAGTCAAGTAGAGTCTAATCAATTCGAACTTCCTCATGTGGATTTGAATTGCTTGTGGCTATTAAAGCCATTGTACTTCATTGTAATTATCTATCTAATTACTCTTTGATTAATGAAAAGAATTCATAGCTGCAAGCCATTTTTGCACTGTTTCATTCTTCAATAACTAAGTAAATTGTGTGATCTATAATGTGAGTTGTGTGTTTGTCCACAAATCTGTGTGCTCAATTTAATAATCCTGAGTGGATTGTTCTCTTGCATCATGTCTTGGATTGAGGTTTTATGGTGCACTCATTCCTTGTGGTGATATGTAGACATTATTTGGTTCATTCGTTAAGTTATATTTGATCTTTCGACAAACATCTTGACCCCCATTACTTTTATGTAGTGGTTATGCTTGAATTTTTGAACTCGTTTTCATTTCTGTATTTTCTCAAATAATTGGTACTATTGTGAATAGAGCTCTTTTTCATTCATTGTCTTATACTTAATAAGAGCTAGGGTTTTGTACACCCATCATGTTATTTTTTATCATGATATTATTTTATTGTATGCATGTTATCTATGAGGTTGTTTCTCTAAAAGTTGTTTTTTCTTAAGACTCGAGAGGCTATGCCATGATGTATTGCTATGATGACTTTGTTTTTCCTATGTATAAACGTTGGTAATATCATAATGATTCTTGTACATTTACATTTCTAATAACAATATTTTTATTTTATTATTACATTTGGGGTTTCAATCCTTATACTCGTGGAAGCTTTTACAACAAAAATATCATTTATATTTCATTATGTAAGAAGTCTTACTTCGAGTAAGGACTTTATTTCTATGTTTATAAAGAAAAGGTTTTATACACCTCTTAGGGTTTGGTTTTTTATCCTAGGTTTTTCCATTTATTTGACCGTGCACCTTTATTTCTATAAAGCATTAATTCGAATAAAGTGTGTTTGTCATCGGGTAATTTGGTACGCATGTTTTGGTGAGACACTTTGGCTCCGTAGTATACTAAAGATACATTTACTTTGTTTTGTATGTTTATCTTCTTAAAAGATCCATGAGCTTGTGTGATTCGATACACATTTTCTTTCTGGTTTTATACTTTTCAACTTCGATTTTCCTTTATATAATGAAGAGCTTGAGTTGTACGGTTTTATTAGGGTTAGGTTGAAGATAAAAAGAGCTTGTAAATAGTATATCAATGCTCAAATTGTAAAGATAGAGAGAAATGTTAAAATTTTTACTTATGGCTATTTCAATTTTGAATTTGGGTTATGTGTTGAACATATTTTTGTACATAAGAATTTTTGTGTCGATAGGCGTTCTACAGCCCAGTATGGGGAGATCTTGTAACGTTCCTCATGCATGTAATGTTCCTCATCTAAATGTCGGCTATAAATATTATGAGGGAGATGTTGTAACATTATGTAACATTACTCGTGTAAATGTCGGCTATAAATATTTAATTCTATTTACTTATGATTTGATTATGAGGGAGATGTAACATTATGTAACGTTCCTCGCGTAAAAGTTGGCTATAAATATTTACGCCGTAGGTGTTTTTTCTCTGAAGTCCTGTTTGTGGGCACATTTTTCAACATGGTCATCCCTCTATCCAATAAAAATGCACCACGACTAGTCATTCCTCTATCCACTAAAAATGTGCCACCACTTTCATTTGGATTCGATTCCTTTCTCGAGCATGTTCTCATTTTTGTAATTTCCTTATTCTTCATCCGACTGCTTTTCTGGAGAATCTGGTTCTATAGAAACCTCCCGCCAGGCCCCCCGACATGGCTGATTGTAGGGAACCTCCTTTACCTTGGATTTTTCGAAGGTGGCTTCGAGGGGTCAATGAAGAAATATCATAAGAGATACAACCCGATATTCACTGTGTGTCTCTATTCCCGCTCTATGGTGATAACCGCTACCCTGATCTTTCCTACGAGGCGCTCATACAAATGGGTTCCCTCTTCGTTGATCGCTCGCCCGCCCAAGGGTTGCGAAACAGTTTCACCTGCAACTAGCACAGGATCAATTCGGTAGCCTATGGGCCGCTGTGGCAGAGCCTACGCAGGAATTTGGTGAGAGAGGCCCTAAGCCCTTCAGCGATGAAGGACTTTGCAGAGGTAAGGGAATGGGGCATACCACCACTGCTTGAATTAAGGTGAGAAGCATCACCATTAGGACCAGGACCTGCACCAGCATTGTTAATCCCATCACTCTCTTCTGACATACCTTTCAGTATCTTATGTAGAATCCCTCCTTGTAACATTCCAGCTTCGGATGTTGCTCCTTGTTGATGCCTCCGTGAACCCCTGGTGGCAGCCATCACAATCGTAGCAGCTGCATAAGCACTCATCCCACCTTCTTTCTTGTTGTCCTTAACTTATGCAGTACCCTAGGAAAGACCCCAAAAATTTGCTGGCATTTTTGTAGCTGCTTTAACAACTGATGCAACAACTTCTAAGGTCATGCCAAGAGGCTTTCCACTCCCATGATCACAACCATCCTTCTTAGAGCCACCGAGTATTATTTTGAATTTTGTTTTTTAATCTGTTAGGCGAAATATATGTCATAATAATTATGTTGCAGTACAGTTTCCCAACTATTTACTTGTCAACCCGAGGTACGTAAACTAACGAAGCACGTGCACTATTTGTGCAGAACTGAAGTAGATCTAATCTAACTTAATCTAATTTGCTGAAATCAAATTAATCTAGGAAAGCATTGAAACACTAACTAGGAAAGCATGAAATTGCGTAAGGGAAATACAACATGTGAAGAGTTAACAACAATGACATAAGTTAGCTCACATCTATACATCCATAATCAAATGGCAAACATGAAAGCATAACAATGAAAGCTTAAATCACATTAAGAATCTCAAATCAAAGACTCATCTAAAAAATACAAAATCCAATCCAATCCAACTTAATTACAAGCTTAATCTAACTTCCCCCCCAATGGAGAGGGAGCACTCTCCTTTATACATGACAGTCCTTAAGAAAAAGATAAGAATGCATTAATTACAGATCCACTATTTTCTCAACTACTCTCAACGACTTTCCTATTATTACAAGATATGGTTCCTCCAAATCCTCCACATGTCTCTCATGAATCCTAGATAAGATATGCCAACCAAATCTTCCATGATCTTCTCCTTGAGAATAGGCTTGAATAACTATCTCCTTTGGAATGGTGTAAGAGATATTCGAGAAGTCTCTTTGAATTAATCATTCACATATTCGTACACATTACAAAGCTCACGCATAATTGTGATATATATGAAAACATGTATATTTTCTAATATTTAAGCATAAATTCACTCTTAATACTAAAATGAATAAAGTGGAGAATAATAATGTGAAACCCAAATGTATTTATGAAAATTATATGATGAAGGTTTAATAGGGTGATGAAATGTAAGGAATAGTGAAGGGAAAGGTGGATGAAAATACGACATTTCTGAGTCCTAACATCCTCCCCAACTGAAGGTGTTGCATGTCCTCATGCAACCATGCGTGGAGCTTCTGAAGAACCTTTTGGCATATGAATGTTGGCTTCGATTGATGATGTCTTTTTAAGAATGAATGTTTCCAGGATATGTGGGAGACATGAGTAACAGCTCACGAGTTACAGCTGGCACTTTTCTTTGGTTGGTTCTTGTGTAACAACCATGAATATACGAATGTTGGTTCTTGTGTTAACAACATTCATTTCATTCTATATATATATATTTTTTTGGCTTGCTGTTATGATAATAATTGTGCCCATATATTTACTGGAAAAGATAAGCTATCAATGTGCATATGAAAACATCACTGAGTGTAAGAAATCCTTTTCTATATTTTAATGAATCATGCCAATGTGTATATCAATGCATGAAGCAAAGTGCAACAGGCGATCTTTGGAAAAGAAATTTTTGGGAATGGTAAATGGGATGAAAATGGAATGATGATAATGGAAAAATGGAATGGTGGTAGTAAATATGTGGTGACTATGAATATAGTTCCCCCCCGCAACTGAATCGGTTGCATGCCCCCATGCAACACAGTGTAGGTCATGGAAGGGAAAATAAAATGGGGTATGGTGAGGAAATTTTCCAAAATATTCAATTCAACATATAATGAATGACATGATTAAAGCTTAGAAAACAACATAGATTCACTCACCCAAAATATAGATGAACTATGTAATAGGAATGTAGCTGTTGTAGCTGTTGGATCAGGAAATCGTGATTGGTACTGTAACTGCAACTACTGTATCGGCGGGCACAAAGAATATGTGACTGCGACTGCTGGAAGATGGAAGGTGTCACTGGTGTAGGGTCATGAAAATGTAGCTGTGAATGGCGTCGTTGCTGTAATGTGAAAGATGGCACTGCTGTAGGAGCATGTGAAAGGTGACTGCTACTGTAGCATCACTACTGTAACAACAACTGCTGGAACTGCTAAAACAACAACCGCTGGAACTGATGTAACTGCCATAACAGCGACTGCTATAACAATGATGGTTGTAACAGCAACTGTGGGAACTGAAATGACTATCACTGCTGAATCAGAGAATGTGAAGTGGAGGAATCTGAACTGGTGCTGTGGAACTGTCAGACTCTCATAGATGAATTCAAGCTGCTGTAACTGCTGAGGGAATCAGGAAAAAGTGTATAGTCTTCATCCGCTACAAACCCTATGGTACAATTCTAATCATGCGAATGGATGTGTTGATGTTGAGCATGAAGATAAATCACTGGATTACTGACCATTGATGAATGCCATTAACCAGTGCGAGGCAACTCACCATTGATGTTAATGAGTGCCAAGGTACTCGAGTACATCTTTCGAAGTGCGAATGGATGTGCTGATGTCAAGACACTTGCAAGATTTGATGATCAAGGGACATTGATGTATTCCCATGATTGTTAGCGAGAGAACTTTCCATTAAGGCATGCAAGCCTCTAGGTACTCAAAATGGACTCTAGTCTATATCCCAGATAAGGTGCTGATGTCGATGGGGCAAGAGTGTTGAAAGGTGGGCCTTAAGGAATCCCACATCAGTCAACACGAGTTTTTATAAAAAGATTTGGTAGGACTATAACAAATATCTCAGTAGTGATAGGGTTTATGGAAATGAAATAAAGGAAGTGTAATTGTGGAAAAGGAGGGGACTGGTTTTATTCAGAAGGCAAACTGGCATAGAGAAAGAAGGCAAAAATGAACTGAAAATGATAAAAGAAATGATGTATGCTGCTCAGCAAAATAGGTGTGTGATAAGTCAGGAAGGAGAAGGAAAGGGAGAGTGGACTTTAAAATGTGGATGACTAACATGTGTTTGAAGGAGAAATGGGGGTAAACATGCCTGAAGCAAATGGGTTATGAAAGGTTTCTATGTAACAGCAAGGTCATGATGTTCATGAGGTGTAACAGCTCCTTCAAGATGGCTTATCATAGCACGTTTCTCAAAAGATTTTGTGATTTTTGAAAATCACTTCAGCATGGAATGCGAGCGTCTTCGTTCCTGCAATCAAACTTTGCACTGATCCTATACTCAAAACTTTGTGAGAGCATCGTAAAATGTAAAATTTAAATACAAATGCAAGCAAATTTAGATAAAAATAAAGTGTGGTGGTACCTATCGCGCTTCCAAGCATAGTTCCTTTGTTGATTGTTGTCAAAGCAACTTGTGAAAAACAAATCATTAAGCATGTTGATTGTTTTCAGCATTTAGAAAATGTCCATTTGCAATGTTTCATTTTTTTTTATTTGGTTATATTTTAATTGTTTTATTGTTGTAATAAAATAAACAAAGTGTAATTTTGATTTGCAAAGGAAATAAATAGACCAAATAAACACTCTGATCAAGCCTGTGTTACCACCAAATTTCAAACTGTGGCTCGTGTAAAAATTTAGATTTGTATGTTTGAATTTATTCATGCTATTGCCGACAAACCTGTGAAAGATATCATCTCCAGCAACAAGGGAGTCAACGTCTTCAACTTTGTATGAGTATGCAATGGCAGTCCGTAAAATAAACTCTGAAGTAGTCCGACTAGTTTATAAATGGAAAACTTACGAGCATATGGTCAAAAAGAACCACCTACCACAGAGACAAAGCCCATGAAAAGATGATGAGCCGTCAAGCCATGTTGTGCCGAATTTTGCCACATATATCGTACCAGATTCTTTGGAGTCCCTAGATTACAATGAAGTAGTTGAAAACTAAGTCTGGCATTTGGATAAGACAGAAAACATTCGGCGACTTCTCTTAATGAACCTTTGTTGATTTTAGGGAAAGCTCACGAAGTATCTGACCAAATTGTTGGATATTTGTAGCGTTTGCCAGTTCAGCCATATTTGAATGAGAAAACCTAGCCAACTTATGGACGTATGGGAGGACGGCTCGAACGTGGAAAGGTAGATAGATTGGTGGCAGCTTGTTTTTATTCCCAAAGATGGCGCAGCGGTATGAAAACTTGCTAAATAAATTGACCCTGTCACAAGAGGATTGTTCGCAAAGACGAGACTACATCAAGTCTATTCTACCTCCGAGATAAGCTGGATAATGACAGCAAAGGATTCTGGAAAAGTTCCCCTATGCTTATTACTACAGTATCCCACTAACAAATATATGTTCGAAAAATATTATCCAGAGATCGAGCAACTGCCCGGTGGTAGGGGACCTTTCTTATCAACATTGCACAGTCAGTTCATTAGACATGCAAGTTAATCAAGCCTATCAAGCACTGTCCATTGCGCTTGGTCAATGCATACTGGTTTTGTAAGGTTTGACAGTAGTGATGACTTCTAGGACATGCTCACGGCTCTATGTAGGCATCGAAAATAAATAAGAAAATGGGTCTTGTATCAGACAGTTGTCTCCCAAATGTTGATGCTGATGGTCGTATTCCTTGGAAATTTTGGAAAACTATTGGAACCCAGTCGATAATGTAGCTACCTATCTCATGTTGTTTCATGTATCGCTATCTTAACCAGATCTAGAGTGTTATGGCGAAAGGAGAGGCTGCGCTCTTGAGGATCACAAAGAATACAAAACAAGGATCCGTGAGTTCAAATTGAATCGATATGGGGACTCAATGTAGCAGGAAATCGGCATGAATGTCCATATGGGCTTCGTATAAATTGGTGTGGCTCGAGTTATGAAATGAGTGATGTTGTAAGCATTTGGAATCTAAGTTCTTTTATTAACATGAAAACTAGAGGGAAACGAGCTTGCACTCGCATGATGAGGCTGACAATAGTTTGTTTCTGGTGCACTACTAAACGCCTCCATGCACCCATCACCATGCACTGGACCATTAGCTGACTGGCACTGAAACCTGGGGCAAGACAACTGATGATCCCAATAAAGAAGATGAATATGCATCAGAGAAAATTTGGGGTCTAAAATGGGCCTTATAAGAAAACATGCCAAAATAAGTTTTTGTGAGTTGGAATTCAAGAACCAATAGAATTTCAATAAAATAAGTCAACCATAATGGTTGAATTGACATATTTGTCATTAAAAAAAACTACTTTTTTTGTTCGTATTTTCGATATATCTCATTGTGTCTTTACTCAAATTTTGATCGGGAGAGCTCATTGGATGCAAAATTTGATTCTGCATCCAACGAGTACCCACAATGCATACTTTTGACGGACCCCGCTACCCCAAAAAAAAGAAATACCTGAAAAAATGTGATGATGTTTTCAGGTATTTCTTTTTTTTGGGGTAGCGGGGTCCGTCAAAAGTATGTAGTGTGGGTACTCGTTGGATGCAGAATCAAATTACGCATCCAACGAGCTCTCCCGATCGAAATTTGAGTAAAAACACAGGGAGATATGTCGAAAATACGAACACAAAAAGTAGTTTTTTCTTTCTTCCTCCAAAATTAATCAATATTATTTTATTATTTTAACTATTATTTTACTATTTTCCTTAGGAGGCCCATTTTAGACCCCAAAATTCCTCTAATGTTTCATGATGCAAAAATTGTATAATTGTGAAAAACTTCTGTTCACCATACACATCAAGAATGGCCGATAGAAACTTGGTGGCCTGCTAAATGAAATTGCCCATGTTGCGTCTCAACATACTCCTAGTATAGAAATCGATTCAAGTGGATGGATAAGATAGAGAAATATTCTTAGAAAAGAATATAGGCACTTTGGGGCCGTAGAATACTATATTTTGAACAAAGATGTCGCCCCTCCATGATTCGGACTTGGAATTTGTGCTAGAGGTGAGCACGGCAGCAGTTATGATTGCATTCGAGGGACTAGTGAGCAGAAGGACAAAAAAAAATAGGCCTTAACACGCAGGCTCTTCAACAAGGGATGTGGAGACAATGACCCTTTATCCAGATTTGTGAAATGCTAGGAATTGCATCGGGTTCTTTATGCGTTTTAGGCCTGTTGGAGTCATCGCTGAAGTAGATGGGAGCATAGACATTGTTTGGATTGATATTTCCCATTTCATTATATATGTCAACTTCCAAATCATTGCAGAAAGCTACATCAATATTTGATTTGCTGCAGGTGTGGATTATTTTCTCATAGAAATCATCATATATCAATGCATGTGGCCATGGATACGGAAATGTCCCAATATAGTCTGTCTAATTGATACAGAGGTATGAGAATAGGTGTAAGGAGTGTTTACCCGCTTAGACAGAGAACGAAAAGAGTTTGCAAGAGTGACTCACTTACCCAAGAGCCGATAAGCAAAGCAAGAGGGACAGCAACAAGAAAGAGAAATCATAATAGTAAGAAACATCCACCACTACAGGCACACAAGCAAACAAATCTATCTCGCTTAAATAGCGACGTGTGCAAAACGTGCTTGATGTTAGGAAAGTGGAAATGGCATTGCAGGCTGTTCAATGCGTAGCTACATCCATGGAAGTAGCAGGCTTTTCAACGCGCAGCTACACCTAAACGGTTGTTCAACGCGCAGGCTAGCAAGTAGCAATATTGGGATGAATAGGTCGTCCATATTTATAGATATGGTTGGTGTTATTTGAAACACAACAACAAGAGACTTGTATGTTCGGTTAGGGTTGGGTGTGCTCCTCAATAAGCAGCGGGTGGACGTATACCTGGCAGCTGCAGGTTTAAACTTCATAACATGGCCGCCGGAAATGCCTATTCATTGCAAGTCCATGTGATTCAATCTCAGTCCAAAACTACGTACGTACCGTATTCAAAGACAGAGTGAATATGGGTCATGGGCCTCATCATCCATCCTGATCGTGTTTCTTTAGTATTGCGCACTCTTCCACATGTTATAATATTGGCACGTTTGAGATTTGAGCAAGGTGCATTCGACTTTCAGTCACAATAGTTGTTTTGTTTGCATGCAGTGTCGGTTGAATTGAGCATTGGGTACATCAACAAGATCGGTCTCTTCATAGGCGAGGGCCTTTCCCAAAATCACAACTCTCAATCCTACAGAAAATGACGCCATTTGTAGAGTACGTCTAGGGATAATTGCCTCGATCCTTTTCATTAGAAAATCAAAAACCTTTGGGATGTGTCGCTTGTATCAAAAAATAATATATATATTTGAGAGAATCCAGCAACACAGCAACACAAAGATAATCCTTGTAAAAATGCAATGATTTAAAAAGACACCCGTCCACCCCTACTAATGCATGATCGATTGGACAGTACGAATGATGTTTCCCTACCAGCATTTAAGGTTATCTCATGAAGCCAATACCAAGTTGTTTAAATAGCAACGACTAGACGGAGAGGAGCT
Source organism: Pseudotsuga menziesii (assembly GCA_001517045.1). Classification (NCBI taxonomy): domain Eukaryota; kingdom Viridiplantae; phylum Streptophyta; class Pinopsida; order Pinales; family Pinaceae; genus Pseudotsuga; species Pseudotsuga menziesii. Next base: position 56,461 of record LPNX010006837.1, on the reverse strand, counting down.
AGCCAAAAGCCATGCATCTGTTATCCCTGATGAAGGACCATTGCGATTCTCCCCAAGCCTAAACTGGCCGATCAACAAATGTGGAACAGAGACTTGTATGTTCGGTTAGGGTTGGGTGTGCTCCTCAATAAGCAGGAGGTGGATGACCAGGTTGGAAGATATCAAAAATGATATGCATGTGGTTTCGTAACCGAAAAAAACATATGCGATTGTTTGAATGCCAAAGTCAGCCCAAGAAACCGGAGGTTGCTCATACAAACCTAAACTCGTCAATTGCTTAAAAGTTGCATGCCGTAGTTTGTGTAGAGGTTGGAAATATCTATCTTTGTCCCCTATTTATTTCCAATCGGTTACGTGTTTGTTTTTATTAAAAACAAATGAAATCAACTGCATTTTGTAGTTTTTAGCCTCAAACATCCAACGATATTTCTTAAACCGGAGCTCCTTTTTCAAAATGAATCATGCTCTAACCAATTTGCTATGCTGGGAGAAAAACCCATGTGTCATATTTTCTAGATGCACTTACATTAGCACAAAAATCGAGGCAAAAGTTGGTTGTTCAGGATATTTCGCCCAGAAAATCTGAGTTTGATGATTTCTCTCTATCTCAAAATACGTGTCATAAATTTTCGACCTGTTTCTATGGGAACCTAATCTACAAAATCCATGTTTCATATTTTCCAGAATCATTTTTGTTTGGTCATAAATTAGACTGTTTTGATGTTGCAAACTGCAACAGGGGTGTAACAGCAAACATTGCTGGGTGTGTGACAGCAAATTCAAATGCGATTTTCTCACAAACGGTAAATCGGATTGGGTTGAAATTTTACATATGGGTTTCTATGGTCTGAATGCTTCTGCAAAAATTACCATCACAGTGATTGTTAGCACCATTGTTGTTACAACAATTACAGAAATGGTTTGGCCAGCAAGCTTGACACAGTTTCAGTGATATAGTTGCATCATGGAGTGACAGTTACAACCTAGAATTTTCAAAGAATGAATGTTTCATTTTTCATGTGTGTTGCAGGTTATAATTCAAGGGGTGTTGCGGAAACTTAAACCAGAAACTATTGCAGCAAGAAACACATTTTTGCACAATTAAATGGAATTCAACCAACCACACAGTTCCAGTATTAGTTTGTGTAGACCATTTTTTCGTTTTGTTTTTATTGTACATCCTAATGAAACTAGTGTTTTATTGTTTTGCAGATAAGAGGAGGGACGCACAAAATGTCTATGCGTAAAATTATATTTTTTTATTTTTATTTTTTTAAAAATTGACAGATTAAAAAAAACAAGAAGAATGCGACAATGCTGCTCTTACAGCAGCTGTTCCATCAGCACATTTTTATTCCTAATTTGTTTCAATTTGCAAATGGAGTTAAAATATTTTACAAATTAAAGACGAAATCAGCTAGGCATGTTTGCAAAACAGTAATTTATTCATTCCTGAAAAATTTAAAGGCATCCTACTTTTTGATCCTCGCGATCGCACGGAGCGCGGAGGAGAGCATACTTATTCAACACTAAAGAAAATATGAAAATGAAAGAAGAAACTGAAAATAAAATCCTACCTACTCTATGCTAATTGAAATTTAAAAATCTGTTACATGTAGTCAAATTTCCAGTGGAGCCATGCATGCAATAGTAATAAAAATCTGTTCTCTTTCAATTTCATAAAAAATAATAATTGGAAATATAGATGAACGTGCGAAATTTGCTGAAACTCTAAATTCACAAAATAAAAACTAAATGCCTCTAACCTGGTGCATGCTTGAAACCATTTTTCGATAAGACTTTCATAAGCACAATTCACCTTGCTCAGATCATGTTGCAGCTCCTCATTATCTTCCTCGTTTTCCTGTTCTGATGCATAAGAATTCTCGTTCGTTGGTGGAGGAGTAATTAAGCTCTCGGCCGCTGTCAAGATCTCTTCCTCGTGAGAGGAGGAGATCCTGACTTTTTCAAGGATCTGAGTGAGTTGTTCCAAGCTAATACTCATGGTTAAACCATATTGTAAAAGGGATTCTTACAGCACCCAAATCAAAATATGAAAATCACTCTTGCTGAAAACAAAACACTCTTGCTGAAACACATGAAAACCTCTTCACAATTGTAGAAATTGAAATTGCATAAACATGCTTACAGAAAGTGAAATTTACGCTAATTTACAGAAATTGAAAGTCACACTTACAGAAATTAAAATTTACACTAAATTGCCGAAATTGAAATTTACTCTAAATTGCGGAAATTGAAATTTACGCTAATTTGCAGAAATTGAAACACACCCTATCACTCTTGCATAAAAAGGAAATTGATACCTCAATACCTTGTGCTTCCCCGGCAACGACGCCAAAATGTTAGGCGAAATATATGTCGTAATAATTACGTTGCAGTACAGTTGCCCAACTATTTACTTGTCAACCCGGGGTACGTAAACTGACGAAGCACGTGCACTGTTTGTGGAGGACTGAAGTAGATCTAATCTAACTTAATCTAATTTGTTGAAATCAAATTAATCTAGGAAAGAATTGAAACACTAACTAGGAAAGCATGAAATTGCGTAAGGGAAATACAACATGTGAAGAGTTAACAACAATGACATAAGTGAGCTCACATCTATAAATCCATAATCAAATGGCAAACATGAAAGCATAAAAATGAAAGCTTAAATCACATTAAGAATCTAAAATCAAAGACTAATCTAACAAATACAAAATCCAATCCAATCCAACTTAATTACAAGCTTAATCTAACTTCCCCCCCAATGGAGAGGGAGCACTCTCCTTTATACATGAGAGTCCTTAAGAAAAAGACAAGAATGCATTAATTACAGATCCACTATTCTCTCAACTACTCTCAATGACTTTCCTATTATTACAAGATATGGTTCCTCCAAATCCTCCACATGTCTCTCGTGAATCGTAGATAAGATATTCCAACCAAATCTTCCATGATCTTCTCCTTGAGAATAGGCTTGTATAACTATCTCCTTTGGAATGGTGTAAGACATATTCAAGAAGTCTCTTTGAATTAATCATTCACATATTCCTACACATTACAAAGCTCACACATAATTGAGATATATATGAAAACATGTACATTTTCTAATATTTAATCATAAATTCACTCTTAATACTAAAATGAATAAAGTGGAAAATAATAATGTGAAACCCAAATGTATTTATGAAAATGATATGACGAAGGTTTAATAGGGCGATGAAATGTAAGGAATAGTGAAGGGAAAGGTGGATGAAAATATGACATTTCTGAGTCCTAACATAATCTAGATCTAATGTCTTTTTAGCATGAATAAGGTTGATATATTCTAAAGAAGATCCACGTGGAGCAAGTAATGACTCATCTCCTGCTGAATTATTCATTTTCTTAGGTTGGCTACATTTTTGAATTTCACTGGGTCAGAGAAATTTTGGAGAAGTTTAATTGATCCTAAACCTTTTTCATGCAACTTACCCTAAAATTTAAAATATATCAGAAGCATAAATAAAAATTATTCCACCACAATGAAAGATTTTGGGCACAATGACTGCAAAGGGAAAAAAGCATTTTCTTATATACAACAATAATTAACATCAGCTAAGTTAAAGTGATTAAATAAAGAAAACATTAGAGGAATACAAACACACCATTAGATCAGATCCATGTAAAACCAGCATAGATCCATCTATCCAATTTATTGAGGTGTAAAAGTTGTTTTATTTTAAAGTTTTTACACACCTAGAAAAAATATACCCTCGTAAAACTTGATTCCTCTCATTGCTTAATAGATCTAGGTTTAAGTTGGATCTGTGTTGGTTATATTTCTAGATGTGTGAAAAAAATATACAGAAAAAGACACATCCTATGGACATAGAGCAGTGTGTGAAAAGAACATAGTTTGTAGAGGCTTCAACAGGTTGGTCCCCTAAAAAATTATGATGAAAAAACTTCAAAGCATGTTATATGAATGGATAATTACAACTTGAATAAACATTATACAAAATAGTTGATTGCAAAATAGCAATGTTCTAGCTGAACCAAACAGTAGTTGCGTTGGTCTCAACATGTAGAAATTCAATGTAATAAGCATATGTGAAGGCATACCTGTTGTGCTGCCTCAAGGAATTTGAGATAATATGGATGATATTGATTAGTAGGAAGAAGAAATGGGAACCGTCTGCTCACTCTATCTTCATTGACAATAATTCCTTCAAATTCCTTTCCATTCCTTGCAATAAATTCAACCGTCTTTTCTACTACACGCTTTAAGAATGATGGTCGTTCCAATATTGGTGCAATTTCCTTACGTACTTGATTTCCTAAAGTCTGAACAGATTGTGTATCATTTATTTCCAATTCATGTGAAGGTGAAGCATGTGCTCCTAAACTCTCACCAGAAGGATGTATAGAACCCTCTAAATCAGATGCCCGGTCTACGATAGATGCATCATCATGTTTTAGAGCTATATGATGTTTAGTACTAGAAATGTCCTCTTGAAATTCCTTTCTTATTAAATATTCTGATTTCTCTAAAGCCATGCCGCTATCTGTATCCAAAACTTCAAGATGATCAACCAGAAACCTAAAGTATACATGAATATGGTGATCAGGCATTAGGAACCCAAAAAATGGATTACTCCCTTGCTTCACCCTCAGAACAATTTCTGACTGCCCTCCATGTTCACTGACAAACTTTGCAGTTCTGGTGATTATCTGTTGTGTTTTTTCTGTAGTTGGCTGCAAGAAAATATACAGAGACAAGATATTTTTTTCAAAAAGCCTATTTGGTAAAAACCAAGTCATATGAATTTACACATTTTTGGAAATCCTTACAAACTGGTTCAAAACAGAGCCTTTAAAGTCAATCCCATTTTGGTCATCTTAAAATAGGTGCAATGGATGCCGAAGAACAAGCAAGAACCCTTTTCAAACCATGCATGTGCCATCTCTTTGGTAAAACAATGGTTTCTGCTACCGATCTATTTGCCACAAAGAAACAAAGCTATTTTCCTAAGCCCACCTGCACAAATACTTATTCATGACTCATCAACGGGAAGCAAGATCCCCAACAAGGGAAACCTTACATCCAAGGATTTGAGCCATGCTCCATCTGAAACTTAGACAGGGTAAGCCTTAGAATATTACAAGAATAGTGTGAGACATATCATCAAGATGGAATGATTCTAGGCTGTGAGTATCAAATATCCAAGAACATGACATATACCTCACTTCAGGTTCCAAACAATAACCCATCAAGTTAAGTTTAAAAGGATCTTCAACGCTTACTAGATGGGAAAGCAAATTATCAGGCACTAGAAATTGTGGTTTAAATTCAGAGCTCTCCATTGCATCCTATGATTTTCTCCCATCTCTAGATGTCTCCTCATTTCCATATGAAAAATGCACATTTTGGTATTCGTCGCCTGTGGACTTCTGCCTCTTACTTATTTATGCAATAACACAAAGAAACATTGAGCTTAAAACCCCAAGAAATATGTGCCTGTTACATGATAAATAGTTGAGGCACATCCCATCGATTTAAATATATAATAGTATGAGCCTATAAATTTCACATCACATGCAAATAAAAAATTAGGACAAGGGACAGAAGCTACTTACTCTTCAGTGGAGAATACAAGAATTAAGTCAAAGACTGACTGCATGCCTGCAAGCTTGAAAATAATTTCATGTAAGCATTATAAAATAAAATATCTTCCATTCTCTTTTTGATGTTTCCTCAATCTTAATGGACCAAGGTGAATGTGTAAGGAGATTATGCATGCTCAGTCAACTCCAAGCAAGCAAATTTATACCAGTCACCAGTTCCAAGAAAAAGGGATCTACAGATATTACGGTTGGGAGAGTTGTAGATACTGGGCAGAATGATACAAATAAACCTCCTATCTTCTGCAATAATTCTTATTTACTCAAACAAAATCTTTATGAAATCAAACAGACAAAATGGTAAGTTGGAAGATTCATGGCAAAATATAAACTTTGATACCTTCCAGTACAGAAAGTTTCTACTTGATAATTAACACAATTATTAGAATTTGATGTTTATAAAAACTCATTTACAAAAGCACCCTTTTGAGTACTTCTGAAACAAAGTAGAAGGATAAGATTAAGTTTGAACATGTTTTTTTTTTTTTGCTGTTGCATGAGGTGCATGAGGTTCGCGTGTTAATAAGGTTAAAGTGAGCTCAAACATAGTAAACACATAAACTTATACTTCAAATGCATTTACTCATAGTTGATCTTACTCAAAACCTTGCAACTGACTAATAAAACATTCAATACAAAAAGGTGAAAAGCCAACCTGCGCTTCAAGGCTTCTGTATAGTTCTGGTCATTGTATGTGATGCTTCCTCATAAATTGTGTTCTATTCTGCCACCTAGAAGGTTTATCAGATTAGTTTATCCACTCCCAGAGGGTCCCATCATGGACGTTGTTGCGACATGAACTTTTCAAGAAGTTCAAGCTGCTCAAGTACATTTTACTCTTCACAATTACTTTGTATTTGACATCTAATAACTGCTGATTCGAAACAAACATGGCTCATTAATAAATATCTCACTATCTGGCATTCAAAACTCAAAAGTTTAGGAGTATGATAATGGTTATTGTTTATTCTCAAATATAAATTATTACATCAGTGAATCTGGTTTTCTAACTACTTTACATGAATTTGAATATACACAACATATTAAAATAAAAACTAATACGAGACTAAACAAAAGTTGCAAAGATTATTGCATAAGAAAAGAAAAGTACAATGTAGACATAAATATAAAAACAAAAGTTGTAGAGATTATTGCATAAGAAAATAAAAGTACATTGTAGACTTAAATATAAAGGAATATGTGATATTTATGAATAGAGGTTTTGAGATAGTAAATGTTATATTAAAAAATAATATTAGAGTATAAATGAGATGTGGAAAATGTTTATTAAGAACTCTAGATATATAAAATATATACCTTTTAATAAATATATAACATTGAAATTCTTTCTTTAATAATGTAACATTTCTTTTTACTAAAAATGTTAAAAAAATTGGAAACATAATTTAAATTTTCCAAAAATTCTAAGTCTACACTGATTCATACATATACACTAAATTATAGGTCTACATTGATTCATACATATAAAATTAGTTGTTAAGTTTCCTTGAGAAAAATTGGTAAAGGAAGATTCCGAATAGGTGGCTCTTGATCTGGTTGTACTGCGATTTTAATATCGTCAGCACTCAATTTTTTGTTTAGAGCCATGCTTGCACGTATCTTTTTATTTAATCTACAGTTGTAGTCAAATATAAGGAGCCTTCCTCTTCTTCTGGCCTGCATTTTGGTAGAGGATAAAGTTCCCAAACACATTTTTCGGGTAGATACACTAGATCATCAGTTACTGGCAGTGGTAGAAAGTTCATTACAAATGAAGACAAAAGTGAGCAAGAAGATGCGTATTCAACTTTTCTGGTTAAGTCTGCAATAATCCATAGAAGAGAAATTCCTAAAGCTTGTGTTCCTCTTGATAATGTATATTCAACCATGATTTAGAATGACAATATATATTCTACAATGATCAGGTCGAAAGATGATATATATTCAACAATGATACAGAAAGATGGCGTGTATTGCACAACTACACAGAAAGATGATGAAACATTTTCGACTATGGTTCATAGGGGCGGGGATTCATCTTCTTCTTCCATAGGTATGGAAGTTCAAAGCATGAGGAATTCGAATGAAGTCTTTGGGATATCCAAGAGGAATGGTGGTCCAAAAGGAGCCAATGGAAGAAAAGGGAGATTACAACACACAAAGAAAAGATCGAGTAGTCCATTTCCAAACAATGTAATCAGAGAAGATCCATCTACGAAGTACGAGTTGCTTAATGAGCTTGGTATGTTTTCATTTTAAATCACTTTTGCGCTGTGAGAGGTTTAGTTAAAATTTCTATTTAGCTTCCCTTCTGCAACAACATTGAGTAAAAGTTAAAACTCTTTTAGTATTCTCTGAAATCATCTGTTTGAGTGGCAGTGCATGATGTTACAGTCTAGGTTTCATGGTCCTTTAGATTATGTGAATTTCTTGAGTTTTATGTTAAATTGTTTTGTGAATTATTTCTTTCATCTTTTCAAGTTTACAATTCTACAAAGCTCTTCTAATTTGTCGAAAGGCCTTTACCTTAGTTTTAGTTAGTATAATGGTTTTTTTCTAACAGAAATGGATATAATTTGTATTGAATTTTGCAGTCTGTATTGTTACTTTGAATAAGAGAATTAAAGAGATTCCAAAACAAAACGATGGTGGATTTTGTATTCTATATTGCTACTTTAAAGAAAAAGTATGGTGCAAGGAGGATTTAGAGGATAAAAGTAAATTGAGATACTATAAGGAGGTCGTTAATCTTAAAGAGTTAGAATGATGAGACTATAGGGGAGACAATGATGAGTGTTGATAGCAAACTTAATTATGAGTTAGAAATATGAGACTATAGTAGGGGAGACAATGTCTCTTTCTCTAGAGAGAGAGAGAGAGGGAGTTTGGTCCAAAAGATGTTGGTGATAGTTCTTGTATCATAATTAGAGAGATTATTTGGAGGGAGTTCACACACACACACACACACACACACACACACATATACAACATGAAAATGACATATCATTGTAAGGCCTAGATAGGAATGCATACCCCTTTGCCATGTGCTCTTAATGATTGGATAACTTGTTTAGTTTAGTACAAACCATATATTATGGAGTTGATTAACACCTGGAGGAGTGGGTAGTGTGTATTGATTAAATATTTATGAGTGGACTGTGTTGGTTGTAAACTCTCAAAGGTGTGGTAGGCCTAGAAACCTAATGTATTTTTATGATCAATTGGGGGAGGTTCATACATAAATTGAATGAACCATGTACCTACATGAAATCCTCTAGACTTGTGCTTAAGTGGTTAGGTACCCTGCATTTAGTCAGCTAGATGGTTGTTCCTTTATATGGACATTGACAATTGATGATGTCTGATCAAGGTACAAGATGTAAATTCCATCTTGGACGAAATATAGACTTTGTTGATTAGAATGTTTTTCTATTACTAGTGGAAATTTGATGCATTAAGCAAGTAAAAGATAATAGTGAATAATTCTTCATTATGTTAATACTTGTAAATCCGTAACTTCATTACCCAAGGTTTCATATATCTATGCTTGCATTTGCATGGTCTTGGTTATACCCTTGGTTGTAATGTTGCACTCCTTGTGGTGTTCTATATGTTGATTACTATTGCTAGCATAGATCCATTATAAATATGGATCTATAAATCACCGGAGGAATCTAATTTCTTGAGATATATTTTTTTAATATGATATTTTTTAGACATCTAGATTAAATTTACACCTTAATAAATTTGATCCCTTAAGGTTTAAGATTTGGTTTTCTTTTTGTATGAGTGACATGGAATTTTTTCATTACTTTTCATTAAAACATATGTAATTTTTTTAAGCCTACATGTTTTTATTTTATCATTATTATTATTATTTGTTATTTTAGTATCTTTAATTTTCATTATTATTATTATTATTATTATTATTATTAAATATATGAGGTTATATAATGTTACATGACAATATCTCCCTCATATTGGGTTGTAGAGCACCTTGCTCCTCTCGGTGCAAACATTATTGGAAATCTATACATGGTGTCACATATTGTCGCATGTGGCTGAATAAATGAAGATGGGAAACACTTTTTGGGTAAAATTGAGAGTGAAAATTCAAATTTTTACTTATTTATTAAATCAAAGCTCTAAAAAATCTTATATGCTTTGTTTATTACTAAAAAATGCATTTAATGATGTGTATGTTCATGTAAATTTAAGAAAAAAATAATAAGTGTCTTGTATGCATGTAAAATAATTTAGTGACAATGCATAATATCTCGAAAAAAAATATTAACATAATCTACAGGAAATGCATTAGGGTGCATATATTTTTATTTTTATTTATTTTGGAAAATTAATTTTCTTATTAATTTTTGAAACTCACCATTTAAGATATTAATTGCATTTTATATACATGTATGTTTACGTAAACGTTTATTTTACTCATTGCAAAAAAAAATTTAAAAATAAAAATACCCTTTGGAAGAGGACAGGTTGATGTGAGGCGTATCTATATTTTGGAATATTTGGTTGTGTACTTTTTATGTTGTTGATTTCTCTTTGCATTGATTTGAAGTTGTGAGAATGGTTTTTAATTGTATGTTTGGAAAAAAAAACGAAAGAAAATGATCATATAAGCTAAAAAAAACTTGTAAATTATATGCCAATGGATAGATGAGTGGTTAACAAATCCATTGGTATGACATCTACCACCTAAGGTGCATCCCACTACCAGGTTTAGGACTACCAAATATGTCACTAAAATTAAATTTCTAGAAATGGGGACTAAAAAGTTGTGTTTTAAGCCCTCGATGGAGCTATGAGCTCAATCAATGTTTATAAAACCATCATCCGAGCTTTTATGCACCTTTTCAAATGCATTAATCGAGGGTTTCTGTGTGGTTGGGTAGAAGCTCGATTGAGCTATGATCTCGATCCATCTTTTAAACAATTTGATTAAAAGAAATTTCACGAGTCCATATTTGTGTGTGCACATGAATATGGACACCAAAAAAAATCAAGGTTTTTTAAAGCTTGTATAGACTAAGTATTCTTAGCATTAAATCATCTTTGAATTCAATTACAATCAAACATAGAATTATAAAATAATCAAATTTAATAAAACATAGTTTGAACTAGAAGAATGATACTTGTGGGTAATAGTAAATAACTTGAAGAAGAATGTGGTAAAAGCATTACTACCGCAAGTGTCCTCTTGATTTTATATTTGTAGATATTAGTCACAGAGTAATTGGATTAATAGATGTGATTTGCCACATATATAAATCCAATTACTATGCGACCCATAGATACAAATGGGTATAAATGACCCTTTTCCATAGTTTCTATGATTTCATTGACCTGCATAAACATGAGTTGCTCATTTATTATATAGATAATCCCTCTTTACTAGTCCTTGAAAGAGTTTCTATGCAGAAAACATGGTGAAATAGGCTATGGTATATTGTTCTTTTATACTTATAGTTCAGTGAAAAATGCTCAATCAATAATTTTATAACGCTTGATTGACCTTATAACCTCAATCAAGCTTTAGAAATTCAACGGCTCGATTGAGCTATAAACACTAGAACGAGGTAATTTTCTCGATCGAAGGTTTTATTAACCCTTGATCGAGAGCTTTAAAATAGCTCAATTGAGCTCTTATTTGATGCCTTAATTGAGTTTTTGAATACTTAGTTGAGGGATTGAAACAAAGATCGTTTGAGGTCAATTTTCAACATAACCATGCCCTCCAGTTGCCAAAAAAATTATACCATATCCGTAGGAACACCCATGTCTAAACCATGCTACTCATACTTAGGATTTATGTTTAAAAATTATTAGCAAGCACATGTGGATTATTAATGTTACCTTGGTTTTTAACACCCATAAGGTTATAGGTTTATCCTCTGACATAGAATATGTATACAAAACATAGTTTTGAATCTAGATCCACATGAATATACCTCTATCCTCTGATATAGGCTAATTATATTATATGATATTTAACGAGGTTTTTGGGTTAAAACCCATAACTTCATATGATACCTTGTCAATTTGGGTGGGCCTTCCTCAACCCTTGGTGGCGCTCTTAGTGTGCATCATGGGTTATGATATCGATCCAACTTATATAGTGAAACTATTCATATGCCCAAGTCACCCTAGTTATTGTTTACACATTACATTTTTTACCTTAGTGGTTCTTCCCGTAAGCACTGGGGTTATAGTTCAACGATGACTCTACAACCAAGTGTTACATGTGACATTGTATCTATTAAATGTGATTATTAAATGAGGTATTATGTTGCATTGTCACGATCTATTGAATATCCAAATCATTAAACTGATGGAGATCCCGAGTGGATTGTGCTCTTACATCATGTCTTGGGTTGAGGTTTTATGGTGCACTCATTTTCACACGCAGGAACATACCCTTCTATCCTATATATAGAAGGGATCCATTCCTACTCCTGTAGCAGGGATAAATCCCTGCTACAGAACTAGCAACCACTCATGGAAAATGAGAGATTAGTGACCAAAAAAATGACCAAAATACGCATATCAATGACCACTTTTGGTTTGGCGATCGCTGGTGGCTAATTTGCGGTCTTTTATTACATGACCAAAATTGGTCATTTTTATTTTGGTCATTTATAGCTTGTTGGTTGGTCATTAATTTGGTTATATATTTGAATCAATGACCAAATATATGACCACATTTGTGACCAAATTAATGACCACATGACAAGCTAGAATATGACCAAATTCGGTCACGTAATAAAAGACCATAAATTAGCCACCAAAACTTATTTTTGGTCATTGATATGTGAATTTTGGTCATTTTTCTGGTCATTTATATCTCATTGTTTGGCTGCATATCTCTCAATTATTGGTCATTTTATTTGCGGATTTTGGTCATTAATCTCATTTACTAGTCACTAATTTAGTCATTTTTAGTCGCTTTATGTATGGTCATTATATTTGAGTAGTTTTAATGGTGTCCATTATTAATCAATATAAATTTTTAATATGATATTACGTTTAAATTAAAAAAAGAATCATACATTTATTGTCATCTAATACACATGCGAATTATGCAATGTCACATTATAATTAATTACAACACATGTAAATAATATCTAATACACATGTAAATCATGCAATGTCACATTAATTAGTTAATAATTACAAAATTGGTACATAATATAAAGTACAACCATATATATAAGTTTTAAACCACAAATTATATTATATGAAATGTCAAAAGTATTACAATAAATATGAGTTTTCTCAAAAACACATTAATTTCCATATAACTTTACAGAAAAATCATCACTTTTCAAAATATTACAATGGCTAAACCATCATACTTGCATTTGGTTGCAAAACCATACTTTAGATCCCACATCAACAGCTTCAAAACCATACTTAGATCCCATGTCAGCAGCTTCAAAACCACACTTAACATCTTGAAATCCTCAACATCAGGGTCTTCATACTAAATGACAAATCCTTAGTAGCAGGCTCTTCATACGTAATGGCCCACTTATAAGTTAAGCTCACTCCTACAAAATCCAATAAAAAAATATCACTTGTAAAATAGAAAAACAATGAACTGTAAATTAGAAAAACAATGAAGCAAATTATTTATCTTGTTCAACAGCAAACAACAATAACCAAGATCATGTGCAAAATAGGAAAATCTAATCTAATCTAACAAATTCAATTTAAGAATTGGTTAAAATTAAACTTGAATGGCTAAATCTGCAACTATTTAGTACCTAAGAAAAGTAAAACTTATCTTTAAACCAGGAAATGGATTTCAATAGGAAATATAATCAACGAATCCACAAAACAATTATGCTCGACTGCAAAGGTAGAAACCTGTATACATAGTGCAATCTGTGAAGGAGTTCACCCCTATATGTCATGTGGTTAATGAATGACATGACAACTATGGAAATTGATGAATGATTTAAGAAAGTCTCAAATCCAACGCCTTAGTGAAAAAATGGGTGCATACCTCCTATGCCTTAGTGAGTACGTGTTGGTGCAAACCTCCTATGCCTTAGTGAGCAAATGGGTGCATAACAAGCATATAGGTATGTATGTCTAAGACCCCAATCTTTTCTATATGATAATAAAAAATCCACAAATAGGAAAAGAGTTCAAAGAGTTCAAATCTTGGGGGTCACACTGATCATAGAGTTCCTTGAGGATGTAGGCAGGGTGCTACTGTAAAATTCAAGTAGATAATTTGAACTTAATTAAATCTCCATATATCTATCTTAACCCTGAATCATCATTGCTTACCATGGAGTTAGATGGATCTATGATTTAGTTTGACATAGAATTTTCTTATAATTTGATTTTTTCAATTTAACTTTTAATGTTAAATAAGATACATACCACCTTTAGCTCATGTTCCCTTACTATAGGAGAAGGTTGTCGGTCAAACTATAAGGAATGCGTCAATATTACTGAAAACAAATTAAATTACCGTTTCCTTTGTAATTAATTAATTTATATCAATTAATGACCGCAAGGTTTATCACATTTACTTGTTTACTTAAAGTACCAAGAAAATTAATTTTGATCTAACATGAATCGATTAACAAATAGAATCCTGAATTGGGTTAAATCTTGACTAAATCTTTGTCAGATATGAAATAAAAGCAACACTATACCCTGTGTTGCACAGGTTGGGTGTTGGTGCATGTATAACTGCATCAAAGGTTAAATCTTTTAAACTATGAACAAAGTAGTGCAACACTGAGTATAATTAGAGTCTAGATAGAATCTGTGAAACTATCACTAGACACAAAACCTAGCGCTAATAGCAAATTAGTTTTCTTTTAGCAACTTGTCTAAACCATCTATAGCATGATTAATACGACAGTAAATGAGTTGACATGTCAGACAAATAATAAAACTTCAAGGCAATCTTGGGCTCTCCTCTAAAGTTAGGACCTTTCTTACCAAATGAATAAAATAAAGAACACACCCATAAAACTAAAAACAACTGACCACAAAATAGGAAAATGAGCAATGAAATGAGGATAATACAATACAATATGATTTGTTGACAAGATTTGCAAACTTAACTATTCATTGAAAAAATAGAGTACCTGTAGCTTTGCAACATCAACAGCTTTAGCACATCCCTTAAGTTCTTCCATTTCCCTACAATCCTCTTCAGCTTTTTTAATACGATTTACAGTTGCAAACAAAATATGTCCCACAAGAAGGACAATTACAAATATGCTGAGAGATGTTTCGATGGCTTAAAATGGTAGCTTTGGGTTATCTAAGAATCTATATTAGCCACAAATAATAGGTCTTGAGAAAATCTTAAGACTTAGCAATTCTACCTTATGAAAAGCAACAAGGACTTCATATTTTTCCTTGTCAAAAGGAAACAACTGATAGTACATTGAAATTAAACCAAGTAGATATCTTGTGCCAAATTCAATATTCAAAGAAGGATTCAAAAGCCAACCCCATAAAAATGATTTGAAGGAACTCAAATTCAAGGACAAACTGACTTCCTCACAAACATATCATGCAAAAATTCACAAGAAATGTCATCTGATAAAACTCCTTACAAACCATTGACTATTAAAAATTCCTCCTAAACCCTAAAGCAGCCTCAAGGTCCTCTTTCAAGGCCACTTTTTTTTTGTCATGATCCTATCTCAAACGTGTAGCCTTGAAAAAGGACCTTGACCAAATAAAAGACGTTTAAGATAGGATCATGACCAAACGCCTGGAAGGGTTTGCAGATTTTTGGTCATTTGTTTGCACGTTTGAGATAGAAACAAGCAGGATCATTTTATTTACTGAGCTAAGACAAAAGGAGGTAACTATTCCTATGCTAGAATGTGTGTGTAAATAGATATGGAGAAGGGCCTTCTAAAACAGTGAAAAAACCTATGAGGAACCAGACAAACCATGTAATAACGGGTGTACTCCATAATGTGGACCATCATTTTTTTTCATAGGAAAAAAATAAACCAGAGAAACCTTGTATTTAAAGTTTATTAAAAAGAATGGAATTTACTAACCTGTGAATGGGATTTCGACTACAAATTCAACTCCAATGCTCCAGAATTCTATGCATGCCTCTTCAAATCCTCCAAGTTTGCTCCAATACCCTTCTATCCATGGCAACAATTGAAAATATATAGCCAATTTTTCAAACCCCTCAACCGGTGTCTCAATTTCAATCTGCATGGCCTAATAAATGCCCAAAGATGCCTCTCAGACCTGGTTCATCCTCTCACAACCAATGAACCACTTTCTCCTACCAAAGGGAAATATTTGGGACTGGATATCGACTTGCCGGGGTGCTTGATTTGGTGCAGGGTTGCAAAATATGCCCATCATTAATAATTGGCGTTACCTAGCTAGTTCAGCGTGTGCAAGGTCCATTCTTATTAATCACTTTCCCATTCAGAGGTCGAAGAATTAATTGGCATGGTTATTCCATAATGTAGGAGTATTTAGTACCAAATTTGTTCGATATTGTCGATGGAGTTAGTTACAGTATTATGTTTAGATGTATAATATAGTTTTTTTACAATATATAGTTCTGGCCTTAGCAAGTTTGCATGTCTCTGAGCCTAAACATTGGCATCAATAAAACATTAGTAGAGTTAAACTTCAAGAGAAGTTGCATTGGTTTGAAAAACCAGTAGATATTTTACAAGTGAAAAGCCATACCATACAGACTTGGCCTTCAGCAGCTGTGGCCAAGTGGTGCCCAAGACTTGATGACTCCCCACATCCAAAGGAATAGACATCCCCATGTTCAGCCACAACGAATGTGGTATAATCACCTGTAGTCACATGAATGGCCTTCAGCCCTAGAAGTGATTCCTCAACCTTGGGAATAGTTTCACATTCTTCATTTTCGTGACCCAGGCAACCATATTGACCCCATCCCCATGTACATACTCGTCCATATTTTCCCACAAAAACGACATGCCATGCACCAGCTGCTATCACAATTGGATCTAGCTTCAAATGTTTAAATTGTTCAATCATCTGAGGGTACTTTTCATATGTTCGAGAACCATGTCCGAGCTTGCCACCTAAGCCACAGCCAACAGAATATACTGACCTGCAGATACCCACATATATGAATGTAATGTTATTTTCAAATTCAAAGAGGTTTCTGCAACACAGACATCAAGTAGTTTCATAAAGTCAATGGGAACATAAAATATGTTTAAGTTACAAAATTTACATTCCACTGGGCTGAAAGCTGAGAGCTAACAAATAACAATAGCCTACTGCAATTTGTATCATAGGAACATTATCCAGATCACCTTTAAGTAAATGTGGTTCCTAATCATGGAGATTAGTTTAATGACCAAGAATTGCATCTGAACCCCAAGAGAATGTGTAAACTCTACCCTCTCGTGAAAGAACAGCAGTGAAAAAATTACCAATGACTGCTTGCACTGCAAAGATTTCTTTCAAAGACTCCACCAGCTATGGAGTAGTGGTAGTCCTAGAGCCTTCAATCCCATACTCTGAGTCACCAAAAGAGTCTTTCCCAAATGCATAAACTTGTCCTATATCACCGATAAGCATCGTACGCCCTGCTCCTACAGTTGCCTGGATAACACAAATCCCCTGAAGAGACCTGCATATGAATTATGTAACCTCCCAATTCTCAACCCATGTCGATTTAAAAGGAGACTCAACACTGCAAAATCACAGCACACCTTGGGAAAAATATAAGACAAAAGAACACACAAGCATTTATTGCACACCTGATCAATCTTGGGCGCCATTCTTCATCTGTTGTCCCATGGCCAAGCTGTCCAGAACTGTTAGAACCAAATGTATAAACTGCACTAGACTTTGTTACTACGACACTATGACTAGGACCAGCTGTGGCTTGAGACTTTTCACGCATGTAGCATGTTTCCCCAGCTACCAAGAACCGCAATATCAACTTCCAAGAACCTCCACTTCTTTCTTTCAGAGTTTCTCTCTCTGATTGTGTCATGGGCTTGAATACAACTCTACTTTGACACATGTCCAATGCTGCAAGTTCAGATTTAGATAGATTAAAGTCGGGAAAAGTTTGCTGGTTGTCTAAAGAACCGTGATGAAGCCTGCAAAATGACGAACAATTCAACCAGGTAAACATTACGATTATTAAAATATATTGCAAAAATGAAGCTAAACAAGCATGATAGTTTGCAATCCATTCTGCCATTTTGAAACCATAAACACAAAAACTTGCCTCTAGTCTGGCAACATCTTGAGGATCCAAATTACCTTCCGTAAGCACATGTAGAACAATGGAGGGATTGGATGCTATTGGAAATTCGCCCTGACTTGTACTTCCATAGCAATGTCATTGTTGTTGGTGAATAATTTGCAAATGAGGTTCACTTGAAAGAGGACTTTCATTGACTGCGTGAAATTGTATTGATGTATATGGCCATAGGCCACTGCTTGTTGTGGTGTCCATGCCAACTGCAAGCAGCAATACCAGAATCCTAGTACGTGATATATTAACTGCTACAATAACAAGACATTAACAAGACAACAATGTGATGAGTATCCAATAATATGCATCAACCAAATTCCATCCATTCACTGTCAAAAATGTGAAAATACCAAGCAGCATTGTTGAGTGATTTTGAATCCTAATTTTGGAAAGTGGCATCTAGCTTCCAAACAGAAGGTAACTTCATTTTTGCATTGCATTGAGAGATACAAAATATTTTTAGTTGAGGTCACACCTTACATAATATGAAACAAAGGGGGTTTGGACGCCATTAATCTATAATGTAATCGTTGTTACAAAATTTACATACCACTAGTCTAGTGGTCGTAACAAAATTTACATGTTAGAAGAGCTTAACTAATCATTGTTTGCTTCAAGGATAGTGTTTTCAGTCACTCAAATTGCATGTGAAATGCAACCCGGTCTACCAAAACAAAAAATTGTCCTAGACAACAAAATTCCACGAAAGATAAAAAAATCTATGAAAGTACCAGCCTCAGGAAATTGCATCAGATTCACAAAGTACATAAGCTAAGCAAATGGAAACATTTGAAAAAAGAAGAGCACAAGAATCACAACTGCACATAAAATGAGGATGAAATATTTCTTGAAATGAATCCAAACTATAAAGATTTCAAGATATCATAATAATTGGGTGAACAGGAACTTTGACTCCCAAAAGAGTTTGCAACTTTGCACAGGGTAACTCTCTTCAACGCACCAAATCATTAAAAATGAATAACTCGACCTATCAAAAATTTATGACCGGGTTGACTTCTACATCAGATTATGCAAGCAGCCTTGAAAATTGCACATTAGTACAACAGAGAGATCTCATAATTATTAGTGTTTACAATCAACAACACCTTCTGGAGCAATTTGAAAGCATGCTTCAGCTTCTGGTAAGTAGGGTGAGCTGATCACTTTGCAAATGCATTCCTCACCTCGACCTTTGTGGAGGGAAAGCCTATTATTGTGAAGAAACAGAAAGGACATGGTGCTTGGAATTATTAATTTTAAAATATAATTCATCTATAACTGTTGACAGGACAAGTAACAGAAGAAAATTAAGGTCATTTCCCAAACCTTATGGTAGAAGCATGAGCTATGATGTTTCCTCCAATAGGCTTCACTTGGGGACCTACAAACATGGAAAAACCATCTACTTGGGAAACAAATTGATTGGTCACCACAACTGCCACACCAAACTAGACACAAAAATCCATAAGTATACACTTTCTATCATCTTCATGATTCTTGCAATTCAAACCCCAGTATGAATAATGTATGAATGTATTACGTGATTGCTCTTGTGCATTAATGAAATATAAGTTGCATCTATTTCAAAAGAAATACAGCTAACGGAACTCTTTTTTAATGATAAAAAGGGCCTACCTCATCTGCCATTTTCTGAAGACTTCTAAGAAACTTGGCAAGATGCATCTGCCTTGCTGACAATTCTCCTCTGCCTACAAAATCTGTCATAGAATAGTGATTAATTTCATACTTGATAACTAGTCATGGAAACGTTGCAATATTTTTCCCTTCAAATAAGAAGCCACTAAACTTTTACATAAAACATTGTCATTCTCTCTGGGATATTGACTTTTATATATTGTCTGATTGCACTTAGCAAGATCCATCACTTTAATCCTTTGTTCAACAAGTTACATCCCAAAGAGCCTTTCACTCTCAGAGAGGGATCTGACCTTCAATATCAATCCCTGGATAGGAATTTTTGGGAAAAGCATCCCCATTTGAAGAGTATAGAATTTAAAAGTACTGCAATTTATGCCCCAAGCCTCTTCTATTTTTTCTGTGCAAACATCTATGCAAATTTGAAAAATATATAATAGGTTAAACAGTCTAAAGTAAGGTACTTGTTTCAGTTCTGCAGTAATTTCAAAGCAATTGCACTTCAAACACCTCTGTAAACACATGGAGGGATTACGACAACCAAATTAGAAATAAACATCTTGGAGGGATTCAAACAGTCAAATTAAAAGTAAACAGCGTGGAAGGCTTAAATCAGTGAACTATATAGAGAGTTTGAAATAGTAAAAAAAAAATTGAAGTTAAAACTGCATGAAACAGGAAACATTTCTGAAATGTTGCGTTTCAAAATATATGAAACAGAATAAGTTGGAGTCTCATGCCCTACAATGTGTTTCTATATGCATGCATCCATCTCCTGGGATTCAGCTTTAGAGGTGATACGAGAAGGTACTCATTCCCACCAAATCCGTTGTTATCTTGTACATGATATGGGTGATTATTCTTTAGAAACATTATATAGTCATGATATATTGTCTTTCCCAAATGTCGCCATGTTCTAAATGAGGCGCAAGGTCCATTCCATAGAAGACATATGTTTGGGCCCATCCACCCACTCCTACAGAGACTACCCATGCAAAAAATTTAGTTTCTATACTAGGCTGTAGAAAACATCAAAGCTTTAAGGGGCGATTTCATTTCCAAATCGATATTGACCTCCATTTGTCATAGGTAGAGAATTTTTAATTCAAGTTTGCATTATAAGATCATTGAACATGCTACTAACTAATGTATTGAAAAATAATGAATAGTACTATGTTATTATAATCAATCAATTTATTGTACATTCTCTTGTATAAAAACTATGTCTATTTATTGAGCCGAGAGGCTCTCTATAGCCCAGTATGGGGGAGATCTTATAACGTTACGTAACGTTATTTTTATTAATAAAAAATAGATTTTTAAATTATAAAACAAAATAAATGTCGGCCAGGAAAACAACCTAATATGGGGGAGATGTTGTAATCTTCCTACCTAACAAAACAACAAAAAAGTAAAAAATAACAAAACAATAACAAAATAAAAATTTAATTATCCCGAAAAAAATGTGGGTCATAAAAAAAACACAATATGGGGGAGATGTTGTAATGTTCCTACCTAACAAAATAATAAAAAAATAAAAATTGAATTATTTGCAAAAAAATGTTGGCCTTTTAAACAACCCATGATTTTATTGTATATGGTTTAGGAGGACCAGGCCTCCTAAAAAAACCCATGGTTTTATTCTACATGGTTTAGGAGGGCCTTGCAAATGGTTTTAAGACCATGTGCAATGCCTCCTAAACAACGCATGGTTTTAGGAGGGTCTTGCATATGGTTTTAAAACCATTTATGGGGAGATGTTGTAATGTTCATTCCTAAGAAAATAAAAAATAATATTAAATATTATATGTTGACCTTAAATAAAAATATGTGTCTTTTGGTTTGAATCAAATCAATGGTATATATAGGACACACCAAAGTTGATAGCTCATTGAGTGTAATATCTAAGAAGAGGTTTTCACCTAGAGAAATTTGATCCCTCTCGGCGCTTGATAGAGCCTAGGATTTGGATCTACGCTGGTTATATTGAAATAATGAGTTTTTAATAATAAATTAAAACCAAATAAACTATAAAAAAATGTTTTAATACACATCTTTTAGCCTTATTATAACATTCACACTTTATAACCTTTTTTTAATACATAAATATGATATGAAATCATGGTTATTATAAAACTTTATTATAAAACTTATGTGTTTATTCCTTCGTATAATATCTAAATTAACTACCTAATTATTAATCTTGATGGAGTTTTAATACTTCAATATATTTTTTTAAATAACCTTTATTTCCATAGCATAAACATTATAAATCAATTGTTAAAACATTATAGGTTACATGTCCAGCCTAAAAACAATTTCAATTGACAAATACAAAACAATTTATTTTAAATCTTAAAAATGGTTAAAGTTATTTTAATTTTAAAAATTTAATAACAAAAAAACAATTTTTTTAAAACTTTGACTATAGATTATAAATTAGTAATCTATATTCCTATTTTAACCAAAAAAATTTATAAAAAAATACAAATTAGTACAAGTGAAAAAGTTTGACTATAGAAAGAGGTATGATCAATTATTCCGCTTGAAATATAAGAGAGCATGATATAAACTATCCAACCCATTATTTGGATCCGTGCGCCATTGTAATGGCCCTAATAGTATGGAAGCATAAGCTATAGGTTGAATGTTTAAGCTCTTCGTAGACCAGTAGGGCGTGTAATATATTTTCACCAATGAGATCTTAATGCTAGGAAACTTTGTTGGAGTGAGCTCTATAATGAGTATGAATTTGATATTACATATGTGAAAAGGGAGGTATAATCAAGTGGCTAATGCATTGAGTTACAGACCTCTAATTTACTCAATTCCTTTAAAGGTATGTTTTAGGGAGCAAGTGTTAACTCAGCTTTTGAATAACCCTTAGTATCTTGTAATTATGCCTACTCTCCAAGATAATTTGGTCCAAGAGGGAAACTATAAGGGGTATTAACTAGAATATAATGGACTATTGAGGTATAAGGATATGATGTATGTTCCTAATAATGCAGACATATGAGGAGTGATCTTGATGGATACCCATAAGGCACACTACTCTTCGCACCTGAGAGTTAAAAGATGTATCTTGAATTGAAGTGACTCTTTTTTTTGGCAAGTACAAAGACATACATAGTTCAATTTGTAGCATTATATTTGGAATGCCAACACATTAAGGAAAAGAAAAAAATAGGCACCCAACTAGACTTTCGCAACCACATGATATTTCAAAAACAAAATGGGAGGTAATTTCCATGCATTTTTTAACTGTGTATCTTGATATCAAAAAAGGCATGATTATATCATTGTGTTGGTCAATAAATTAACAAGAGTGCACATTTTATCTCAGTAAAGACCACATATGAAGCTACTGCCATAACAAGAGTCTTCAAAGACAAAAATTCTAAATTGCATGGAGCACAAAAAAAAATCATTTATGATAGATATGCTCCTTTTAAATCCAAGGTTTGGAAAATTTTCCAAGTTGCATTGGGCACACAGTTGAAATTCAACACCACTTATCACCTAAAGATAGATGGTTAGACAAAAGGGTGAATCAGGTTATGGAAGATATGTTGAGGATGTATTATCGACCAACATAGTTGATGGGAGGAATATTTTCCCTATCATAGTTCAATATTATTATCTTCATTTGAACTCATATATGGAAGATCTTCTAACACCTCATGGAGTTGGGATTGATTGGAATATTGAGTCAATGTTGGTCCTAACGTTATTTAGGAGATGGAGGAACATGTGTCTTGAGTCATGAAGCATTTTAATAAAGCAAGATATGGAAAAAATAACTATTCCCATTCTCATTGAATGCATATTATCTACACAGAAAATGAAGATGTAGTTTTACATATTAAGATGCGTAAGAGTTTTGAAAAGTTTAGAAAGGGGTCCAAAGTTTTGAAAGGGATTCATAGGACCTTTTGGTTTTCAAAACTTCTATTCCTTCGAGGTGTTATTTTCTTCTATATACACTTTCATAACCTTCTGTGTATAGGTCTTTTTACATCGAACTCTCCCTTTGTTAAATTCACAAGAAAATAACTGATAGTGTCAAACCCTATTCAATTCCTCAATAAATTATTTTGCTTCAAAAGCACAACTAAAACTCTAGGGTATGATTAAAAGCTTATAATCAAGCTGTGACTACCCATTATTTTCATGCAGGTTCTTCAAATTAAAATAACCTTGGCACAAATTTGACTGCCCTTTGCACACTCGTGTCTTCACATTCATGCTCGACACATTTCTTTATTTCATAAATAAAATATCACACTTATGATCACTTATTCTCTCTCCATAAAATATATTGAAACTTATGATCACTTATTCTCTCTCCATGTACTAATTATGTCACCGAAACTCATTCATACGCTTTAATCCATAAAATGGGTAGTTTCCATTACCATTTGAATGTCAACCATTAATACAAGAAATTCCACACAGGGTTACGATTTCACCTCTAATATGGAATGTCCCTCGTTGATGCTCCACGTCAAAGTATCCAATGAACTTGAGTTTATTCAAATGCAATCAGATCGATTCATATCCAAATCTAGATACACATACCATCTCTTGCAAAGTTTTACCATCAGTTGATGTGTTATTCTTTCCACACATTCCTTATCAAATGATAAATGGACTGCAGATTATTATTGTTTAGCGCTATACCTCTTCCTTTATTGGAATTCTCATGGTTATATACTTTAAATTATAACTTCCATTTCAGCATTTTCGAGATCTTACTGTTACCACCTAAGTTGTACTTAGTGGTTTTTTATCACGTGATCCTGGTGAACCAGACAAAGATAATTTGTTCGGACTTCAGAAGACCTTCAGAAGTGCTTATGGGAAGTGTTTGTTGTACTATATCACATTTTCATACCCCATAGGAGAGTTGTAATAAAATTTTCTACCATGATAGTGTCTGTAAAAGACTCGGTCTCTTAAAATGTTGAGTTTCAAAATATATGAAACAAAATAAGTTGGAGTCTCTAAGAAAAGCACACAGTAGAGATATTGCCAAAAATAAGCACCTAAGTCCTTCAGTAGGTTTAATCTGTAAGAATAATTTCTTGTTTCTGAAACACATCTACTTTTGCAACAAACAAAAAATGAAAGGTGTTGCATCTTGAACCATTTAAGGCATAAACAAGATTCAGTAGCACATGCAGAACTTAACAGTAAACAAAGGTCCATACCTTGTCTCTGCCATCATAGAAGTTGCTTCCAGCAACAACCTAGATTGATGATCTGTATTATATGCTCTGGCATATGCAATGTTCTCCAACACATCTGGCCCATTGAGCCCAAACCTGCAGGACCACAAAATATTAAAAGTTTGACTATTCAGTCTTTCAAAACCAAAAGTAAAAAGCTCTTCATACCTTTCTGCAATCTGTAAAAGCCGTTGCGGTCTGAAGGTTCCTTCAGCATCAATATAGAGTGCTTTGCCTTCACCACCTCCTTGATCTAAGGGCAACTGAAAAAGGAATACCTTCAATTTCTCATTGGAAAAACACTTTGTGACAGGAAAGATTCAAGACGTTAAATTTAAAACCCTCCTTCATGAAAACAAGTCCTTAAGAAGTAGCATTTCTTAGAATTTTTCAATATTTCCTCCTCTTTCCCTCTTCAAGCTAAGCAATAAAATTCCAAAAAAATCCTGATTCAGCTGATATTTTGCCAATATTTTGCTGATATATCACAATATTTTCAAATTTCCAAAAAAAAAACACAATGTTTTCCAGCCATAATATTGCCAAGCTAACAAAATTGCAATATATTGTGATGTCAGCGGTAATTTTGCAATATTTGCAACTCTGCTATAAACCCTAAACCAGGAATACACAAGAAGTCAAGAAATAGCCAATCCTATAAGAGTCAAGCTAGATAGATGTCTTGAAGAGTTTAATTCCTTTGAGGAGGATATACCTAGCTCAAGAGCAGAGTTTTATAGTTTCCACAATAAAATTGAAGTTCACAAAGAGGTAAATTTCCTGAAGAAACAAGAAAGTTTCAGGAAGAGACCAGTTATGAAACAATTCATTTCAAATAATTAAGAGAAAAATGAGAGGTTTGCTGCCTCAAAGTTCAAACAGCCATATCTTTATACGAGCTTCAAACTAGTGCCCTCAAATATGCAGCTAATGAGTAGTATTATTTTGCCCCAATCAACCATCAGCCATTTTCTTCCATGCGAACACCATAATGAGTTGCAGCGCCCACCTATAAATGATAAGATCCCATTTATATTTATTACATTAGCCATATCAAGGGGCAAGTGCCCACGCCAGGATGAACCCTCTGCAACTAAGGTAGCATCAGGTGCGTGAAATGGTTGGCTCTTTGTTTTCATGACAATGGTTAATACATTGTGTTATGAGAAACTAGAAAAGGAATGGGAAATGAAAACAGAACAAGAAACGGGGGTAAAGGGCTTTGGGGATAAGAAACATCAACCCCCCTTGTTAGCATATATTTTGCATATGAAATTGATTAGTAATACACTGATGCAGTGTCAAGATGGGAATGGAAAAGAAAACCAAGTAGGGAACAAAACAAGAAATGGGTCTCCTAGTCAAGCTTCCGTTAGCACATTTACGATAGATACAACTGCTCTAGAACACTTCCAGAGCCCTAATTTTGGACGTTATGATAATGATTGTTTAATGGCTTTGGGCCGATTTCTTATAATGTGAGTAGCTGCTGGGTATGTGGCATAGAGCCTAGAAGCGTTTATCATATTGCCCCAGATTTTGGCTGGTGTGGACTACTGTTTCATTAATAAAATTTACAACATACAAACATATTTTAAAATAATAGCTACACATTTTTTCCTCTGAGAACCTTACTTGACAAGTAACGCAGAGAGTGTGATATAATTGGGTTTTTCCTGTACGAAATTCCCCATAGATCTCTGTGATTGATCCAGTCTCAACTGCTCCTGTTAAGAAAAGTGCAAACTCTCAGAATCATGGAATGTGCCTAAAAACAATTATCAATGCCCACAAAGAATTCCACCAATCCCATCATTAATAACAATGCAACTCAACTGTATCCTTGTAATTAAAGAACTCTCAAGCAAGTTCTATAGAAATTGCTTTACCTTCTAGTATCTTGTCAAGTTCTCTAGAGCCAGAACTTATCTGTATAATCTCAAGGCGTTGAGCATGCAACTAGCTGGCACTAGTGAAACCCATGGGAACCAATTTTGAGGCTGCTAGAGGCAATAATCATATGAATACAAGCCACCCACTGAATTTTTCATGTTTTCAAAAATAGAACTATAAAAAAAGTGGGCTAAGGGATAAAGTTGACATACCTGCTTCAATAATTTTATCAACCTTGGCATCACTAAGGCCCTTGATCTGTACAAGCTCTTTCTTGGGAGAATATGCAACAGCTTCTACCATGCAGTGCCTGACATCCTTGAGTTTTTTAATATCAACAGCAGATACCCCACAAGCCTCATACAACAAAAGCATCCAGAGATCAAATTCATTTCAAAGAAATTGCATTGCATTGTTCTTGGCTTTGAAAGGAAATTGAAACTTATGACCTGAAGTTGTTCAACGAGGTAGGGTCCATGCTACAGCTCCTCGGGATTTTCTTCTTCCTGTGGAATCTGTTGTTGCTTACGTTGTTGTTGTTCCATTGGAATATTACTGAGAAAGCAAGTTAAGAGAGAAACCCAATAAGAAATAAGGTTGTCTCGTGATTCCGAGTTGGGCCCTTCGATCAGTTTCAGGTTGTCTGATGGGTCGATGGATGATCCCGGTGTTGCTCTGTAGCGGGGCCAAAGAAGAGGCTGTAGAGTGACTCTGGTTTTGAATATGGTGTGGGCGCCAAAGTTATTTATATTAAATCCATTTTTAATCATTTAGTCTATTTAAAATAAAAGCGGGGGAGAGGTTTCTCCCCGAAGATTCCGTTGGATGTTCTTAATGTTATGAGAACTCCGATGGCTAAATAAGTTTAGCTGGAGAAGTGCTTCTTTCTTTTACCAAAAATTTTACAATGAAATTTTTTTCTTATTTTTAATTTTGTTCTCGGGGTTTGGTAGGTTTATTTTTAATTTTAATTTTATATTTATTAATCAAATTATTTAAAATGTAACTTTTTTACATTTTAAAACTTTAAGTATGAACATTTTTAAGGTACTAAAACACTGTGATTAAAATTTGGAGTGAAGGTGGATAGAGTGTCTAACACATGGATAGATTTAAAACCATTACACACTGAAAACTCCATAAATTTAAACACAGTTTTTGTATATTTTTTTGGTATATTAAGAAATTTGTCTCATCTACGCACTGTATAGTTGCAGTGTAAAAAAAATAACAATTAAGCATTATTATTATTATTTTATTTTTGTTTTTATAAACGATTATAAAAATTATTGAAATATAATTTTCTCTTTATATCTAAAAATAATAGGATAAAAAATTTAAATTAAATAGATTTAGTTTTTTTATGATAATTGTTAATGTCCACTAAGATCACTTTGCTCTATTGGACTTAAGTGTCGGATATGCAAAGGCATCGTCGCTTAAGCGACGCTTACGAACGCTTTATCTCTTAACCAACGGTTATGAGAATATCCATCGCTTCACTGACGCTTGTGGTCACATTTACAAAAAAAAATTGTATCCTTGTGATTTTTGGTAAGTTTAAAAAGAGAAATCCACGCGCCGTCGGATTTTTCCGTCCAATTTTGGATCGAAATGTAGTAGTGTGTATGTTATATTAATGTTAGGATTGATTTCATTATGTGAATTGAGTCCATTTTGAGTGCATAATATGATGATGAAAATGTTTATCGCTCGCATATTATACGAGTTGATCTTCTAAGGTATAGATAATATAATTTTTTCTATAACGACCGCTGGTCCAAATAGCAAAATATCCTTTAACTGACGTGGATTCCACCGATTTAATTAGCCAAGGTACCAAGATCGTGTCCAAATTAGCATATAAAAACTATAATTATATGTCAAGGTCATGCAAATTAGCCTTATAATTAACATTATTATATTCCAAGGTTTAGTGGGACGTTTAAAGGTTTAGTGGGATTTTGTATATGCCAAGGTCATGTCCAAATTAACATATAGTTGGGTTGCATTAATTCAGTTTTGTTAATATAAGGACTTGTAAATATATATTATATATATGTTAGAATTTAGTAAAATGTAAAAATTCATTGTCAAATTTGTAATTTTTTTCAATGCCGGAGTTACAACTAAAAATGACCAAATAAATGACCAATTGTTACGTGGTCATTTTTAGTCTAGATATCCTGTGACCAAATTTGGTCATTTATCTTGGTCGTTTTAAGTTGGTTTTTATCTCGTGACCAAAAGTGGTCATTTATCTTGGTCTTTCTTAGTTAGCTCACTTAAATTTATCAATTTTGGTCATTTATCCCTTGAAAAAAACTGTGGTGACCAAAAAATGTGGTCTCCTAGTCACTAATCTCTCATTTTCTACTAGTGGACCATACCAGGTCGATCCCACATGATCCCTAGTCCATAATTTTAAAATATCAAATATTTTCAATTTTTTCCCTAATTTTAAAAATTTCAAGTCAAATCCAGTTTATTTCTAGTTCTTAGTGTTGCCGAAGCCTCTTCTAGGCAAGTCCAAGTCATTTTGGCCACAGTACAAGTTACTATCAGCTGGATCTGACTAGGGATCATACAAACCCCATATCCAGGGTATGTCGCACTTATCGGGCCTGAATAGGGGATGAGGTCACCCTTTTTGTCCTAACAGGCACGCCGAGGTCGCACTTAAACCCCCGAAAGGTGCAACCTCACTCATAAACACAGACCGCTTCTGTCTATGAAATCTGTGTGACCCCCTCACCTGTTTCTGAAAATGTTTTGTGACCCCATCGCCAAATTTGATCAAAAATGTGTGGTCTGTCAATTAGAGGTTCAATTTTAGTTTAATAAGGACTATCAATGCATCTCAGCTGCCTCTGTCTAGCAAAGAAGTTTAATTTTAGTTTCTATTTTAATTTTCTGTAATTGCATCAACAAACAAAGTGTAAATTCTAAGTAAATTTTAATGGCTTAATTAATGAACGTAGCTTAACTAAAATTGACTTAAAATCAAGTCTTGCTCACCCTTCCTCCTCTACCCAGTCATCAACATCCGTGGTATTCTGGTATACGACGAAGGGCAAGCTCGTATAGTCCTAGGCACTTCATTGAATATTGTTCTCAACCATTAAAATCGGATGACCTTGAAGGTAGAGGGGGTAGAGAAGGAGGGCGTCTCACGATGCTAAACGTCCTCCCTGTTGACCAACCTTACATCTAGGAGGTGACTTGTGGATCTACAGATGGGCTTAGTCCCACTGTGTTGAGAGCCTAGCACCTTCTCCTAGTTGACGAGGAATAGCAGTGTGAGGTAGTCATCTAGTTAGGCCATAAACATTAAGGGTTAAAAACTATATTTGTTTACAAATTTCTAATCACTCAATGCTTGCATCCATAATGACATGAACTCTACAACAATATGTTGAATTCATAAACCATTTGCAGCTACAAAATACCAGAAAGACAGAAAAACAAATACACCATACCAAGTAATCAACCCAACTCAGTTCATGACGCTAAGAGAGCCTTAAAATTTATAAATTTACACTAAGTTCAAACAAATCTACAGTATTTGAGGACATAAGTCCCTGACTGCTTCAACCTTGGGAGGTACTGGGGCTCATCCCAGAAACTCATTGTGAGGAGTACCACAGGAACCCCAAAGTAGCTGGCCGTTGAGAGGAATTGCCAAGCGAAACGAGCAACAACCCCCATCGATTGAGTAGAAACGCCCATGAGGAAAAATCCAAGCATTGTCTTCTGGAAGTCTTGGTGGCTGAATGACCACCCACAGCCAATAGGAAGCCATTGAAATTGGGGTCCAAACATCATTCCTATCAGTTTGATAAACATCTAATACAATTGATCCCCCATGCTCTTCCTCACGCCTATGAGGAGAACCAACACCATTTGGGATATTAAACTGACACCGTCAAAACTGTTCTCAGCGATCTCCCACACCATCATAGGGCCACACAGCCTCTAATTCAGATTCAGACCCATACCAGTCTGAACTAGACCTCCATACTGCACCATTAAACCCCACGGCTGGTTCAAATCCAGATCCATTTTTTGGCATAACCATAGCAAGTGGACCCATGTCCACACTACAACCTGTCACCAACAACCCTGCAGGTGACCCAAGAACAATCATGTAAACTACCATCAGTCAGCTACCACCACCCATAGTGACCAGCGAAGCTGGCCCACTTGCAACACACGGGGGAAGTGGCCCCTCCACACATACTGCCCCTCCTGCCACATAGGGGGGTAGTGGACCATCCACTTACATTGCCCCTACTATCATACATGGGGGAAATGTCCCCGCCACCCATACTGTCCCTCCCACCACACTTGGGGGAATTGGCCCATACACAATGGTGCCACCGCAAGTACCCCCAGCTGTACAGATGAATTATGCACCTGCAAACCCCACCAGCATTGCTGGTCCATATCATATCAACCTAGGGTCAAATCTACCTTTCATGGCTCATCTTAGCTTGCTTGATTTGGCTCGATTAACAAACGACCCCATTCACCATCAATATTTTTGGCCTCCAATGCCAACTAAGTTGTGATCTGACATTCCCAAGTCTGAAGGCAAAGCAGGGGAATGTCCCCAAAACCACATAATGACATTCCATCTATGGTCCTGATCAAATAAGATCATAGATGATTCCATCAGACTGAGGCTATTCCAATGCACCGTCATAGGTGCTGCGGACAAATGGTACATTGAGCTACCACAAGCCAAGTACCCTGATTTCAACTCCCTATATTTCATGTTCCTATCATATTTCCAACTCCCCATCAGATATGACAAGGGGGTGGAGATCCTACTATCCTTTCGTCAGAACACCGCCACTCATATAACTGACCCGACATCCATGAGTGGCGGCAACATTGTAGCTTATGTAAAATCCAACTTGACGACATGATCTTCTTGGATTGGTCCCTCAAGACCTTACTCCCACCCATAGCAAAGGAAATTGCATCCAAACATCCTCAATTTGAAGAATAGGCCATGCTAAAATCCCAACAGTTTGACCTGATCTATCCTCAGTCTGGATACTTATACACCGTCATCTGAGATGCTCCCCGCGCATGCACCTCTTACTGCAATGCACCGAGGCATCTCATGTTACAGATGGTATCATAGGATCTGTCTCCCAACAGCCACAACACTGACTGACACTACCTGTAGTTCCATCACAACCAAGCAATACTGCTAGTGTTGCTTACCAAAACTAAACTCCACACTATGCAAGAATAATGTCCCAATCTGGAGCAACAACATCCTACACACAAACTGTGCCACCGCAGTAGGCTCAGGCCATGACTTGGACAACACAACAGTGTGTGGGGAAAATTCCCACATTTGTGGCATTGTCACCACCACAAATATACTATGCACCGCCAATGCAAATAGTTCAAGCCCCTGCCCCCGCTCCCCCCGCTCCATAGGGACAAGTGTTCACACAACAAAATATTCCCAACCAGCCTGCCCCCAACAATCAACAAGGGAAAGATATAAATAATCAACCCTAGAACCAATGAAACAACCAACTGTAGGGAGGTGGTCAACAAACAATCCCTCCCAACCATGCCGCGGCAAACCGTCCAGCTCAAAACCCCCCACGACCAAATGCACCAAGACGCAATGCCCTGTTGCACACAAACCAACTGTGCACATTACGTGATGTTTATGGGCACTACACATTCGAGTGTCCCCTCATGGGTCGAGCTAAGCAGGCCATTCAGAATGAGGTTCAACATGCCTCCAACACTGCAAATCAATCCCAACCCAACCCAACACCACAAGGACCTCCTCCTATGGTGCTTCAAAACCCACTACCAATCCAGGGATTGGTGGCAACTTCACCCCCTCCCCAACCAAATCCCAATGCTCTAGGGGCACCTCCCACGGCCGAAACACGTGTTCACCACCTGCTAGCCATGACAACTGAAGAGTTCAACATGTAAACCAGACGGAAGCAGTACAGTACCACCACCAAACCCGTTGACACACTACCATCATCAACATCTAAAACATTCGACCTACCTCTTCAGTTACCCCCATTCCTATGCCCCCCCATATGCAGGATTTCCAATAACGCCATGGATAGAGCTGCAGTCAGCTATAGCATTGTGGATGATTTGGCCCAAAGACCAACCGCCATGTCCTCTCTAGAGGTCCTTAAAACATTCCCAATGCAGCAGAAATCCTTACTAGCTACCCTTGGGGTAGTAGACCCCTCTGAGTCCAATTTGATCACATTCAACATGGAGAATGGAGAACCATGCATGCCATCCACCATCGCCTCTCAAATTCCGGTGTCTATCCAGAATTTGGTTGTGCACCGGTGCATAGTGGATGAGAGGGAATCCACATGCATTATGTCTACCTTGGTTTGGCAGAAACATGGATCACCAATTCTACAACCGTCCTCCACAACTCTGCGGGCTTATGATGGACATCCCAGTAAAGCCTAGGGAATCCTCCCCCATGTCCCCATCACATTAGCCGGGAAGATATTGCTGATCGACATAGAATTCGTCAATAGTCAACTAGACTATAACCTTCTCCTCGAAAGAAGTTATATGTATGCCATGAGAGCAGTCGCATGAACTATATTTCATCTCATGATGTTCCCTCACGAAGGGAAGATTATGATGGTTGATCAAATCACTTATCATGATCTGCAAGGGTTAACAACACCCACCAATGTTGTCCCTACCATCACCATTATTGAGCCACAAGGGATGATTACACACGCTAATGTCGTCCCTGCAATCAACACTATGGTTGACAACACACTAGCCTACCCATTATTGAATGTGGGCCCTAGGTTGTTTTCCGATTCCACCATGATGGCTCCTTCCCCCTCAGTGTCACCACCACCAACACAAAATGAGATTGCAGACTTGTGCATGCTCTCATCCATCACTACTGCACCCAAACAACAATTGTAGTTGTAGCCCCAACAACAACCACAACACCATCCACAGCCGCAACACCAACAGTAGCTGCAACATCACCCATAGCCATAGCATTACGTATAGCTGCAACCACAACTGTACCCGTACATACAACCAATAGGGAGTTATCTGGGCTCCTCTCCAGTCCATACAATTCCCTTCCTCTTTCCCCCACCTAGTGTCATGAGTAAGCCAGTAATGGCCACCTTAAGCCTGCCCAACTTTACATTGGGAATTCCAGTGAGGTATCTTGATCCACCGGCTCAACCAGCAATGCCCCAGGTTGTTTTAACCCCAGTGCAACCCATCCTAGTCGAGTCTCACCCTCCACCTGGTCCGCAAAAGCCAACCACTGCACCCGCACCCGCACTGCCCCACCCGAAATGGGCCAGGGGAAAGAATGCCAAAGCCACCGCAGAACTTCCACTAGTCCTGCCTTGCACTGTCTGCAAGCAACGGGGCCATCCAACTCAGAATTTCCCTGAAATCCCCATGATCCGTGCGCATTTGGATTCCATGGATACAAACGAAAACATCCTCGTGGTTTAACTTCCAACTACGTCGATAGTTAGAAACAAGGCATTCAGAACAAACCATGCTTGCACCCTCTGTAGTTTGGATGGACACTACTATCACCATTGCCAAGACCTACCCAAATTTCGAATGGCTCTAGCTGACCTCATCAACATTCCTTTGAGTCTGAAATCACCTTGATCGAAGAAGTGGAACCCCCACCGCCTTCTTCAGACACCATGTCCATCTACATGATGTCTAGTTCAGCTGACCCGCTTATCTCCACCACCAACAACAATCCATCAGACCTATTTCTTCATTGCTTTAGCAACGATGAGGAGATACTTGAAGCTCTAACCGCCCCAGAATACCCATGGGATGACATGCACCATCACTCTTTCCTTCTCCCCGAAGAACTTGTGTCGCAGTCTGACCAATTTTCTGTGGAGACCAAAGATTTCATCCATGGTAAAGTTGACTGGTTCAAGAACCCCATCTTGGCACTAGAATCCTTCGAAGAAGGGAACAGGGCCAACATTTCACCCACCATTAAAATTGACATCTCAACCAATTCTGAGATCGTTGAAGAAGTCATGCTGGGGGCATCCTGCTCCCTAGAAGAGGTCGATGCCTACAAAGCTCTCTTCCAAGAATTACATGACATATTAACCTAGACTTACACCACAATGCCTGGCCTAGATCCATCCATCGTGGAACACCACATTGACACATGGGCTGATGTGGCTCCCGTACGCCAAAAGAAACAATCGATCCATCCTTCCAAAGTGGCTACGGTTAAAGCCAAGATAGAGACTCTGTGCATAACTAGCTTCATTTATCCCATTGCATACACCACTTAGGTTTCTAATATTGTTCTCGTGAATAAAAAATAGGGTACCATTCGCGTTTGTACAGAATTTCATGACCTCAATAGGGCGTGTCCCACAGACAATTTCCCCACATCCTTCATCAATCAGATCATTGATACATGCAGCGGACATGAAGCGTTTTCCTTCATGGACGGTTTTCATGCATATAACAAAATCCAAATCCGGAAAGAATACTGTTATAAGACAACATTCACAACCCCATGGGGCACATTCGCGTATCGAGTCATGCCCTTTGGCCTAAAAAACACCAGAGCCACCTTCCAGCATGCCATGACACACTGCTTCCGCGACCTCGTTCACATTATGTTGGTTTGTCTCAACAACCTCATCCCACAGTTGTAAAAGCAAACA
Organism: Pseudotsuga menziesii; assembly: GCA_001517045.1. Lineage (NCBI taxonomy): Eukaryota > Viridiplantae > Streptophyta > Pinopsida > Pinales > Pinaceae > Pseudotsuga > Pseudotsuga menziesii. Next base: position 20,999 of record LPNX010006837.1, on the reverse strand, counting down.
CAACACATAGATTACCTCAGACAAGTCCTCCTACGATGTCACAAGTACAGAATCCGCTTGAACCCTTTCAAGTCTATTTTTTGTGTCCCCGCAGGCCATCTACTTGGATTCTTCGTATCTCACAAAGGGATAATGGTAGATCCCCTCAAAGTTTAGGCTATACTTGACCTCCCTTCCCCAAAAACTTGACACCAACTACAGAGCCTCCAAGGCAAGGCCAACTTCCTCCTTCACTTTGTAGTAGAGTACGCAACAAAAGCTTACAGATTCATTTGCCTGGTCCACACAAAAATGTCCTTTTTTTAGGATCAACAAGCACATGAATCATGTGATGCACTCAAAAACGCCCTTGCTTCTGCACCATTACTTTCAGCACCTAATTTCACCCAGAACTTCATTCTCTATGTGTCGTCCTCAAACAATCCCATTTCTAGAGTCTTGGACCAAGAACACAATGCTTGCCAAGAGCACATGATTTACTGCATCATTCAGAAGCTAACAGGACCCCCACTATGATATTCACCCGAGGAGAAATTTGCCCTCATCATCGTCTTCTCAGCTCAGAATTTGCACCAGTACATCATCGCAAACCATACACATGTAGTGGCAGATTCAAACCCACTGCGGTACCTCTTAAGCCGCTGCCTTCTACAAGGTCGAGCACCGAAGTGTGTAGTCGTCCTCCAAGAATTCGACTTAGAGTTCATTTCCCCAAAAATCACAAAGGCACTTGATCTGGCCACCCTCATGACCAATCCGCCCCGATTAACCACATCATCACCCCCCAAGGATGATCTACCTAATTATTTCCTATTTGTCATATCCACAGACGACCCATGGTATGGGGACATCCTTCTTTATTTATGAAGCGCACTTAAACTGTGACGATAGGTGACGCATCCAACATCAAGCCATTTTCCACTTGCTGATTGGATATGTTCTGTATCATTGAGGCATTGATACCATCCTATGGCGTTGCCTCACCCATGACAAGGCCGAGACTATCCTCAATGACTATCATAGTGGAGCCTGCGGTGGCCACCTTTTAGGCCTGCCCAAAAGATTCTACGCACCGGCTATTTCTAGCCCTCCATATTCACTGATTGCATAGAGAAAATCAAGCATTGCCGCAACTGTCAGCTATTTTCCCCAAAGTCAAGAACCCCCCTTGCACCATTACACCTCGTAGTCACATTCAACCCCTTTTGGAAATGGGAAATTGACTTGATTACTTCACTAAGTGAGCAGAGGCCATGCCCACATTTGATTGCAAAGCTGAAACCACAGCATGCTTCTTCTTCTTTTTCATAAGCAATCCATGGAGCACACTTTAAAGACACCGTATGGGATGAACTCTCAACTATATTGAAATTTGAACACCAGTACTCATCTTCCTACTACCCCCAGGGAAATGGCCAAATTGAAGCAGTCAACAAAATCATCAAAACAATGATCCAAGGGATGGTGGGAAACCATAAAACCAATTGGCATCACATGCTATTCTCTTCCATATGGGCTTATCAAACATCCATAAAAAAACGTAACCGATTTCACCCCTTTCCACCTAGTACATGGCGTTTAATCAGTGCTCCCTATAGAGTGCCAAATCCCATCTCTTTGCCTCGCGGTGGAACTCCTTCCTGATACTTCACCTTTAGAAGAGCGACTCCTCCAACTTGAGAAAACAATATAATACCATCGAGCTTCCCTCCAACCATTGAAGCAGCGAAAACAAAATCAGAGGTCCACTATGACTCCCATGTCCACCCTCGCACCTTCAACGAAAAGGATATGGTTCTAGTCTATGACCAACCCAATGATAAGTTTGGAAAAGCTAAGTTCGAGTCGATGTGGTATGGCCCGTACATCATCCACCATTGCTACAGAAAAGGGGCATACACCCTTATTGACTCTGATGGACAACTCTTGGAGAACCCTTGCACGGGGCTCTACCTTAAGAAATTTTACACTTAACATCACCAATGAGTCGCTTCATTTTCTTTTCTTGTTTTTCAATGTTTTTTACCACAAATCAGGGGCATCACCATTAGCTGCTACTCCAAATTCACCCAGAATCAGTTCGAGACACCTCTCACATCTCTGGACCCAAACTTCTATCTCCTTATGAGACCATTGTATCATGTTTAGCAAATTAATTTCAGGACCATTTCCCACAACTCACCTCGATTCACAAGCCATGACATAATGATGTGAGTGTCTATGGACCTCTACTTGTATCACGCTTCCTAATCACTACTCATGCAAGTTTTCGAGCCACGGCCCATTAAGGAATGTCATTTTTACTTTTATTTTGTATTTTAACACATAGTTGTCTTCTCCATTCACCGCACCATATGCAGATCTTTGGACCATTGTCCACACAAAGATTTATTTTTCTGGCATGTATTTTGCATAGAAATACCCTCAAACTTGCACTCACATCACATGTAGTCAAGTCTGTCCACCGCAACACACACAGACACTCTCTTGACCTCTGTCTAAGAGCCACCTCGGTTTCCATGAGCCTCTAACGCAATCTATCTTGCGCATGTATTGGTATGTTTGAAATCCTTCTACTCCATCCATAATACACGGATGATCTCTGGACCAGTGTCCACCGTCCCGACATGGGGCACCCCTGTGCCACCGCAATCGATTAACCATACTGTAGTTTTGTTTAAGCTCTTTTCTGACTCCTAAAAACAATGAAAAGATATCCAAGCATAGCTGCTTCCTTTCCTTATCACTAAAGTATAGGAAAGGGTGTCTACATCGTCTCATTTACCTCCTTTTGCGGACCATGTACACCATTAAATGAAAAGGACCACCTTGGCGTATTCAAGCCAAGACCGTTCCCCTATGCATACTTTTATGCTTTCTCGGGTAGAGGGGCTGCACTTTACGAAAAAACTCACCATGAGTTGTCATCCAGCTCTTTTCTAGCCTTCTCATCAAGAAAAGATTGCTGAGCAAAATTGGTTTCATTCATGCTCGTAAAAGTATCTAAATGACCGTCCAGTTAGTATAGGTTTAACCTTTTCTAGCCTGATTGGACTACGAACAGTAAAAAATTATCTCATCCCCTACAGGATGGGCGAGCTCTCCTATGTATACTTTTATCATTTTTCGGGCACAAGAGACTACCAACAAAAAAGAGCCCCCACTGGAGTCTTCTTCGTGCTTTCAAACTCTCTAAAATTGAAAGCACCATCGAGCATTCACCTTCTTGGGCTCACCAAAAATCCACAAGATCATAACATAACAGTGTCCCTAGACACCACCCCATAGAAAATAGTTTGGCAGCNCCAATTCAGTGGGTAAGTCCGCAGATTGTCTCACACCTTTCGGTTATCTCCCTTGTGCTTCTGGTCAAGGAAACATCATTTCCTTGACTAGGGGTAGGTCTCCCTCTATCGACGAAAACACATATATTCCAGAGGATAGACCCAGAGGTCCTTGTATCCTGGTTTGATTAACCTTATTGATGAGTTCCTTGGACCACTTGAGAGGAGTCCTTAGTTCCTCTTGGGATGGATGTTTCTCATGTGCTCGAATCCAACTACATCATTGCACCATTGAGATTCGTATAGGTTTTGGTCTGCACAGCACTTGGTCGAAGACCCTGGATGTCACCTGACTCTAGCATTGATGAGTCTACTCGAGGGACCTAAATAGGTTATGTCCCTTGTGATTTTTGGGTTGCGTTGGAGACAGAGTTCAAAAGACCAAAAGTGCTTGGATATACCTTTATGATTGATGCAGCATACTTGTACCACAAAGACTCTGACTCTCAATCAACGAGTCCACATAGCTATGTACCGTTCCAGATCCAGCAGACCATCAGTTGTATATGATCAGCTCTTATATTTTATAGCATAGATCAAATTATTATTTTGACATTGTCATGAGCATGGGGGTGCCTGCCTCATCCATATACATGTTACACATTATTTGTATCTCACCCATTGACGGGAACCATATTAATACAAAAACCAAAAGCCACCATGCCCCAGCCTCGGAAGCACCACCTCAACGCAGCAAATCCTATGATGTATGTCAGCCATATGATGAGCTCTTGCCATCACACATCAAGGGGAAATCTATTAACCCAAAAAATCCCTCACTCAGCTCTACATGGCCTACACCACCCAAGGACACCCATTCACGATCCTCCATTAGATTTCCACACCCTCAAAAAGGATTAAGGATGAAGAAAAGGGCTTAAAAACACCAAAAAGGAGACTAAATAACTCTCCTAGGGGCTAAGGCCTCCAAAAATGGGCTAAAACCCCTCAAAGGATCCTAAAACCCTAAAAGGACCTAAAGTTAGGGTGGAAGGGGGTAAAATTATAGAAAAGGGGCTAAAGCCCAGAACAAGGGCTTAAAACCCTAAAACGCCTAAAAAAGCTATAAAAGGAGGGTGGGGGGTCACTCTCAAAAGACTTCTCCCTTACATATTTTTATGCTTCCCGTGAATTCCTTGAGACCCTTTGTCTCTCAAGCCACCCACACTCCCTCTCCTCCATCTCCATCGATCCATAGCTCCCCCATCCAAGAGAGAGGTGCTTATTCAAGCCAAGGCATGGTGTCCCAATTCCATCAAAGAGAAGGTATATCGATGTTGTTTCTTGAATTTACTTTAATTTTTTGTATTTTTTCTAACTCAGTTTTGTTTGCAGGTTTGTTTAGAACATGTTTTTGCAGGTTTCTAGTTTCTAACAGTTGTTTGCAAGTTATTGGAAGCGGAACCCTAACCATTGTTTGTAGAGGGGTTCTCCATCATTTCTCTTCTTTTTGTTCTTTATTTTATTTCTATCTAGTTTTATTTCCTCTTTCGTTTCATCATTTTCACACGGATAAACCTACCCTTCTATCCTATAGACAGAAGGGAGCCATTCCTACCCCTGTAGCAAGGATAAATCCCTACTACAGCCACCATGGTCCAACATTTGCACACACATGATAGGTTATCACTATGTGTCATCACACAAAAACATGTCTTTTGAGTCTATATATCAAAAAACACAAAAAAAAATTAATAATTCAAAATTTTTTAAAAAGAGGGTTGGGATTCGTTACGAATGTCACCATATGTTGATCCTGGTGGTAGGGGCATGTCGAGATCTCCCAGAAAATCTATCCTTGCATAAGGGTAATCATCGACGGCAATAATCTGCCACCTCCACAATGGAAAAAATTAGCTGGGTAGGGGTTGGACACCCTACCTCCGCCCATTCTACGCATACCATTTGCCCAATGTTGTTGGGTTGGATCTTGAACCCCATGAGGAGGAATGTCAACTCTAGGGATTAGCCCCGGAACACGCTCGAAGAAGAACGTGCTCAGTATGCTGCCAAAACCAAAGTTTTGTACCCTGCCCATCTTCGAGTCACTGAGATCCTACTTCATGTTAATCAATAGCGCAGTACTCTAATCATAGACTGTGGGTCTCATGCACTCTAATGCATAGAACATCAATGACCACGAAGCTTGGTGGAGTGATGCTAGCCCTACTATCCTACCAAGTGCCAGTAGTATCACCTTCAGGCCTAGTACCTGGATGGAGTTGGTCGGGATTTGACTCCCAACCTTCTCCATGTCCAGAAAACAGTATACTTCAATATACTCATCAATGGTGAGGCCACTTCTGGGCCCGCGAGAGCATAGGTTCACCATCTCTCCCCGTTGGGACAATCCTGTAATGAAGTATATGTCCTCCACCTCTATAGTGAGGGAAATCCCGTCGATATGGAAAGACTCTGAGTTTGGATCCTAGTAGTCTACTAGCATCTGCAGCAGTCTTGGTTTGGCCCTTAGGCTGCCAAGACACCAAAATATATATAGCCCACAGGCATAAAGAGCTTGTTGAGCCATCAAATCACCCCATACAGCCTCTTCTACGTCTCCATGTTCCCTCTCCCTCCATTCTAGGACCATCGTGCACATTAAAAATAATTCTTGGTCATTATTTCACCTAAAAAATCATGTGCACAGCCGCATACATGACTGTTCGCAAAATAGCCATGTATGTACGTGGGTTTGGAGGGTTTTTTGTGTATAGATAGCCCTATATGTGGAAAAAAGCTCGATTTTCATGTGGGATGAGAAGAATAATCTAGATTGGCCTAAAAGTACAAAATTGGCAATGGAAATTGATAAAATTTACATGAAAATGGAAGAGGAGGACATGAGGAGTTACCTGGAACAAGCGGTGTCGAATTTCGCCGAACGAAGCTCCCAGAATTTGCGTTTGAAGTTCTAAGCTCAAATGGGTAAAATGTTTTAAATGGTATGTAACTTTTGAATTTTTTACTATTTATAGAAAAAAATTACCCCCTTTCTATAGTCTTGGACCATTTCTGACCATTTTGGATCATTTTGGACTAATCTAATGATGTAGGAGACCATTTTGAGCACTATTTCAACCATTATTTTGACTTCTTCGTGCCGATTTAAGGTATTATGTCTAAACTAACATATAGGTTAGATGTCATATCCATTTGTATTTTGCATGACCTTATGACCGTTTCATGATAACCTTAGGTATGAACCCATTCTATCTTGTCATGGAACCTTCTTGTTTTAGAAGTGACATGATGTGAATGGTAGATCTCGACCGTACATGGGTGCCCTAGTTAGCTCCTTTATTGCATTTGGTGCCCATGCCAACATTTTTTCCCTTTAGGGTGTGGGAGTCCTTTGTATAGTATCACCATGTCTTTGTGCAAGAACCTCATACTCCTCTTGATGTTTTTGCTAGCCTTCTTCCCCAAGGACCCCCTTATGTCAAGTTGTAATTGCATTATCATGAGTTTTTCATGCCTCATTGAGCCTTATGCCGGCTTCCTTGACTTTGATTATCATCCATATAGCCTGAGCTTGTATCATGACTGGCCATGCATAGCCATGTTATATATCTTTTGCAGCTTGATTCCCCATTTTTACTAGGAGGGGACCTTCCCTTGAGTGTCGTTATCCTACACATGTGTCCTTGCATTGAGCATAGGTATGTTCTGCTGCTTGGAACTAGTTTGTTTTCCCATTAACACTCGTCTCCTCCTAGTCTGTAACTATAAAACACTTTTATTCTTTTTCAAGCTTTTCAAAATATTTGAAAAAGTCCAAAAAAAATTCAAAAGACCAAAAATCCAAAAAAGAAAATACATTATCTTTGGAAGCAGTCGAGTCATGTCACCTTCTAACATAGCACTGTATATCACATCAATTGGTTGGGTTAATAGTTTGACTTTAGGAGTTGTTCTCATTTCTCTGAGTTTATCTCCACTGACTCGTTAAGCTTCTAGTCCCTATGGAGCCTTTGTCGATGCCTCCTATGTCACAGAGATGTCCCAATTTTGTATATCGAGTCTATGTTGCCTACATTTAGTCACCATTTTCCTTTATGCTCTTGATTGAAGGAATTTGAAAGATGAGTTGTCCATTCTTCAGTTATATTGACTTTGCATGTCAGCCATTCCCAGTACTGATACTAGTTCATGCACTTTATGATCGAGTCATTCCACATTATACAGCTTTTCTGAGTACCTCGTGTTGGATGATGGGGGATGCCTTAATGCCCTCCTTCCAACAGATTTCATCCCATCGACTTCAGATCATTTATTCTAGGATAGGAATATAGAGTCATTTTGAGAGCCTTGAGACTTGCAGTCATCAGTGGCAGGTTCTCTCGCCATTGATAGTTTTTGGAAATACATCAATGTCCCTGATCGATGGATCATTTCAAGTGTTCGAACTCAACACCTTTATTCACACTTGTTAGTTTGCACTTTAGTACCTTGATTCCCATTTTCATTATCGGTGGGTGATCTCACGTTTGTTAATGGTATACATCAATGAACAGTAAGCAGACAATGGACTACTATGTTCGAGCTTGACACCTCTATTCACATATTAGGATATGTACTCATATCAGATTGTGTAGAAGACCATCTAGATTGGTGGCATGTCATATATGATATCCCCTTGATCGTGCCAGTGTTCATGAGATTTCAACTCTCGTGACTTGATTCCAGTATATGTCAGATGTTTCCAGCCATTACGGAGATCTTGATCCATTATATATCTTCATCCTTCATGGAGATCATGATCATTTGTATATCTTCATCATGGATATTTTGATCTATATATATTGTACGTGGTGATGACCACACATGTCATACTTTGTATCATGCCTATTCATGGCCATTGTACTCTTATGTATCCGAGGCTGCTATATCTACTTGTAGTTATGTGCAGAGTTTGATCATTATATTGTACTATTGGATGGCTGGTTCTTCCACCTGGTTCTTCATCACTCAACTTATGGGATGGACTTATAATGTATTTCGTCCATCATATGACCCCTCTGAACTCACACATTAGGGCGCATCTGTTACAGCTGATTTTACCACACATGGTGGATCACACCTTTATGGCCTTGCCTGTCCCTCTACGGACTCTTTAGACCCATGGAACAGTTTTGTACCATTGATGTTTGCAAGATCATCCCTAAAAACATGTCTTATTTGATATATGCGACTTTTAAACCCATTTTCACGTATATACGCGGATTTGACCCTTAAACCCATGTACATTAGGATGTGTGCAAAAGACCAAATAGTTTTGGAGTTTTCCTTCATGTGGATCCGAATCACTTGTCTGTTGGCCTTTCATATGCCTTGAGATCGCTCAAATTTGACCTTCCATTACCCCATTGAAGCACTATATTAGGAACCATTTAGATACATTGAAAGGAGGAGGAATTGAAGAGCAAGAGAACTATAGTCCATTGTTTTCAGAGCTTATACTTGAGTCTGCATCCCGTTGTCCCTTGGATCACATTGTGTTCTTCCCAATATTTCCTTTGCTTGTGAGATTTCTATCAAGAGATGGAGGATTGAAGTGGTGGAGGCCCAGGTGGAGGACTCAGTTTCTTCGATTCGTAGACGTGCCGATAGAGCTTTTCACTATTGTAATATTTGTTTTATATTAATAGAAATATCTTTTCCTATCCAATAATGTGTATTTAAATGAGTATTGAATCCATGGATGCTTTTAAATGCTTATATTTTATTGATTATATATGCTAGAGTAGGTCTAACACAATTATATATAGCATGCTTGTCTTGTTTGTTGAATGTTGAGATAGAAAATCACATATACAAGTGAGAGTGGAAAATCTCAAAGGGGATCTACATCAACCATCCGGAATAAGGTATGTACCGAGATCCTTTAGTGTTAGATATTTTGTTTCTCTTGCATATTGGAAAGGATTGATTTTTGCGGTTACTCTATTTGTTGTGGTACCCCAAGCCATAGGAAGTTTTCTCCATAACATCGACCAATGGCCCAGGAAGCACTCAATGAAGAGAAAACTTCAAATGACGATGAGATTGATCTCATAAAAAAATTGCATTCATCCTTATGTTTTAATCAACTCACTAGTTCAACGAGTGGAATCCTTTGCAAGCGTTGGATCTTGATCCACCCAATTCAGCGACGGACTCCAAAATACTGTAAAGCGGATTTAAATGAAATTCCGCTTCCAACCTTTATTCTTAATTTCCTTGTTCAGTTGGACTAGTGGAATCATTGATGACCATGAGATCTATATTGATGGTGGAACTCAAATATCATAAGGTAGATTTCATATAAATTTTGTGAACACCAATTTTTTTCTAAATCGTGCAACTCCTCTAAGGGGAATCTTTGTGTGCCATCAATTAGTTTTGATGATCGATCTTGTCCGTTGATCTACATCCTCTTTGCAATGATTAGTTTCATATTTCACAACCCAACTATTTTTTTTATCATCCTTGATATTTAATTTGTGAAATATGTTTTTTTTCGTTGATCTTCGCACCTTCAGATCTCCACCACACAATCTATGGTCATATGGACGATCATGTTAGAAGTATCTAGGGTGTAAATAGCGATTGCAAAATTCCTCCTCAGCTGTAGATCTGGTTCTACTACGATCTCAACCATCCACAACTATACATACTTAAAAAAATTTTAGCCATCGATCCTTGCAGTCATCGATCGCTGCTCCATAACCTGCAACATGGTTATTGTCCATGAAATCTCAGTTGATTATTCACCTAACTCTCATTCGATTGTTTAGAGAATCAATCAATCGATCTTTGTTTCTCCCCCTCTCAAAATCCCTAATTCATACCAAGGCTTATCAATCATTAACAGAGGATTAAACAAACATTCAATTCATGAAATTACACATTTATACAGATTTATAAATATCACACAGAGATTATTCCAAACTAGCATTTTTCATTTAGCCAATGAAACTATACATACAAACTTGTCTCGGAACCTATGTTCTGGTCTCCTTAGGCCTTATAAATCCTAATTGGCCTTTCTTGAGATATATTTACTCTTTTCTTGCTACTCCTATAATCTATTCTATTCTAATATTCTATATTTTTATATCTCTCCCTATTCCTCATAGGTTTACATATATATACAATTGGATTCATGAACCAATTCTGGTGCAAATCCTCATAATCTAATAACTAATCCTAATTAGAGAAAACCCTTAAGATTATCCTATGATTCACTACAATTAGATGAGGGTTCTATTTAAATGACTCATCACTCACCTAGTGACTCACTCAACTAACTCATCATCCATCTAGAATCATATTTTACATAGGTTTAATTACAATGTGATAGTTCAAATACCATCGATTCAGAATTGAAGGCCCCTTCTAGGTCTGGTAAAACATTGATCTTGGAATTTGAATGGAGAGAAAGATTGTCTTGCATTGGACTCCCCAGAAAGAAAGAAATATGACCTCCTAGTCATAGCCTTCCATATACAATATGCATGGATCCAAAACCTTGTTCTGTAGCTAATCATCCATCTCAACATGTTGTTATGTCTTTGTCATCTTCAGTTCTCCTAGTTTCCAAATTTGCTGTTGCAATGCTCCACTAGCTATGATTCTGCAATATTCTTCTTGCATCTATATCCTACTTCTGTTTTGTCTATTTTATCTGCTGATGAAAATCTTCATTCTTTCCTCATTCCTTCTTTGAGACACCTTCACCATCAACATTTTATGTCAGAAGCTTTTCCAATGAAAAAGTATTGTTTGAGAAACCATGATCTTTGTTTTCCTTCAAGTACTGTTATAACTAGGCTTAAAGCCTAGCCAATGAAGAGGCTTTTATTGAAGCATGAGACTCTTGTTATGCTTTTATTTTTAAGGGATTAAGGCCCTTCGAGAGGAACTGAGCTATTCACATATTGTTCTTTGGTTGAGGGAAAACATTCTTACTGCCCAGTAAAATTCCTATTGACAAACATGATGTCTTCAAAATATGTCTTTATCTCATCTACATTTTCGAAGTGCTGTCATTTTGATCAGCACTGTGACATATAGCTCATAATCTATTTTTCACATATTGGAAGCATCTGCAAGTTGATCAAATTCAAACAAGATGAGAGTGGGAAATATAAACCCAAGGGGAATAATACACTAATTTCCAGATTGTCAAAACTAAGGCCATTTATGGCATCAACGAGCTTAGGACACAATGGAGGTGCAGGAACCTCAAGGACAATCAACAGGTTGAAAAGGCCAGTGAACAGTGTCAATTGTCTTTGTAGAGAGATGCTTGAGATGATGGTAAGCGAAAAAAAATTGGATTTTTATGATGAGAAAGTAAGCTGATATTTTTTTTTTTTTTAAGAGAAATATTTGCATTTGAAGCAAGAAATGAAAGGATGCATTTATTGTATGCTTATTTCATGTTTTCATGGAAGTAATTTTTATACATGGTTCTTCCCTCACATGTCAATGTAAAACAACTGGAGGATATTGATCTAGCTATTGTTGATGGTATGGCTGCAGAGTTAGGCCACATCATAGCTACAACCATAGGTGGTAGAAATGACCAGCCTAAATAGGTTTACCTAATAATTGTGTTCACAATGAGAATTCATTAGGTCACAAACAAGAATCTAAGTGAATAGTTTCTTTATGGATATTTTTTCCAATTGTTTATTTATTCTTTTATTGAATTGACATACCATCAGTTACATTGCGGAACATGTGGCTAGAACAGGGTCATTTGGCATTGTCTTTTAGGTCATAATTGACTTCTTTATTCTAAAATGGAAATTTTACATAATGTTTCTTTTGTGTTTGGAATGAAAATTTATGATGATTAGATTGTGTAGGCTAAATGCAGAGAAACTAGAGAAATTGTTTCAATCAAGAAAGTTCTCCAAGATATGTGGTACAAGAACGGAGAGCTGTAGATAATGCATATTTTAGACCATCCAAATATTATTGCTCTTAAACACTATTTTTTAACAACGATGGACAAATAAGAATGTTACCTTAATCTTGTATTAGAGTATGTGCCTGTAATGTCCGCAAAAATCAAAAATAAAAAAAAATTAATAGGCTAGTAACAACTACTTATATGGAACATCATTTGACTTGCAGAATTATATCGTACACAACATGTACCACTGTTTATTTGTAACTTTGTTCTTGCGTTCTGTCATTTTACTTTCGGTCATTATTATTGATGTATTTTACTTACGATGTTTACTGCTCAGTTCTTATGTTTAGACATGTGTCACATAAGTGTCATTACTAGATTTAAATGCTTTGTCCTTTCTACATAGTATTACTTGTTATGTATAAAGTCCCAACTTAACTTTGTTCGTGGAAACAAAGTGGGCAGAGTGGCAGGACTCGTTCTCCCATGACGGTCTGAGAGGTAAAGGTGTTTACTTGGTTGCAGGCTTACTTAGTTCTTTGAACTAAGGCACCTCTTTTATTTCACATGTAGTTCATACTTTGGAAATGGGGTATTATTCAAAGAGTACTGAAAATATTGATCCTAACGGACCTACTACTAGTTGTTACGGTTCCTGACTGACTCAGATTTATAACATGGTAAGTGCTATTCTTGTCAATTTAGCTATAATCACTAAATTTCTTGTACAGTACTCATGCTTCCTAATGGTTTTATATTTCATCACTTATATCTTAGTATATTTTACGTTCAATATTTATCTTATTAAAAACTATTAACATCTCCTATATTTTGTATTTGCAAGTTATTGTCTTGGGTTAAAGACAAACCTTCGATTTTTATGAGGGTTAAATGTTTAACATGGCATATTCCATATGCGATGTTCACTAAGCATTAAGCTTAGGACAACCTTATTTTTTTTATGGATTTAAGCCTACGGTTTACATGTTATATTTAATATATATACCTTGTGGCTTGACATAAGACTAGTTTAGACCCAGCATGGACTATGCAATATGCCTAACATCACAAGGTATTAAACGTTGTAATATAATGACCTTGTGATAAGATTTGGGGGTGGTGACATATCATATGGTTGAACCATATACGTTCGGATTTAACAATTTGATTGTGGTGGAGAATATTGTTTGGAAATGATTGTAAACTATGGCAAAGTGGGTTTTTGGCTTGGAAGGTGGAAACTAGTTGGTGCCATTAATGCACCTTGGTTTTCGTGGCAGCCCTCACATATTCTTGGCTCGTGATGGTTTGGTCATTTCAGTTCTTAGTTAAGGTTTGTTTTGGCTTTGCGCAGAAGATAATGGAGACAACTTCAGACCAGGTAGGTAAACTTCACTTGGGGTTTTCTTTCCTGTTATTTCGTGTTGTTCTTAAACTTCTATCGTTTCCATACTTCTAAATCATTGTTTTGTTTGATGTTTGCAGGTGTCGAGGTATGGCAGAGAGAATCTTGGCTCTAGCTCTATCATGGTTTTAACTGTGAATGAAAATGCAAGGTAAGCCTTTCCAACAAGCTTATGCTTGTTGTCTCCTAGCCTATCTGTGTTGTGTTTCATCGTTTGATGTTAGGGTTGTCTGTGGGGTTTGAATTCTCTTTTGGGCTTGTAATGCACAAACTTGGGTTTTTAAATTAATGGTGTGGCGGTTTTGGTCGTGGAGTAAAATCACATTTCTCACAGGCTCTGTGTATTTAAATTTTGGGTTTTGTAAATTATAAAAGGATTGGGGCTTTTGAGCCATGGGCTGCACTATTGCTTGCAATGGTTCCATTGCCCATTAGCATGCATGTGTGGACTTTGACTACAATGATGGAATTATTGTGTATAATGTAAATACTCTACATTTATGAAATGGCCATGGTTTTTATGCTTACTGTGTGTGTATGAAATTATGATGTGTTAATGGTTTATTATCAGGGTTTATGAACATGCATATGCCTTCGTTGCGGTTTGTGTATTGAGTATTTATATTTGGTTGTGATGGTTTAACAGCGTGGGTTAAATGCCATGCCGTATATGGCTTGAGCCTTTCCCTTAGTGGCTGCGATAGTTTGAATGTGTTTTATTACTGTTTACATTTTGTTGCT
>LPNX010006829.1:3204-19480 GCA_001517045.1 Pseudotsuga menziesii | reverse complement strand
CGACACCAGATGTCGTCCTGCAACCAGTGCAACCCATTGCCACTACTAGTCGACCACCTCCCGGTGTCGCTACCCCGTCAACCCCCGCGAAACCACCCCCCGGTATCGCTACCCCGTCAACCCCCGCGAAACCACCCCCTATTTTTACCAAACCCACTGGGGGCAGAAGCCCCCAACCTTACACTGCTGTCCCACCTCCTAAGACAGTCCAAAACCCCCCTGTGTTCCGTGCCCCTCCCAAATGCGCGCTGTGCGATGAGTTGGGCCACGCGACTCACCTATGTCCTCATTTAACAGCATTAAAGGAATACATGCAAATGCTTGACGACGACCCCACTATCCCGGTTGTCCATCTAGATCCAACCCCTATGCCTCGCGACAAATCCCTACGCACTAACCACTCATGTGCCTTATGTGATGTTTACGGGCATTACTCCCATCACTGTCCCGATCTCCCCGAGTACATAATAGCTCTCTTTGAGATGAACAATCTGGATTTGGAGACGGGAAACCTCACCATTGAAGAGATCCTCCCCTCAGATCTGGATCTTGAGACAACCCAACTCCCCATTGTGGAGATCCACCCCCCAGACTCTTCTTCTTCCAAAGAGTTCGAGACCATGTATATGTTTTCTTCCATCACCACCCCCCGGCAACCGATCTGACAACCCGAACATTCCACAGTGATGAAGAAATTCTTGAGGCTCTCACCGCCCCAGATTCTTGAGGCTCTCATCGTTCATACTTTCTCCCAGATGAACCATCTTCTAGCACTGCTCCTCAATTTGCAGTGGAATCCAAAGACTTCCTTCCCCCGAAGGTCGACTGGTTCAAGGACCCTATTCCTACTCCTGATGCCTTCGAAGAGGGTAACATGGCCAACATCTCACCTATTATCCAAATCGATCTTGCTGCCCCCGGGGGCACCCCCGAACTCATCGCTTTAGGAGAATCTTGCACTGAGCAGGAGATTGACGAGTACAAAGCACTCTTCAAAGAATTCCGTGATGTCTTTGCCTGGTCCTATACCGAAATACCTGGCTCTCCCGAATCTCAAATCCGTCGGTCAGATCGTCCAGAAATCCCACGTAAGCTCTGGTTCACTCCGATTGTAAGTGAAATGGAGATAGTGCAAATGACGTGTCATGTTGGGCCCACTTACTATTTATAGCCCGTTGACCCTTTCCTTGTTTGGCCATTTCGAACTCATACGGAGTCCGTTTTCCGAACCGTTTCCACCATTGGAACCAGCACGACGAGACCGTCACAATGGTCACTTCGTTGCATCATTTTTTTGAAATTATTTTTTGCCCATTTTTTTTAGACACCAATAGTCGTCTCGGTTTGCGTGCCACTTCGGTCGCCCTCCGTTTTTAGCACTTTTTATATCGCCGGAATCACTTTTCTGAGCTCGTGATGATGCTTGCGATACTTTCTCACTCTCACCTAGGTACAATCATAACATTGTGTCCGGACATCTTGCTACCTTGATTAGCGCGCCACATCGGCTGCCGCCTGATTGTTCCACACTTTTTACATGAGCCATTCACTCCTGTCATACTGCAAAGGTTTTGTTATTTTGCCACCATTCATCCACCCTGCAAGGAGGCCCACCAGTGTTCCCCCCCACCATCAGTTCTGATCATCATAAATGTTCCTTAATTGAACACTTCCTCCTTGCCTGACCATTCCAAATACAGAGTATTCTTATTTGCTTTCAGACTCCTTAAAATCGAAAGCAACCACGAGCATGAACTGTCATGGGCTCGAAAAATCCACATGACAGTACCATTTCATTACTTAAGAGTCTTCTTATTTGCTTTCAGACTCCTTAAAATTGAAAGCAACCACGAGCATGAACTGTCATGGGCTCGTAAAATCCACATGACAGTACCATTCCATCAAGTCAGAGTCTTCTTATTTGCTTTCAGACTCCTTAAAATTGAAAGCAACCACGAGCATGAACTGTCATGGGCTCGTAAAATCCACATGATAGTAACATTCCATCATTTCAGAGTCTTCTTATTTGCTTTCAGACTCCTTAAAATTGAAAGCAACCACGGGCATGAACTGTCCTGGGCTCGTAAAATCCACCGGACAGTACCATTTTATATCCACACTTCTTCAAATTCCCTAACCCATGAAGCAGTCCCCCCGCGCCTCTTGGCGCTATGATCGATCATCTCGGCAGCACCCCCAATCAGGTCGCCTTTGTTCAGAGTATTCTGCAGTCTCCTACCATTTTACCGCAGCTTGAGTCTCCCTCAGCCCATTCACCCTCAGATACTATACCGATATGATCCCTTTACCACCAGTCAGTCTCATATGCTGCTCGATCATCCCCGCCATCATACTCTGAACAAAGGAAGTTTGAGTCCACCTACTCTACTTGCCCAGTTATTCCCCTCATTTTATCACTCCTGACATCAGTACTATCACCATTCGGTTTTTCACCTCGCGCTCCTGTCAAGGAAACATCATTGCCTTGATAGTTGCAGGTCTCCCTCTGTCGACGAAAACCCCTCTATTCCAGAGGATAGACCTAGAGGCCCCTGTGCCTTGGACCCATCACAATTTGTGATGAGTGCCTACGGACCATTTTGGGAGGACTCATCATTGCCTCTCCGAATAGTTGTTTCTCACATGCTCGACTTCAGTACCTTATTCGCATCGTTGAGAATCGCGCAGGATGTATATCCTTTTTATTCTGTGTCGAAGACCCCGGATTTCCCCCGACTCTAGCACATTGGTGAGTCATTTCAGAACGCCCAGTTATATGTTCCTGTGGATATCTGGGCTGCGTTGGCGATTGTATTCGGAAGCCATTCAGTTCTATGCTCCTTTGAGTACCTAGTTCAGTTCCATATCAGTGTACCCTTACGAGTGTGACCCTTGTCACTCTGATCCAGCAGCGCATTAGTTCCTTCAAAACCACATTCAGTAGCACTGCTTCCATTCCAGTGTATCAGTTTTTCAGCTCAGACATGGTCAGCTCAGCAGTATGTTCCAGATTTGTGTCCCTTCCGAACCCTCATGATATGCACAGTGATTATCTACTACAGGTCCTTCATTTTGGGCCTCACACGTGATTTTTATGTATCTTGATACGAGCATGGGAATGCCCGCCTCGTCCATCTATTGAGATTCTTCGTCATTCAGTATTTGAGGACATGTATATGTTAAGGTCCCCATATTTTGGCCTCATTGTTCTTACTATGCTATATTCTGATACGAGCATGGGAATGCCCGCCTCGTCCATATTATTAGATGATCCCTCATCCATTATTGAGGTTATGTACTTTTCAGTCCTTACAGGTGGTTCGAGATCGGTGTCCCGGACTTCAGTTGCTTCCTTCTCTTCTCCACACCCCAAGAAAAACCAAATATGACTCATGATGTCCATCGGCCATACGATGAGCTCCTGCGCTCACACATCAGGGGGCAATCTGTTAACACCCCAAAATGGTTAACTACCTCATCTGCCCCATTACATGGCTCATTTGTCCATTTTCCTACCATATTCCCATCAAAAACCCATAAAACCATGCAAAAATCCTCCAAAAGGCTTAAAATGCCTCCAAAAGGCCATAAAACCCTCTTTTCAGCTAAAAATATCCAAAAACCCTCTTTTCCTCCAAAAATATCCAAAATTCCTCCAAAAAAGCAAAAAAGGAATAAAAATATAAAATAATGAGGAAATGAGGAAAAAACCCTAAATAGCTGAAACCCTAACCCTAAAACCGCATGGTTTTCAATTATAAATAAGGGGTGGAAATCCCTTATTCAGGATCCATTATCATAAGTATCCTGTTTTTGCCGAAATTATTCTTGAAACCCTAGCTTACCATTAAGCTACTTTCACCATTGAGAACTCTTTTTGGCCCATTTCCACCACCGGAGAAAGAGAAGAAGCAGCTTGGAGCTCGAAGCCACCGACATCGGACCAGCGCAACGGACTCTATCAACCTCCTCATTGGAGGTAACATCAATAAAGATCATTATTTATTTCTTTACCGTTTCTGCTTTATATTATTTACTTTTCACCGTATTGTTTCATGTTATTTACTTTTTACTGTTTTAGCTTCAAGAACGTATTTAGATTAGTTTTTGTTTCAGTTTATCATTATTTAATTCATATATCATTGAACTGCTACTAAGGAATCCATATTCCTTAGTAGGTGCTCATTCACACAAGCTAGGGTGAAAACCCTAGCAACAATGGTTCCTACTCAATCACCTTAGTAATAACATAACTTCCCACTAGTTAATGCATTGACATCCTAACTTTAGCCGATATAAAGAATTCTTATCTTTTCACCAAATTTTATGTATATTAAAATATACTTCTATATTATTTGAACTCCATATGATAGGTACATGACCACTAGAATACTCACATACAATGAATATTATATTGAATATGACTAATCATAATCATATTAAACAATATTTAAAATCAACCATATTCATATGTGACCTAATGAATGATGAACAACTTATAATTAACTATACAAAATTATATATAACTATAATGAATCGTATTTATACCTGCTCATAGTAAATCAAAATTACCACTAGACATCACTGTAATTAAACACAACGATAATAACTATTTTAGTATAAATTCATTCTTATATTGTATTCTATGATCTTTCTCATATATTATTATTATCATTTTTCTGTATAAAGACTATTATTTTTTTAGTCATTTATAATTTTTACCCAGATATATATTTTATCATTATTAATTATCTCTTTGAAATCTCTTCTAGCTTTTTAGAGCAATAATCCACCTTAGTACCATAGTCTTAGGCATTAGGCACATTCATTTGCTTCCATGCAGTGTTTTCCGTGGTTTAGGATTAGGAAAATTGGCATTTAATCATAGTTGAGGCGCTCCTGGTTGATCATTATGCAAAGTTGAGGCACTCCAGGTTGATCATTCTTACAAACCAGGAGCCCATATTGATTATAGTCAACCAACATGCATCCGCCATCCCCAATTTGAGGTATTTTGACTGTTTTGGGAGGTAGTGCATGAACTAGGTGGTTTTTTTCCTTCCTTGGGCATTTATTGCTTCCTTGTGCCACTCCCACTCACCCATGTGCTCACCTATTCCTGTCATACCTCCACACACATTCCAACATGCCTCAAATATGTTCACAGAAGCATTTGTGACCATTTGGGATGATTAGGAAACTCATTGGTCCACCTAGGGGGGTTTGAGGGTCAAATCTAGAGTTGACACTTGTATGCATCTAGATGGACTCCAAGGCCTCACAATGTTTCCTACTGTACTCTATACATGTTCCAAACATATTTTCATGTTGGACAGTCATAATAATATCTGTTATTGACCTCATATGTGTATGTATTTTTCAATATTTTAGCTATTTTGTGCATGTTTTGTAAACTATTTCGAATTGTGAGAGTTTCCTTGGATCCTATATCCAATTGTGATTCAATTCTCACATTGTATAATAGATGATTGTATTTTTAGATCAAATCCATATTGTTTGAGCTGTAGTTTGAAATATTTTCCAGATAGATTTGAGTGTTTTTCATTGCAGGTACATTCAACATTTTGTCACCAAGAGCACAAGCAGAAATGGAGCATACCCATGTTTTGTTGACTCCATTAAAATATTTCTAATGGAAGGATGATATGGTGATCTAAATGAGGTCGAAAGGCTTGTATAGGGTCACCATTGGGACAAAGGTCAAACCAAACTCCGCTGTTGAGAAATCGAAGTTCTTCAACATACTTGGTGAAGCATTTGGAATTATTTTTCTCAGCATTTTGAGAGACTTTCTCTTCCATGTAGATAGTATGAATAATCCCATAGAAGTATGGATGAAGCTTGAAGCTTTGCTCAGGAAGGCTGATGAAATGAGAGGTCACCAGCTCAAAAATGAGGTCATCTCCTTGAGTCTGGCTCATTTTGAGACAATCCAAGATTTATTCACCAAATTCAAGTCATTGGTGCTTCAAATCAAGCAATGTGGAATAGAGAAGGAGGAGCAAGTCATATTGTCCATACTTTCAAATCTAGGGCCAGACTACTCTATGTTTGTAAGCACATTTCACTCTAGCAAGCTCACAGCTCGAAACTGGTGCATGCTTGCATTTGCTAACTTCATGGAGTCATTGACCCAAGAGATAGACAAGCTATTGCAGATGGGTACCATCAAATCCATTAAATACCAAGCTCTTGTGGAAAGAGTTTCAAATCCATCCAAGGGTAAGAAGAAATCCAAGGATTCGAATCAACAAGAAAAGAAGAAGCAAGATAGACCCAAATCTTCAGATGGAGGTTCGAATCCTTGCAAGGACAAGGACAAGAAGAAGAAAAAGAAGACCAAATGCACCTATTGTCACAAAGGGTGTCATCCAGAGAGTGCATGCATGAAGAAAACCATTGATGTGATGGCGCAACCGTTGGAGAAGAACAACATCCCACTGCCTAAGGGTGCAAGGAAGAAGGATGGAGGTTCATGCTCAGACAACAAGGAGAGGTGCCATGCATTGGTTGCTGGTTCTTCAGACTCTTCTTCCTTCATTCTTGATTCAGGACCATTAAGGAACATGGCCTTTGCCAAATATTTCTTCACATCCATGTATTTAGAAAATGGCCCAACTGTTCAAATGGGTGACGATTCGGATATCCAATCCAAAGGGATTGGCAGGATCGATCTTGAAGATGGGCATTTCAATAATTTTCTGTTTGTACAAGATTTGGCAGCGAACATACTCTCAGTGTACAAAATGACACATACTGGTGAATCCAATATTAGAGTAACATTTACTCCAGACATGGTTGAGATAGATGAAATCTCTACCATCAAGGTGGTGGTATTGGGGTTTTCTAATCATCAAGCAATGATGTACAAATTCTCCCATTTCCTTTCCTACTCTAGAGGGAAATCGCTCCTGTCTCATGCCAATGAGTCAAGCAAGCTGTGGAATGAGAGATTTGACCATCTAAACTACATATACCTCCAGGAATGGAGCAAAGAAGGCATGGTGGAATGGCTTCCTCCTAGAATTTCTCTAGAAAAGAGAAAATATTTGCAGCCACAAAGCAAGGAGTGAATAATGGTGGGATATGCTGGAGATACAAAGGGATATAATATCTTTCATCCCTCAAATCAAAATACTTTCATAGAAAGAAGTGTGCAATTCGAAGAAGAAGTCATGTTAGAGCTTGAACTAGCACCGAGGGAATGCTCTTCTCCTCAACACCAAGATGATGTCAGTGATGATTTTGTTTATGATATTTCTGATTCTGATATGGTTGAATATCATTTTTCTGATCATGGATCCCCAATTCTTCCCAACTATGATGAGAAAACTATTGAAGCTACCGAGGATTTAGCTGGCAATCCACTATATCCTAGGAAGATTAGATCACAATTCAACACTGCTTCTTTTGAAAGTGAAGTGTATCTTGCTGAGGAATGATTCATTATGGCTGGATAATATCCAAATTCATATTAGGAAGCATCAGTTGACCCAATATGAAAAACAACCATGCAAGAAGAGTTCAACTCTCTACAGGAAAATGAGACTTGGGAATTGGTTCCCTTGCCTTCCAAAAGGAAGCTAGCGCAATGTAAGTGGGTCTATAGGACCAAAATTTGCTGCTGATGGGTATGATATTAATTATAATGCAATTTTTTTTTCCAAATGCTTTTCTCAAGTCCAAGGAGTAGACTATGCAGAGACATTTGCACCGGTTGCAAAGATGGACTCTCTCAAGCTAGTTTTAGCCATTATTGCCTCTAGGCACTAGGAGGTTCACCACATGGATGTGAAGAGTGCATTTATGCATGGTGAAATTCAGGAGGAGATATATATGTAGAAACCTAAAGGTTTCAAAGAGGATCGTTCTCTTGTATGGAGGTTAAATAAGTCTTTCTATGGCCTCAAGCAATCCCCCAGGGCTTGGTATGCCAAGATGGACAATTTTCTGCTTTCACTTGGATTTGAAAGATGCAAGTATGATCCTAATGTTTATGTGTAGCATGTTGGTGATGTATTTTAGGTAATATTACTCCATGTTTATGAAATTTATATTACAGGTATCTACACTGAATAAATTGGGTCAATCAAAGCATCTTTGCACAGTGAGTTTTCAATGGGCGATCTTGGATTGTTGAAGCAATTTCTTAGTTTTGAAATTGTTCAATATGAATCAGGGATCAAGGTCAGCCAACAAAAGAATTCTACTGACCTATCAGTGAAGTTTAAAATGGATGACTTTAAGGCATCCAAGTTCCCATTCATTTTTGGTATCAAACTAGGTGAAGTTGGTGAGTCTCCATTGGTGGACAACTTGTTGTAAAGACATCTAGTCAGGAGCTTGTTGTATCTTACACATTATCGAAGTGATTTGGAATATGCTATAGGTGTTGTAGCTATATATATGCAGTAGCATCATGAGATTCATTGGAAGGTATCCAAGAGGATACTTCAGTATGTGCAAGGCACGAGGAACATTGGGGTACACTATGCTTCTAGTTCTCCACTAGAACTAGTTGGATTTACTAATTCTGATTGGATGTGGATCCTAATGATAGGAAGTACACTTCAGGTTATGTATTCATGCTTGAAAAATGGCCCCATATGTTATTCAAGTAATAAATAACACACCATATCCCTATATTCAGCTGAGTCTGAGTACAGAGAAGTAGTGAATGCAACTACACAATGTGTGTGGTTGCAAAGTATTCTTTGGGAACCTGGAGTTGCATTTGATTCACCCATAGTCATTTGGTGTGATAATCAAAGTGCAATCAATATTTTCATTGATACAGTGCAGAGATAGAGGAACAAACACATTGATATACATAGGCGCTACATTTGGAGCTTGGTGCATGATTAGGTGATCCCTTCAACATTTCCCATATGCAGAGCAAACTACTGACATTTTCACCAAGTGCTTCATAGAGAATACCTTCACCTACCTGAGATCCCTTCTTGGGGTGGGTGATTCATGGTGATGGATACCATTCACTTTCATATTTTTGGCTCCATGTTTATTTTTGAGGGTAGGTTTTGTTCCCATGAGGTTTCCTCCTCACCTTGTTTTTATGGACAAATAAAATTTTTTGTTGTATGTGGTGACTTGAGCCTTTGTTACCAAGGCCTCTATGATATTTTTGGATATGCTGTACTAAGTCAGAATTAAGTGGGGGTGTTAGAGAAATAATCCATCTTATTACCACATTCATATAACTTAGGCACATTCATTTGCTTCCATACAGTGTTTTCCATGGTTTAGACTTAGGGAAATTTGCATTTACTCATAGTTGAGGCGCTCTTGGTTGATCATTCTACATAGTTGAGGAGCTCCAGGTTGATCATTCTGAAAACCTGGGCACCCACATTGATTATAGTCAACAAACATGTGCCCCCCATCCCTAATTTCAGGTATTTTGGCTATTTTGAGGCACTAGTGGTTTTTGGCCTTCCTTGGGCATTTATTGCTAGGTGGTTTTTTGCCTTCCTTGGGAATTTATTGCCTCCTTGGGACAATCCCACTCACCCATGTGATAACCCACACATGAAATACCTTGAAACATGTTTGTCATGCCTCAACCACGTTCACACATGCATTCCTGACCGTTCAGGATGATTAGGAAGCTCATTTGTACACCTTGGGGGGTTTGAGGGTCAAATATAGAGCTGACACTTGTATGCATCTAGATGGCCTCCAATACCTCACAATTTTTCCCTATTATACTATATACATGTTCCAGACATAGATACATGTTGGAAATTGATAGCAATATTTTTATTGACCTCATGCGTGTATGTATTTTTCACTCTTTTTGTTATTTTGTGCATGTTTTGTAAACTATTTCGAATTGTTAGAGTTTCCTTGGCTCCATATCCAACTGTGAATCAATTATCACATATATATTTAAATAATAGAATATCATAATCACATAAAAATTATATCCTTCATATCTCACTGTTGATGTATTTGTAACTTCGGAATGTATTCATCTATGTATCTTATATATTGTAACCCGATGTAATTGAGTCATATTGTCATGCCCCGATGTTCCGATCAGGAGGATCAATAATGTAAACAAGTCATTTCAAGTCATAGTGAGTAACCCTCCAATTGTCTAAGGGTTAAAGTCCCCGCAGTTCTGGGGCACTAGCGTTATTAGACTCTCCTAGTAGAGGTCGGCCCTAGTAGGGTTTTAGTCATGTCGGGATTAGTATAAATAGAGAAATGGAGTCTCTATTTATTATACAACTCATCCACACTCAAGTGCAGCGCATAGTTGAGGAAGGAGAAGACACTAGGGCTAGAGAAGAATAAGATTACTGCTGTCGGGAGATCACTTACTTTTGGGGATTTTACTGTTTTGGTACTGATTCTATCTCTGAGGAAGTTGCAGGGTTTTCTCCTTTATGGTTTCCCCCCAAAAAAAACACTGTGTTCATTGTCTCTTGTGCTTGATTGCTGTACTTGTTATTCTCTCAGTTAAAAGATCCTAATGATGCTAGCTTAATGTTGAAAAACTAACATGGTATCAGAGCTAACCTGAGAAGAAGACACTGTGCAGATGTGGGAACTAGGGATTCCTAGTTTGTGGATCTTCCTCCATAGATTTTCAACAAAAGTAAGGTGGAATAACTCTCTTCCTTAGGGCGCATCTTTCTGTCGAAGCAGAATCCATTTCTGAGGTTTTTCAGTTTTGGACCCGACACTACTGCTGGAAATTAGGGATTTTCACAGAAGAGGAATTTTTTAGTGAGCCCAGGTTTGGATTGATCTCCTCCCAAAAATTGAAGTTAGGGAAAAATTTCAAGGCATTTGGGTGGACAGATCTCTAGAAAAGAAAAACCCTAATTTGCTCCTGAACCAGCTTTGCGAGATTTCAGCTCAAGTTTCAGATCCGACATCTTGACCTGGTAAGATCTAAGATCTTTTGTATTTCCATTTGAGATTCTCAGTTTAATATGTCTTATCATACCAAGGTTGATGAAAAGCTTGAGGGAGCTGACAACTTCTGAGCCTGGAAGTATAGGATCTCCTTGGTCCTGGAAGAGAATGAATTAGACTCCTACATTCATGAGGAGGTTCCAGTTCCAGAGGGAGATGAGGCAAAGGCCTTACATAAGAAGAAGATGGTTATGGCAAAGATGATCATTCCTGATTCTATCAAGGATCACCTCATCCCACAGGTGTCCTCTCTCAAGACACCTAAAGCTATGTTTGATGCCCTAACCAAATTGTTTGAAGGGAAGCACATAAACAGGAAGATGACTCTGAGGAATCAACTGAAGAATGTGAAGATTCAGAATGCAGAGACTATTCAGTCCTACTTCACAAGGGTTTCTCAGATCAAGGAACAATTAGAAGCTGTAGATGAAGAAGTGGAGAATGCAGAGATTGTGATGACTACTTTGAATGGCCTCCCTAGGTCATGGGATTCTTTCATCCAAGGAATCTGTGCTAGGAAGAAGTTAGTCAAATTCAATAGACTATGGGAAGAATGTTCTCAAGAAGAATCACAGATAGCAGCTCGAGAAGAGAAGATGGGAAATGAAGACCAAGCTCTCATAGTCCACTCCAAGAAAAGCAGAAGAAGACCTCATTACTCCAAAGGTAAGGATCGTCATCATAAAGATAACATTAGAAGAGACCTATCTAAAATAAGATGTTATACATGTGATGAAAGAGGACACTTTGGAAAAGACTGCCCTAAGAACAAGAGTCACTCTCATAAGAAGAAGGGGAACAAAAGAAGACATCATGCTCATGCTGCAGAGGATGATGAACCATCCAAGAAGAGATCCAGATATGAAACTGAAGACTCTTCAAGCGAGCATGAATATGTTTTGATCTCCGCTCTCACAGGTAACATTACTCTTGGAAGTGATGATTGGCTTATAGACAGTGGAGCTTCCAAACATATGACTATATTCAAGGAATCCTTCGTGAGACTATCAGAACATGACTCACCTCACAAGGTGAAGCTAGGAGATGACTACCAATATCCAATGAAAGGTAGTGGGGAATATTCATATAAACTAGACTCTGGTAAGTCTCTAACAATGAAAGAAGTATTGTTTGTTCCAGGACTCAAGAAGAATCTTCTCTCCATATCAGCATTGGATGCAAAAGGAATGAGGGTTGCATTCATAGATGGTCAATTCATCATGTGGCAAAGAAGTAAGACTATCAATGATGCAGTGGTGATTGGAGAACAAGAAGGAGGATTGTACAAATTGAAGGGCCATCTAGAACAAGCCTTGGTTCATGACACAGTAGATCCAAATGAGCTTTGGCATAGAAGGCTTGCACATGTGCATTACAGAGCACTGCCTATTGCAAGAAAAGCTGTTGAAGGTCTTCCAGAATTCCAAGAAAAACATGATGGGGTCTGCAAAGGATGTGCGAAAGGGAAGAATACAAAGAAGACATTTCCCAGCAGCGAAAGCAAAGCCAAAGGCATACTAGAAATCATCCACTCCGATGTATGCAGTCCTATGTCATCAAAATCACTAAGCGGGTATGCATACTATGTTTCTTTTATTGATGATTTTTCTAGAAAGACATGGGTTTACTTCATGAAGAACAAAGACGAAGTATTCAGTAAGTTCAAGGAATTCAAAGCTTTGATCGAGAATCACACTGAAAAGAAGATCAAGACTTTTTGATCAGATAATGGAGGAGAATTCACTTCTAATGAATTCAAAGAGCTATGCAAAGAATCAGGGATTAAGAGGGAGTTGTCCACTCCTTATAATCCACAATAGAATGGGATTGCGGAACAAAAAAATAGAACCATCATGGAAGCTACAAGAGCAATGCTTCATGATCAAGATCTTCCTATGCATCTTTGGGCTGAAGCTGCCAGAACAATGGTGTATGTACAGAACTGTACTCCACATAGAGTACTCAAGAACAAGACTCCTGAAGAAGTCTTCTCCGGCAAGAAACCATAATTCATCCATCTCAGAATATCCGACTGTCCTGTGTACATACACATTCCAAAAGAGAAGAGAACAAAATTAGATCCTTTAGGAAAGAATGGCATATTTGTGGGATACTCTGAAAGCTCTAAGGCTTACAGAATCTATTTCCTAGGATACAAGAAGATTGACATCAGCAGGGATGTGACATTTGATGAAGACACAGCATACAACAAATCCAGAAAGAGACCTGCTGAAGAACTTGAAGAAGCAGAAGCAGAAGTACCTAGAATTCATGATACAACCATGAACGAAGAAGCTCAAGAAGAATATCGAGATTTTGAGGAAGCACAAAGACCTGTAGATCCACCTCTGGAGAAGAATCCTCATAAGAGGAAACCTGCTTGGGTACGTGAACTTATCCAAGGTGCGGAAAGATACGGGGCTCCAGAAGAGAATCACAGAGAAAGAAAGAGGACCAGATCCTGCTCCAGGTATGTAGCCTTACTATGTGATTTCATTGATAAAGAACCTTCCAACTATGAAGAAGCGACAGAACAGAAAGAATGGAAGGATGCTATGATCGAAGAATACCAATTGATCATGAAGAATGATGTTTGGGATGTTGTCCCAAGACCAGAAGGGAAGTCAGTTGTAACTTCCAAATGGATCTACAAGATCAAGCATGCTCCAGACGGTAGCATTGAAAAGTATAAAGCAAGATTTGTAGCTCGGGGTTTCTCTTAGAAAGAAGGAATAGACTATGAAGAAACCTTTGCACCTGTAGCCAGATACACTTCCATTAAATCAGTACTTGCTCTGGCTATAGTGATGAAATGGAAGATACACCAGATGGATGTGAAGACTGCCTTCTTGAATGGTGTAGTGGAAGAGGAAGTGTATGTAGAACAACCACTCGATTTTGAGACACATGATAGAGAGTCTCATGTATGTAGATTGAAGAAATCCCTGTACGGTTTGAAACAGGCACCCAGGACTTGGTACGGCATAATTGATAGCTTTCTATCCAGTTTGGGCTTTACCAAGAGTAAAGCAGATTCCAACCTTTACTACAAGGTTGAGGATGGCAACCCAGTGATGCTTCTACTGTATGTAGATGATCTATTTTTGACAGGTACGGATGGGTTGATTGCTGATACAAAGAGAAAGCTTGCTGTTGAGTTCGAAATGAAGGACTTGGGGATCGGATGCATTACTTTCTAGGTATGGAGGTGTGGTAGAGTACAGATGGAATATTCGTTGGACAAGGGAAGTATGTAGTAGAGATCCTGAAGAGGTTTGGGATGATGGACTGCAAGACTATGGCCACACCTATAGCATCGAATCTGAAGCTATTGAGTGATGCTTCATCAGATTTGGTTGATGCTACGATGTATCGTCAGATGATTGGGTCATTGATGTACCTGACGAACACAAGGCTAGACATTTGCTTTGCTGTGAACAACTTGAGCCAGTTCCTGATAGATTCAAGACATGTTCACTTGATTGCTACAAAGCATATTATGAGGTACCTGAAGGGTATAGTTGATTATGGGATCAAGTACGATGCGAATGAGAAGATTAACGTGGAGGGTTATGTTGATTCAGATTGTGCAGGCAGTGCCATTGATAGGAAGAGCACTTCAGGGTGTTGCTTCAGTATGGGATTAGGTGTGATCTCTTGGTTTAGCAGGAAGCAATCCTGTGTGACACTGAGCACAACTGAAGTAGAGTATGTCATAGCTTGTTCAACTAGTTTTGAGACAGTATGGCTGCGGAAGCTACTGTCTGATATATTTGATCTCCAGTTGGATGCTACTTGTATACATTGTGACAACCAGATTTGCATGAAGTTGTCAGAGAATCTAGTGTTCCATGACAAGTTGAAGCATATCGAGATCAAGTATCATTATATCAGGGATATGGTGCAGAGGGGAGCAGTGAAGCTACAGTATGTTGCGACGGAGGAACAGATAGCTGATGTATTGATGAATCCATTGGCTAGGCTAAAGTTTGAGTACTTCAGGGAGAAGCTTGGTGTTCTCCAGATCGAGGTTTCCTCCAAGAGAAAGTGATGAGACCCATAGCCATTCTGACATAGTGAGAGGATTGGTTCCTTCCATGGTCAGATGTAAGGGCTGAGCCATTCTGTCATGGTGAGAGGATTGGTTCCTTCCATGTCAAATATGAGTGCTGGCCATTCTGTTGAGTAGGACAGATGTAAGGGCAACTGCCATTCTGGGAATGGAGGCACCTAGTCAGTTACCAGGACAACTTAGTCTAGGACTGAGAAGCCATTTTGATGTCATAGAGGGATGTGTTCCCACTTGATCAGATGTAACGGCTGAACCATTCTATCATGGCTAAAGGATTAAGTTTTCTTCCATGTCAGATGTGAGTGTTGGCCATTCCAACGAGCAGGTTGGATGTAAGGGCAACTGCCATTCTCTAGGAGAATGGAGGCACCTGGTCAGTTACCAGGTAGCTCAGTCAAGGACTGGGGGCCATTCTGATATGACTGTAGGATTGGTTCCTACATGATCATATATGAGTGCAAGCCCTTCCATCATTGTGAGCAGTATGTGTTCCCGCTTGGATGGATGTGAGCGCTGCGCCTTTTCACAGATGGTAGTAGGTGTGTCCTACCATGCTGGTGATTGTAAGTGTTGAGCCTTTCCACAGATGATAGTAGGTGTGTCCTATAATGCTGGTGGATGTGAGTGCTGTGCCTTTTCACATATGATAGTAGGTGTGTCCTATCATGCTGGTGATTGTAAGTGCAGTGCCTTTTCACAGATGGTAGTAGGTGTGTCCTACCATGCTGGTGATTGTAAGTGCTGAGCCTTTCCACATATGGTAGTAGGTGTGTCCTACCATGCTGGTGGATGTGAGTGCTGTGCCTTTCCATAGATGATAGTAGGTGTGTCCTATCATGCTGGTGGTTGTAAGTGCTGAGCCTTTTCACAGATGATAGTAGGTGTGACCTATCATGCTGTTGAATGTGAGTGTTGGGCCTTTCTAATATGCTTATAGGATTAGTTCCTACATGATCAGATGTGAGTTTTGGGCATGCCTTTCTAACGAGTAGGTCAAATGTAAGTGCTAGGTGGACCATTCTGACGAGCAGGTCAGATATAAGTGCTGAAGAAGACCTACATGGAGGCTAGCCCTACAACCAACATGAAAAAGGGCTGGCTCTGTAGAACTTCCTATGATGAGAAGAATCATGAGATATCACCCGTGATGATCCAGATCGAGTGATGATCCAGATCTAGTGATGATGGCCTGTCACATACCCCAATTTTGTGAAATTATGTAATTGTTTTATTTTACTT
>LPNX010006818.1:29590-47389 GCA_001517045.1 Pseudotsuga menziesii | reverse complement strand
GAGATAGTTTTATGTAAACTCAGTTATAGTAGTGGAAAGGTAGTGTTAAATAAAGGTTAAGCTACATAGGACAACATAGCTTATTCTATGGTAGTGGTAGAAGAAGATGAATTTGTTAATATATATTGGGATAGGTAGGTCATGTTAAGGGCATACGTCTATGTAGACTGAGTTATAAAAGTCATGCAGTAATTTTAGGCTATGGTAGATTAGGTTATGTATCATGTGTTGGGATAAAGTAGATTAGGTTATGTAAGATTGGTAATATATGGTAGGATAGGATTAGATATATTATTGTAGGAAAATGATGGTAGTTTATGCATGGTATTTTGATTTTCTCGAAGGTGGTTAATCCAAGTATGAAGGGATGTAATATGTTAGTGGAAGGTGGAATATTATATTATAAAGTAGGATATCATTAGATCATAATAAGAGATGGCATAGTAAGGTAGTTTAAATTAAGTATATTGTAGGATACAAGAAGTTTGTATTGGATAGTTGGAGTATATTAATGTATGAATAAAAATTATGATATTGGTAAGGTTGGGATAGCTTAGTGTAGCTTAAAGGAAATTAGAATAACTAGTGTAAGGTAGTGTAAGATGTCCAAGATAAGGTGGGTCAGAGTAGGTTACTCTAAGGTAGGATATGATAATTGCATGTATTGTAATATAATATTTCTAAGGATAGTGTAAATTAGTATAGTTTTGGTTTCCTTACGCATTTTAGGTAAAGAATAGGTAGGATAGTTTAGGTAGAGGGTAAGATAGGATAAGATAGGATCAAATAGAGTAGCTTAGTCTATGTTAAACAATCCATGGTAGGTCAGGACAAGGAGGGTATACTATGTTGGGTATGACATATTAGGTAGTGATATTTTAGTTTAGTTTAGGTTGGTGTTAGGTGGGGGTAGAGTTGGCNGGGTATGACATATTAGGTAGTGATATTTTAGTTTAGTTTAGGTTGGTGGTAGGTGGGGGTAGAGTTGGCAAATGTAGGTTAGCATAGTAAGTTAGTCTAAGATAGGCACGATAGCCTAGTATAATGTAATGGGAAGTAGGTAAGGTTAGGTTAAGTATGAAAATGTATTTTAGGGTGTAGTGTAGGCTACACTATAGAAGTCTAGGTAGGGTGATGTAATATAGCGTAGGGTGGATAAGACTAGGTACGATATGTTAGGGTATGTTAGAATAGGTTAAGAAATGTACTTTTGTATACATTGGGGTATATTAGGGATATGATTCATTAGGTTTTCCAATATAGGGTACTATATTTGAGGGTATGAAAGATTAGTAGTAGGACATAAATTAGGTTAGGAATGGATCATATAGTGTACATATTGCAAGATATGTTAATATTTAGGATTAAGTATCAATATTTGATCTTGAGATTAGGATTATGATTGGACTTTGGTTTGGGATTAGTATTTAGGATTACGTATTTAAGATTAAGACTAAGGATTTGGGATTTAGGCTTAATATAAAGGTAGGATATGTTTGTAATGAATAAGGTAGATTATGTTAAGTAGTCTAAATTAATGTAGGTTAGGTTCATTTAAGCTAAGTTAGGTTCATATTTTGTTGGGTTAGGTGTGTTAGGATAGGTAGTGGGTGAGGTATGATACTATAGATTAGAATATGATGTAAGGAAAGTTATGGTAGGGTATGGTAAATTATTGAAGGCTAACTTAGTTTAGGTTAGGGTATTCCAATATAGGGTATGATAGTAAAGTGAAGCATAATTTACATTCAATATATGTTAATCTAGGCGAGATTGGATATCATAAATTGAATTTCACTAAGAACACTAGGAAATTCTAGGCTATAGTAGTAGTAGTTTAGGGTATAGTACATTACATTAGGTAGAGTACTGTATGGTATTATATGCCAATATAGTTCAATGTAAGTGTTAGTTTTGATAAGGTACATAAGCTAATGTATATCCTAGGATATACTAGGTTAGTATTGGATGGGGTAGTCCAAGCTAAGGTACATTATTTAAGGGAAGGTTAGTTTAGATTCATGGTAGGGTAAGTTAATATAGGTTACATAATATACTATAGATTAGGATAAGTACACTAGTATATAGGGTATATGTTATTTAATGGTAGTGTATTGTAGTTTAGTGGATTAAGTCAAATATAATAGGTTAGAGTCCGTTAAGATAACATAGGGTAAGATACACTAGGATAGTTCAAGTAAGGGTAGATTATTCTTTACAATCTTAATCAATGTATTAGTTCCTAATATGTGGATATCAAGATGGGTGGTATAGGTTAGTTGAGCATAGAGTATATTATGTAAATATATATGTGTAGCGTGGTATGCATTACAATATGGTAATTTAAGATAATGTAGGGTAGGAAAGGATATATTAGTTTTGTGTAGGCTACTATAGGTAGGATAGATATGTTATAGGATTTAATATATGGATTTAATACTAAGATGTTAGTAGTAGGCTAGGATAAGTTAGGTAAGGTATCATATATCACTATAAGGTATATTAAGTTGTCTCTCCTAATTTAAATTAGGCTAAGTAAGGTAGGATGTGATATATAGCATGGGGTATATTAGGGAAAGTTAAGAAACTCGATAGTTTACATAGGGAAACGAATAATAAGGTATCTATATTACTATATTATATGTTAATATAGGTTAGGATATGGTCAGGATATATTAAAATAGGGAAGGGTAGTCTAAATAAAAGTATTTTTATGACTTATTAAACAAGGGTAAAGTAGGATAGGGTAGTCAACGATATCGTAATTTGAGAAAGGGTAGATTAGATTTAGCCTGATGTATCATTGGGTAGACTTTAGTTAGGTAGAGTAAGTGAGTTTATAAACATTAGGATAGGGTAATGGAAGAAAAGGGTATGTTAATATAAGCTATATTGGGTCTAGGGTAGCATATGTTAGTTTAGGTTAGGCTAGATTAGGATAGGTCGGATAGAGTAGAATTTGATAGAAGAGGACATATTCTTGTAGGATAGGATATTCTAGGATAAATAGTTAAATGTATTGTAAACAAGGATTTTGAAGGGTAATATAGGTTATGGTAAGGTAGTTTAATTAAAGGATAGAAAGGGAACATTAAGTAAATGATAAGGTAGACATATTTAATTTTGTATGATGTAGGTATTAGGTAGGGTGGATTACATTGGGTAATCTAGGATAGCCTATACTATGGTATGTTTGTTTAGTCTAATGATGGGTTATGGTAGTGATAGCTTAGTGTATTCTAGGTTAGGTTATTCTATGTTAGGAAGGGATAAGGGTATTTGATGTGGGCTACTTTATTTGAGAGCAATATAGGCTACAAAGGTAATAAAGTTTAGAGTAGGGTAAATTACAGTAGCAAGGATAAGTAATAGTATGGTAGTTTAGGGTAGGTTTAATTTAGGGTAGAGTATATTAGATACATGGTATGTTACATTAGGATATGTGGGTTAGTATATATAGTTCAGAATGTTCAAAAAAAGACATTCTCATCACAAAAGTTAGTGATGTCACTAAAAAATTCCAATTTCATAGAATGGAAACTCATACTAATAGATATTAACATGTGGATTCACAATGCTACCCAACAAACAAACTC
This sequence comes from Pseudotsuga menziesii, assembly GCA_001517045.1. NCBI lineage: Eukaryota > Viridiplantae > Streptophyta > Pinopsida > Pinales > Pinaceae > Pseudotsuga > Pseudotsuga menziesii. Next base: position 43,793 of record LPNX010006818.1, on the reverse strand, counting down.
AGAATTACTAATTCCTTAGTCATGAGATCTCCTAGGATATGAATTCATCCCAAAATCCATCAATATATAATTTAATGGCCATTTAGAGTAATGAATAAGGAATTTATCAAATGTAATTAAGGAGAATGGTTATGAATGAAGGTAATTGAAGAGGGTGATTCCAAGAGTCAAATTGGGATAAAGGAGAGGAAAAAATAGAAGTTTGTATGATAACCTTTCCTATATCAAATGAAGAAAAACTAATTTTTATTGTTTTATTTTAAGGGTAAGATACATTTTAATTTCTCCCATGTCAACATTCTTAAAATAATGGTAGATCCATCTAAATATCTACTTGATCTTGGAAAATATATAGGAGTTTATACCATTTAGTTATTGTGAGTAATTTATAAATCAAAGAAACTAGTAGTTTACAAAATGTTGTGTTCTTGTGGTTAATCCTACATTTTCGATGACATCCAATTGTGCAAAACCCTTCTCAAGGGGTGCATTGTTAACACCTTACATAATCTCCTTACAAAGTCTTTCATTACTAAATATTCCAAAAAATGGTAAGCACCTTATATATTTTAATGAAGCAAAAATGCTCGCTTATTCTCCTCGTTATTCTTCTAATACTGTTAAGGATTCCCTCAAAGTAAAAAAAAAAAAAACATTTGGATAATTGTAACCATGAATATCACTATAAATTGAGCCACTTATAGAATCCTATTATCGAACGAATTTGTAGTAATTTCCTTTTGTCCCTTTCCCTCCTTTATTTGAACTTCTCCTACTAATTTACATTCTTTATTTTATTTGTTCCCATGATTTCCTAGAATTTGATCACCTTTTCTCCCTTGATCTTATTCATGTCTATGCCCCTTCTCTTGGTCTCTCCTTTAATTTCATTTCAGTTTTTTTTTATTTGTTCATAATTCTTCTATTGATATTACAACAAATACTTCACTATCTCAATTTTAAATTTCACATTATATCTCATGTATTGTATTTTTACTTTCATCATCCTCATTTTTTAACAATATATTCTTTACCCTTGGACCTTTCTTATCCCTCCTCTCTAATTTCACCACATATCTTCCCTACCTTCTTAATTACTTTGGGTTTTAAAATTGACATATCAATGTAACTTATTTATTCTTTTATTCTCCTCATTAACTATGAATTCTAGTTTTTGTATGGCTAAGAGAAAATTAGAATATTAGATGCAAAAAAAATACAGTCCTTGCAATGCCTTGGTTGAGATTTAGGAAGCCAAACTAGTCCCATAGTCATAACTTGTTCACCACTTTCCAATCAAATTCATCATATTAAAAACAATTAAACTCACAACTATTATTTTTCCTATGGCCCTTATAAAGAGTGAAATAGTCCCAATTGTTCACATTAAGCCAACCTCACTAGGTGTGGTAATCAAGAAAAAAGTAGAACAAAGGACATTGATTCTCTAATATAGGCCTATAGATAATAGGACTAACACTAAAGAAACCAAAGATACGAGGAGTGGAAACAGGCCTAAGAAAGACCATGAAAATGGATTTAGAGGTCATCCAAAATGGTTCTGGGAAGCCTCATTGTTATCAACCACTTCTCTATCCTAGTCAAGAACAACGTGTTTTCTAAAAACCATCACAATGGTGGCATGGGATAGCATGTTGAGAATTGTGTCAAGATCCCTAAAATATTTCACCAACCACTTCATCCATCCTTAAATATGATTCAAATGAGCGGCGAGAGGAGACCCTTGATCGAAGTTGTCACAGGTACCAAGTGCGGGACCAATAATAGTATTATGGTATTCCATAGATGTGTTAACGTATACTTGTTTCTACATGAATACATTTAATTATTAGATGTTTCACTTTAATTCAAATATGTTATATATATAATATAATGCAATAAGTTCATTGAAAAATAGAGAATCACAATGCAAAAGAGACACAAAGATTTTATCCTAGGAAAACCCTCTCTTGGGAAAAACCAAACAACTTCTCCATAATAGATTCTTCACTTAGTACAATCTCAAACAAAGATATAAAAACCAAGAGATACAATAACTTATACAACTTCTTATTCTTCCTCCCAACAAACTTGCATTTATCTTCCTTTGAGTGAACTTGCTTGTACTTATCGTGTGTCCAAATGAGGGAGGGTGACTCCCTATTTATACACTTCATGTAGGTGACCTAAACACCTAGCTATGTTGAATTCTTAGTATTACTATTCTGACTTCTCTTAGGGAGACTCAAGATACATTTACATTTATTCTTTTGGGGACTATTTCCATGAATTACAGCGAAGGTTTTACCTCGATATTGTTACATGACCAAGTATAATAATAACTTCTATGAATGTAGAAAAGGAATCTCCTAAGGAGTTACATTAACAATATGGTAAAAGCAATAATACAACAAAATAAATATTTTATTCTGAACTTACAGTTACAACTATTAGAAAATCAAGTAATACTAAGAAGGGGGTGAATCCGTATTAATAAATCTATTTAAATTTTTATCATTTTAAACAAAATCAACAATGAAAATAGAACACACAATATTATCATGGAATCCAAATTGGGAAAACTATCAATACTTCCTATTATTGCAAAATTACATTTACAATGATTTTGCAAGCACCAACTTGCTAGGTGCACCAATACCCAAGTTTTTTAGCTACAACTAAAGGATTCACCAACACACTATTTACCAACAACAACTCAAAGGAGGATACGACCCCATACAAGATTGCATCCTTTCTTTGTGTCTCCCAAACACCAATAAATGATAATTTGATCTCTAAATTTTGTACACCTTTAGATATTCCAATTGAATGTATAAAGTAACTTTTTTGAATGTTTAAATCTTTCCTTATGTACCATCAGTCGTGCCTCTTCATCTAACAGTCATGTATCTTCATCATGGCTCTTCATAAATTTCTTATGTGTTTTCTACAAGGAGATTTCTGCAATGACCTTTCTGTAATTACCTTTCCATAATGACCTTTTCACATTTATCTTTCCGAAAACCATCTTTCTACAATTTACCTTTCACAACAATCTTTCCACAATCGCCCTTTCCACAATATACGGGATCTCCTTCCTTTTCAATTTTGGGTCATGGGTTGCGGGGCTTCCTTTCAGCATATTCAAAACAAGATTCTACAAATTATCTCTTGCAATTAACCTTTTGCAACTATATTTCCACAATTAACCTTCCGCAATCACCCTTTCTGCAATTGGGGGTTGCGGGTTGTGGGGCCGCGACTCAACTTTTTCTGAAACAAGCTTCCATATTTACCCTTTCCATAACAATATTTCCACAATAATTCTTTCTGCAGTCTTTGGGAATTCCTTCCTTCTTCAATTTCTGGTTGCGAGTTTCGATTATGCATTTCCCAAATTTCAAAAATTACTTCCACAATTATCGGGCCACAAATTTCTTTCCTTGGTCGATTTGCAGGTAGAGGATGTTCCTTCCAACTTTTTCCAAAATGGGTGTTCGCAATATCCTCCTGTAAATCTCTTTCCACAACTCCTGTGAACTGTCAATCATGTGCAGAATCATCCTCATCCATTGATCAACTATCGAACACATAACTTCACTTTGGCGCTCTGAAATGTTATCTTTTGTGCACATTTACTTTGTGGATCATTTCCAAAATCTCTGTTTAAACGAACCAACTACAAACAATGTAGTTCTATGTTCATCTATTTTCCCAACAATGTCAAATTAATAAACAATATCCCCCTTTGGAATTGGTTGGAAAGACCTTCCTTTGACATTGGAAAGGAGCTTTTTCTCCCCATTTGACAACAATGACAATTTTTAGAAATGAAAATCCCTCTGTAACATTGCTTCATTTTTTTATATATCTTCATAATGTTATATTTTGTAATCGTATATAAGAAACACAACAAAGTGTACTTGCATTTCTCTTCGAACACTAATCTCATTCTCTTGTTCTTTTTCAATTATCTAAAGATGTAAATATTACTTCCACAGACCATAACCTTTAACACAATAATTTCAATATGTAGCAACATAAATCATAAGTATTATAATTTCATATCAGCAACATCAATCTGTCTTTGAGATGATCAAAACCCCTCAGAATTATTTACTAATGGACCGTATATTTTAAAATTACTCCCCATGTGAGTGTGTCTCTTCGTGTTGACATTTCTCCTCTCCTTGTGACAAGATTTTCATCCTTTTAGTTAATTTTTAATGACAAGGGATAACCCCCAATTGATGCCTAATACAAGAAAATTATTCTTCAGGTAATGACTTAGTGAAAATCTCTGCAATTTGTTTCTTCGTATCAATATACTCCAATTTGACCACTTTTGGAGACACTTGATCTCTTAAAAAAGGTATTTGATTAGAATATGTTTTGTCTTAGTGCATAAATTTTTTTGGGGATATATTAATAACACTTGTATTGTCACAGTGTATAATAATGGGGTCCTCATAATTTACAAGTAAATATTCCAATGTTTGCTTCATTGAAATGACTTGTGTACAACATTGGGATAATTTTAAGAACACCCGTAAAATGTATATGTATAATAAATGGGTGAATCTCCTTAATATATAGGAAAAGTTGAAGGCTATTTTATCAACAATATAATATGCATATACAATTTTTTGTCTAATCTTTCATTTTGTTATAGAATTGTGTAAAATACTGGTTAATATTTCATGAAACTATAATATTGTGTAAAATATTAGCGATTATTTCACTGAATTATAAAATATTGTAAAAAAATGGCAAATCTTTCATCAAATTATAAAGTTTTTTAATGTCTTGGTGAATCTTTTGCTAGGAAGACTCAACTTTTGATTCTGCAGATTACTAAGGTAGTGCAATAGAAGACCATATACCAGAGCTCAGATGTCTCAACTCTTAGACCTTGAAATGAACAAATGTATGAATGAGGATATGAGGGATTTATTTATATATTCCAAAAGTAGTATTGGGTCAGTCACAACTATAGGTGTTGGTGAAACACAACGACAATAACTATATTCAAGGAAAGCAGAAACTCCACTTTTTATCTCGTCCCTTAATGGTCCAACAGACATGTGGGGACCCAAATCTTGACATACCAAAAAACTGATAGAATTGAACACTTCACATTGTGGAGTGATTATGTCACCCATGAACCATTATAACAATGTGTATTATTATCGAGACCCACAGCCTTATATAATGTATGAATTCCCAATTAGTTTATTTTCCAAATCTCTCATTTTTAAGCTACCCTTTAAGAAAAAAATAAGCTGCTTATTTGTTTATAGATTCGAATGCCACTTTTTCCTTTCTTTTATTGACAATCAAAATATGAATCATCTCATTTGATTTAGAATTTTTTGAGTTGGTTAGAATCTTGCAATGTTTATTACAAGTAATAACATACACTAACAAGAATAGAAAGCACATTAATGCGTCGTTACACTTATCATTTGAACTACTATGTTAAAGACTACTTTTTCTCAGATAAACTCAGGAGATGTTTGTATCTTTGAACTACTATGTTAAAGACTACTTTTTCTCAGATAAACTGAGGAGATGTTTGTATCCATGTCCTTGAAATTTTTGAAAGCATGGAAGATGTTCTAAACTTTTTTTAGCACCCTCATTGAATATAAAATATTGTATATCAAATAGCATAATGTATACAAATCAGGTCAAACATTCCCTATACATATTATATACAATCAATATGCAAATAAAGTATCGTGTTCTGGATAAATAATATATTGATCATACATAACTAGATCCATTTCTAGATGATGATATAAATTACATATCAAAACAAATAACCAAGAAACATTTTAATTTTGAATGAACCTTACAAAAAAAACTCATAAAACAAGTATCGAACCCAACAAATCTAGGTCACGAATAAAATTGATGAACTTTTCAATACGAATAAAAAAATCTACCAGTATGATTTGGACAACTCTACAAGAAGAAATCCAAAATAATGACCATTTCATTGTATTCCTGCCATTATAATGAGTGTGCATTCATTTATATTACAAACATACCAAACATCAATAATAACAGACATAAAATATGAACATATACACTCTCATTAATGCCTTAGATCCATTAATAATTGCAGAGAAAGATCATAATAAAAGCACATTTTAAACAACTCGTTCAAATTTAGTTTGAATATATAAAAACCATATGGTTTATCTCCATCAAGAGTACCATCCACTAACAATAGATAAATATCGGCCGAAAGTTTAAACATGAAAATGAATAAAATAAATAATATAATTTGATATCTATAACACTTTGAAAAAACTAATATTCCTAGGATAGAATAAAATACTAAAAACATTGAATGAGCCCTAAGAATCAAGAGTTCCCTAATATTCAACAACCTAAAAAATACCCATGATAAAAGGCATGATAAAATGTAAATTTACAATACAATAATTTAATGTAACTGTGGACAAAAAGTATAAAAAGTTTGATAAAAAGCATAGCATGTTAATTATTAGATGAAAATCATGATGAAATTGACTAAAAATACAGGAAAATTCAACCATATTCTTAAATTACAAGAAAAATGGAGGGAAAAATAATCCTTCGGAGCCTCCATTAGTGGAAGTTTGGGGCAAAAGATTGATTTCACTATATTTTCACTATAAATTTTGGGCAAAAGGTATATTTGAGGGAGATTTTTCTAGGGAGAATTTTTTTTTTTCATTCTCCTCATTAGTATACAAGAGCCTATTCATTTTGGAGTTGTTTTTTTCTAATAAATATAAGGAGAATATATTTTAGTTGAAAAAACCATTTCCATATAAGAAAAAATCCCACTAAATTTATGTAAGCCCCTTAATATAGCCCATGGGAAATGGAAGACTACTTTTTGCTTAGCCATGACACAAAGCAATATCCTAAGTAAAATGTTGGTCCACTAGTTGTTTTTATTTCATCAATACTTCCTTCCCAATATACATCAGTGAATTCCCTTAGAGTAAAGTTATTGCTTTTTGGATACCATAATCCATAATCCATAGTACCTTTTATATATTTAAGAATTATTTTTATTGCAGCCACATGTGTTTCTTTTGGGGTTGATTGAAATATGGAAACCAAACCTACAACCTACATTACATCTAGTATTGTAGATGTTACATATAATAAACTACCAATAATTGACCTATACATAGTATGATCTACTTCTAAAGATTCATCATCCTTGATAAATTTAGAACCAGTGACCATAGGAGTTCTAACGGGTTTGGATTATTCCATTTTGAAATTTTTCAACATCTCTTTAATATACTTAGTTTGAGAGATGAAAATCCAATTTTTCGGATTGAGATACTTGTAATCCAAGAAATAATGTTAGCTATCCTAACATTGAAATTTCAAATTCCTTCTTCATTTATGAATCAAAGTTTACACTCATAATTTGTAGTTCACTTCCAAATACGAGATTATCTACACAGACTACAACAATGATCATATTTTTTTTTCAAACTTTATGTATAAATTATTGTTAGCGACCCCTCTTCTATATCCTTGCTACTTTAAATACTTGTCAAGTCTTGAGAACCATCCTCTTGGATCTCTTTTAAGGCCATACTAGTGTCTTCTTAAGTTTGCAAAAATAATATATATTCTTTTATAAGAGAAAACCTTCAGGCTGCTCAACATAGAATTTTTCTTCAAGTTCTTCATTAAGAAATGCATATTTTACAACCATTTTGGTACACTTTAAAGTTCTTATAGCATGCAAAATCTAAAAACATCATAATGGTTTCAAGTCTTGCCACATGTGAAAAAGTTTCTTCAAAGTCAACACCTTCGACTTGAGCATATCCCTCGTATACTAATCTATCCTTGTTTCTTGTCACATGACCATGCTCATTGACCTTGTTTTTAAAAATCCATTTGGTTCCAATAACATTCATACCCTTAGTTCTTGGGACAAGTTACCAAGCTTGTTTCTTCTCTATTTGATCAATTTCATCATTCATAGCATTGATACAATCCTCACTTTTGCAATATTCTTTAAATTTTTTTGGTTCTACTATCTAAATTACTGCTTATTATTCATCATAACATAATTTTATTCTTGTTTTAACTACTGAATCTTTGTCACCAATTATTTGACGTTCAGGATGATTTTTATGAACCCACCTACATTTTGTCTCTATGTATGTTCTTTGAGATTCTCCATTCTCATTTTCATGAATTTATTCTTTTCCTTATTCTTCTTCAAAAACATCCTCTCCTTGTGAAATTTTGTTTTTCTTTATCATCTATTTCTGCATCATCAGTTTCTTTGACATACACAATTTCTTGGATTTCTATTATTCTTAGTTTAGTATCACCAACAATTACATTTTCACTTTCTATGATATTGGGAAACCTTATATTATAACATTTGCATTCCCTTGTGGTGGAAGAATATCCACAAAATATGCCTTCATCTTTTCTAGAGTCAAACTTCCCTAGATTATCATCATCTCTTTTTATGTAGCATTTACTTCCAAAAACTCTAGAATAATTAACTGAAGTTGGTCTTCCAAGTGATGGCTCATAAGGAGCATTGACACTATTCACTATGGGTTGTAGTTTGTTTTGTACATAGATAGTTGTATATATTACTTCTCTCCAATAGCCATGAGGATGTTTTGCTTCTTTAAGCATAGTTTTGCTTCATCTTGAAAATGTTTTCATCCTTGTTTGTCCACAAATATCAGTGTGAATTATTTCTAATGGATGAGAGGTTGCATGATCTTAGACCTTGAAGCATGTTCTAGTTTTCTTTCGATGAAGACAGTGTCTACAAACATGATATGGTGTTTTTATGATCTTTGGAAAATTCCTTACAACTGTGTTCTTAATAAATTTTAAAATATTGTCAAAGTTCAAGTTCCCCACCCTTCTATGCCATGGAAAACTTTCATCAATTTGACTCATATAATATTGTTCTTCATTTTCTAGAATATACACATTTCTTGGATTTCTCACAATAGTCCCAACAAGTTTTCCTGAATATTTTCTTCTGATTTCACACTTCTTGGAATCAAATATACATGTGTTTCCTTGATCAGATGTTTGGGTCACACTTAAAATATTAGGTTTTAAGCTCTTTACAAGAAAAACTTTTCATCTTTCATCTTTTCTGTAAGAGCCACTATACCCTTCCCAATTATTTTAGAGGATAGATTATCTCCAAAAGTAGATTTTCCTGTTTTATTTATTTTTAGGCTTATAAACTTTTTTGGTTCTCCTGTCATGTGTTTTGAGCATCCTCTAGCCATGTGCCATGGAATTTTTATTTATATTACACGCAGAACTATTTAACATTACACATAATCCACCTCCTTCCAACCCTTCCTCTCCTCATTTCCTTGATATTTTGTAGTGTCATTCTCCATATGAATCACTAGTTTACAATTTCAAACAATGTGTCCTTGATTACCACATTTGTAACATTCTATACTATAACTCTGTAGAGGAGAAAAAAATTATAGTTTCTTACTTTTGGATTGCTTCTAGTGACATTCTTGTTATGGAAAGGAGACTGTGATGTAATGTCTTTCCCAATAGGAACCATTAGTTTACAATTTATAGCTATATGTCAAAAATTCTTGCAGGCATAACAATTCCCTAAAAAGAGTTGTTGATGGCTACTTGGAACATTATTTTTCCTGCTTTCATTTTGAAAGAGAGAAATTTTCTTACTATATTCCTTTACAACTAGTTTGATAAGTGCATCATCATAACTTCTTTTATTTCCTTCATTATTTATGAAAGAGGGTTTTTCTGTCTTCTTTCCTTTGTCATAAACTAGTCCAGTTTTATTACTAAATGATCTTTGACAACTTAGGATGTCATCCAGAGCTTTTGAACTTCTCTTAAATATTGATTGAAAGGATTATTCATTTTTCTTCTTTCTAAGAAATATCAATTCATATTCAAAATTTTATAACTCTTGCTCTATTTTCAATATTTATTGTTCTAGATTATTTTCAACCTTTTTGGCTTCTTAAAGCCGAGTTTTTAAGTTAGCAATAATTCTTTCTGCATCATTGTTTTTCTCCTCAAATTCTATCATATGATTTTTTTATGTACATCCTTTTATACTTCCCTAATTATTCAAGAGAATTTACAAGTTCTTCTTCAATATCTACCACACCTTCTACTTCTTCTTCATGGATTTTGTTTTTGATACCCATGAATAGGAATTCAATATCTTTATCTTCAAGAGACTCATTTGAGAAGTTATCATCCATGGAGTATAATATATTATTTTTTTTTTCTTCTTAAAAATCATCTTGTTCTTCTTTGAATCTTTAGGGCACTCATCGTCATCTTATTTTTTGGGGTAAGGGCATTTGGAAGCAAAGTGACCAATCCCCCCATAGTTAAAACATTTTAAGCGTAATTTCCCTTTGTACTTGCTAGTACCTATCTTAATATTTTTAACAAGAAGTGTTTCTTCATCATCAAAATATTTTGATTGAATCTTTTATTTGGATTTCTTAGCTACCTTATATGCTTTAAAATTTTCTTCCTTCTTTTAATAATTATCTTTCCCAATCCTCATTTCATAAGATATGAGTATCCCATGTAGTTCTTTCATGGTTATTTTTTCAAGACTTTCTCTATCTTCTAGGGTGGAAATCTTCGGATTGTAAATCATTGGAAGTGATCTTAGTAATTTTTTCAACTATTTCCTTTTCTTCCAATTCTCTAAAATTAGTCTAGAATGTTTTGTTGTTCCTTCACTTTTATACTTTCAAAATGAGTTTTAAAAGTATGGAGTTTGGCACTTTTTACCTTGGTGTCTCCTCCATATATGGTCTGCATTTTGTCCCATATATCCTTCGTTGTTTTGGAATGAATCACTTTGGAAAAAACTGTTCTCACTAATCAAGTCAAGATTTCATTAACAACTTTAGCATTATTTCCAAATAGTTTTATTCCTTCAAGATCCGTGGGAGGAGATTTTGGATATATATACCCTATTTCTATAGACATCCAAACATTTGGTCTAAGAGAAATTATATGTGTTTTCATCCTAATGCTCTAGAAAGCATAATCTTCTCCATTGAATATTGGAACCTTGGAGTACGGTTTTACTTTTTGATCCATAGTGATAAAATATCTCTCTTCAAGTGTTTAAAATTTTAGTGAAGAGCCCGCTCTGATACTAATTTTTAGAAAATCAAGAAATACTGAGAGGGGGGTGAATCAATATTAAGAAATCTATTTTAATTTTTATCACTTTAAAAAAAATAAAAAATAGACACAACACACAATATTATCTTGTAACCCAAATTGGGAAACCACTAATACTTCTTATTACTACAAAATTATATCTATAATTACTTTCCAAGCACCAACTTGCTAGATGCACCAACACCCAAGTTTTTTAGCTGCAACTGAAGGATGCACCAACACGCTATTTAATAGTAATAAATTGAAGGATGCTACAACCCCCTATAGGATTACATCTTGTCATTGCACCTCCCAACCACCCGTATATGATAATTTAATCTATGAATTATGTACACCTTAGATATTCCAATTGAGTTTACAGAGACACTTGTCTGAAGGTTTAAATCTTTGCTTATAAACCCTTAGTCGTGCCTCTTCATTTGAGAGTCATGTATCTTCATTGTAACTCTCCAAAATTTGTTGCATGATTTCTACAAGGACCTTTCTGTAACAACATTTCCACAATTACCTTTCCACAACGACCTTTCTACACTTATCGTTTTGTAAGTCGTCCTTACACAATTTACCTTTACAACGGTCTTTCCACAATTTCCCTTTCCACAATATACAAGAACTCCTTCCTTATGCAATTGCGGGGTTTCCTTTCAATTTTTTCGAAAGAGGATTTCACAAATTGTCTCCCGTAATTAACCTTCTGCAATGATATTTTCACAATTTCCCTTTCCTCAATCTACAAGAATTCCTTCCTTCCATAAATGTAGGTTGTGAGTTGCGGGCCTACGTTTCAACTTTTTCCAAAACAAGCTTCTACATTTACCCTTTCCACAACGATCTTTCTACAATTGTTCTTTCCTTAATCTATGGGAACTCCTTCCTTCTGCAATTGCGGGTGGCATGTTGCAGGTATGCATTTCCCAAATTTAAAAAAGGACTTCCACAATTATGTGGCTGCAATGTTCTTTCCGCATTTGGGTTGTAGATTGCAGATGTGCCTTCCAACTTTTTACGAAACATGCTTCCATAATATCCTCTTGCAAAATTCTTTCCCCAACTCTTGTGAACTATCAATCACTTGTGCAATTCTCCTCGTCTGTTGATCATCTATCAAACACATAACTTCACTTTGGTGCTCCAAAATTTTATCTTCCACACATATTTACTTTGCGGTTCCTTTTCTTGTTCTTTTTTTAAATGAACCAACTACAAACTCTGCGGTTTTTTGTTGATCTATGTTTCCAACAATGTCAATTTAATCAACAATAACAACACTCTCTCTTAACAAGGAAGGTATTATTCCAACATGGCCATCACCACAGCTTTACACAATATCTGGACACTCTCATCATCATTTTTCATCATCATCGCTTAATCATCATTGGATTCTGATTGGATCATAATCAGTGTACACAACTCTCATTTCTTCAACCATTAACTAGTGACATCTATTGAATCTATACTACATGAGAAGTTCTTATACAAATCCAACCCTTCTTGATTTTGGATGTAGGCATAGATCCCATCTAGGACTTCAGCAACTACAGGCCCATCCCTTTTTCATGTTGGATGCGGGTTAGATCACTCTCAATTAGTATAGCATTGTTTTTGCATGGATGCATGGGGAAGTGGTGCATTTTTCCACCTACCTCATTACTTTAATTGATTTAACTATTTTAATTGATTGTAGGATTGAATCATACACCAGGATTTAGATTAGTACCTCCCATGCAGTGATTTAGACACTCCTATTTAGCTAGTCAATCAGGTTTAGCTAGTAGATTCAAATATTATCTACGTGAGTTGAATTATCCTTATTGTAACACTTTTGTATATGGTTGGGAATAATGAATATTAATGTTGTAATTAAACAAGAAATTCTTGTCATATTTGTCTAAAATTTGTCTTATTCAGTGTACATTGTTCTTGATATTCCACTGCACAATTCTACCTTCCAATTGATCTCATTTCCTCTATATCAATGGTTCAATAATTCAAACATGGTATTAGAGCCTTGTTCAAGCTATCACCAAGTCTTTTCTGATCTCCACTGTACACTAGAAGCATGTGAGTTTCCACATAAATCCTAGAATGATAACCTTGGTCCCTTTGAATTATGTTCAGAGAAGTCTATCCAGGTGTGAAATACTATGATAAAGTGTACATGTCGAGGTGAAAAGGATTGAAACAAACATGACTGTGAACTGATTTTGGTTTTGCAGTGAATTTGCAGGTGTCTACATAGCTTCTTTAGGAATTAACTATTTTAACATATAGATAAATGGATTCTTAAGCTCTCATAACCTGAATCCTTACACACTTCAACTAATCTAATTGGAGGGAAGATATGCAGGTATCCTTGTGCAAGATTGGTATGTATAGGATGACAATGGGAAGAGAAACTAAGTCCCAACAGTATGTTGAGAAGAACAAAATTTTGAATTAGCTTGATGAGGCCTTTGGCTTCATGTGCACTCAAATTTCCCGGTAACTTTTGTTCCATCTTGAAGGACATAGGAATATGAAGGAAGATTGGGAAAGGAATGAATATTTGTTTGAAAAAAAAGATGATATTTGAGGGAACATATTGGAGAATGATCTCATATCTCTACAACCTATGATTTTCGAATCTATTAAACAATTCTTCACTAAATACAAGTCACTGGTATTGTAATGCAAACAATATGGATTAGAGTGGAAATATGAGAAACTTGTGTTGTATGTACTGAGCAACCTTAGCTCTGAGTACTCAGTCTTTGTCTCTACATTCCATTCTGGAAGAGCTTCCATCCCCAATTGGAAGATTCCTTCTCTAGATTCTTTTGATGAGACCTTAATACAAGAGAAAGATGAATTGCTTCAAATGGGTGTGATTCACCAACATTTATTTTTTTAATCATTAAGCCTACTGGTAATATACTAGTAATAATACTATAATCAATTAACACATATTTCATTAAATTTGTAATTCGGATCTAGAACT
>LPNX010006818.1:0-14780 GCA_001517045.1 Pseudotsuga menziesii | reverse complement strand
TTCATTTGCAATTTTGATTTATAGTCTACTGAATAAAAAGTATATTGCACTGACTCCACGAAGATAAAACATTAACCCAACTGTTTCACTGAAAGTACTGTTAAATGCCTCGTAGTCAGCCCTAAGCATCAATTTTACTTTTAGCTTCTGAATCAGCAGGATCCAGTTCCAATAATACAGAAAAGTTTTAAAGTTGTGTGAGATAAGCATACAGAGCAGTTGGTACTGTTGCTTAATTGGAAAATTTACTTAGATCGATGCTCACCAAAGAAGTCTTTGAAAATTGAACACAATTTTTGAAATACAAAAAGAAACATTATTTTATCCTCCCATGTTTTTCATATATTTTGTTCAGCACCTCTTTCAAGACATCTCATCCAAGATGGAGCTCTTGGATAGCATTATCAAGCCCACATTTTTGCACAGCTCCAAAGTTTGGCAACCGAGTTTACTAGAGGACTGGGCCAAGACAGAAGAAGACACAGGCTACTTTGCACTAGAAGTAAAAGAGGAGCTAGCACCACCATCATCAACCATGTGAATATATCAACACAGAACCTGAGAATGTCCTCTTTGAATGGCCTGGATTGAACTTAAACAGTTAGAGAACTTCATAGAAGATAATTTTGTAAACCATGAGCAGGGTATTGGCATTCCCATTTTGATATGCATTTATTGCACTCTTCTTTACCATGAGCAGTGTGATATGCGTTTATTGCAGATTCTTAGTAGACTGTTATTGGAATTCTCAGTATGATATGCATTTATTGCATTCTTCTTTATAATTTGATCTGACAGGAGGAGCAATAGTTTTTGATAAAGTTTACATTCATTGATCAACTTGACTCCACATTACTATCTGCTGTAAACATTGTCAAGGCATTATCATGACTGTTAAATTCTTGTGAAATTATCCTCTAACAAGGCTCTTCTTTTCTCTCCTCAAATATGGTTTACAGCTCCTTGTATGCTTGCTATAGGATTGTTTCACATTTGAATCACCAAGGAAGCTGTTAATCTCCCTTCAATATCACTTGTTAGACACAATGCATTTGTACAATGTATCTGGATACCAGGATCTAGAACCTAAAATAAATTGAGCTTCAGTCTTCAAGGAAATCGACAAGCTATTAAAATATGTTCCCTGCAACCTCTATCCATAAAGATCCTTGATTTCCTATTGCAGTGGCAGAAGCTACCTTCATAGGCCTAATTGAAGCGTCAATTACTGACACATCGATTACATCTCCATGGAGTGGAACATGCACCGACAATCTAAGTTCCAAGGTATTTTGCATAACATGGTAAAGAACCATGGTGGAATGCATTTTTAACATTGAATCAAAAGCATGGTAGGGTACATGGGAAATGTTTACCATGGCAGTCTTGGTTTAATATCAATGACTTGATGTTTTAACAAACACAATGAGCATATTATATTTTAACAGCCCTTTAGTAACAACACTTCGAACCAAATAATTACGCATTGCATCCATTTCCTTTTTCTTTCCTTTCAATCTCTGTTATTTTGTTCACTATTTATCCCATTTTCTAAGATATTCCCCAATTACTTATTTTATATGCTGTGAATTTCAAAATTTTATAAAAATAAGTATTAATAAATCAATTACTCAAAGGAACTGCATTTCATGAGACTGAGTAGGGTATATTTTCTCAACAGTCATGCTTTCTTTTAATCCTCAACGGATTCTCAGTGAACATGTTGTCCTGGGTTCTTAAAAGAGGATATGTCCTCTTATCTATTTGGCCCATTCACAAAAGGGATTCTGCCAATGTTTCTAAAACTCGGACTAAGCGAGGTTCATCTCAGACTTCGATTCACACTCAGCTTTGACTTTGGATTGGTTTGAAATTTATGACCCCAAAATATATATTTTAAAGGATTCCAAACTATTACAGACAAATTATGCAATCTGCTAACGTATATACCATGTTAAGGTGAATTTATCAAAATGGCACTGCAATACATGTGAAACCAAATACATAGTAAAGAAAGCTCCAAATGGTCTCTAATCCAAAAAAAAATGTTCTACAAGGTTCTAACCCACTACATATTATTAATCAACTTGATCAATCATCAAACCTATCACCACTATTGGAAATGAGATCATTGGCATGAATTATGGGACAGTCCTCTGGCATGAATTATGGGACCATCATCTGGCATGTATATTGTTTAGCAGGTCTATATTTCACAGGTGGCATGTAACCAAAGAACAGGGTGACAATCTAAGGTATTTTGCATAACATGGTAAACATGGCTGAGGTAGGAGGCTAAGGCTAAGATCAACTTGACTCCACATTAATATCTGTTGTAAACATTGTCAAGGCATTATCATGACTGTTAAATTCTTGTGAAATTCTCCTCTAACAAGGCTCTTCTTTTCTCTCCTCAAATATGGTTTACAGCTCCTTGTATGCTTGCTATAGGATTGTTTCACATTTGAATCACCAAGCTGCACGGGGACTTCACTTAACGAACCTCTCACATATCACATGTGATCGTGGGATATTAAAGAATACCATTAATTTCGAGAGATATTGACCCAAAATATTTTTGTTGAATCCCCCTCGCAATACTTAAAACCTCCTCCCCACCCCTTTTTATATATCAATCCTTATAAACCACCCTACCCACCCCCACCTTAAACCCCTCATGCCCCCAATACCTATAATATATTGGTTATATTTTTTATAATTTTAAAACCCACAATATGAACTAACGTGATAGGATATTGGTCAACAAGTGAAGCCCCCGTGGGAAGCTGTTAATCTCCCTTCAATATCACTTGTTAGACACAATGCATTTGTACAATGTATCTGGATACCAGGATCTAGAACGTAAAATAAATTGAGCTTCAGTCTTCAAGGAAATCGACATGCTATTAAAATATGTTCCCTGCAACCTCTGTCCATAAAGATCCTTGATTTCCTATTGCAGTGGCAGAAGCTGCCTTCACAGGCCTAATTGAAGCGTCAATTACTGACACATCAATTACATCTCCATGGAGTGGAACATGCACCAACAATCTAAGTTCCAAGGTATTTTGCATAACATGGTAAAGAACCATGGTGGAATGCCATTTTTAACATTAAATCAAAAGCATGGTAGGGTACATGGGAAATGTTTACCATGGCAGTCTTGGTTTAATATCAATGACTTGATGTTTTAACAAACACAATGAGCATCTTAGATTTTAACAGCCCTTTAGTAACAACACTTCGAACCAAATAATTACGCATTGCATCCATTTCCTTTTTCTTTCCTTTCAATCTCTGTTATTTTGTTCACTATTTATACCATTTTCTAATCTATTCCCCAATTACTTATTTTATATGCTGTGAATTTCAAAATTCTATAAAAATAAGTATTAATAAATCAATTACTCAAAGGAACTACATTTCATGAGACTGACTAGGGTATATTTTCTCAACAGTCATGCTTTCTTTTAATCCTCAATGGCTTCTCAGTGAACATGTTGTCCTAGGTTCTTAAAAGAGGATATGTCCTCTTATCTGTTTGGCCCATTCACAAACGGGATTCTATCAATGTTTCTAAAACTCGGACTAAGCGAAGTTCATCTCAGAATTCGATTCACAATCAGCTCTGACTTTGGATTGGTTTGAATTTTATGACTCCAAAATATATATTTTAAAGGATTCCAAACTATTACAGACAAATTATGCAATCTGCTAATGTATATACCATGTTAAGGTGAATTTATCAAAATGGCATTGCAATACATGTGAAACCAAATACATAATAAAGAAAGCTCCAAATGGTCTCTATAATCCAAAACAAAATGTTCTACAAGGTTCTAACCCACTACATATTATTAATATCATCAAACCTATCACCACTATTGGAAATGAGATCATTGGCATGAGTTATGGGACCGTCCTCTGGCATGAATTATGGGACCATCCTCTGGCATGTATATTGTTTAGCAGGTCTATATTTCACAGGTGGCATGTAACCAAAGAACAGGGTGACAATCTAAGGTATTTTGTATAACATGGTAAACATGGCTGAGGTAGGAGGCTAAGGCTAAGATTATTGACACTTCTATGGTTGCAATCGGTATGTTTTGTTATCTGAAATAACTAGCCTATGGTCATTAGGCCTCTTCAGGTTTTACTAAGTTGACTTCCATAGGTTTACAAATGACCGTGGATGGATTTGAGCTACTAATAAAAAACAAAAGACCAAGCTCTAATGCTGTGTACTCTGCCTTGATGTATTTGTAGATAGCAAGGAAATGTGTGCTTCCACAATTTTTCCTGTAAATTTCAACCTGAACCTTCTCACTGCCATTTTAGAAGTGGCAGTTTGAGTATCGTTCTTGGAATGGCATTGATTCTTAACCATTACAAGTCCCAAATATTTTTAGCAGATATAAACCCTTCTAATTGGACCATTGGATGGACAGGGTTTTATCATAATGGGAAGAAATTATGGCTGTGATGAAACTATGATTAAGGATATAGTTAAAGACAATAAAACCCTGACATTTGGAAAATAATCCCATCCTGAAAATCATCTTGTAGCAGAGGTACCATAGATTGGAAAAGGAGACAATCAAATCCTTGGTGTGTTTAGACTCTAGAGGAGTGTGATAGTAAAGAAAATAAGTGATAAGTTGGAGCACAGTTGGAGGATTGGTTCCACGATTTGAAGAATCCTTGTCCAAAGGATAAATTCCAGAAATTTCTTGTGTACTACGCTCAGATATGAAAGCAAGCATCTATCCTTATCGTTGGACCTGTGATTTTTGGCAGCATTCTTGGGTGATATTGGCCTAATGTCTGTCTCAGATTTTACAGACATAAAAAATCCAGTTAAATCTCAGGAAAGAAGGCATATTCTTAATAAAAATATAGCCTGCGACATATCCTTGAAGTAGAAAAAGGTCCTAGGTATCTCATCTATGTTCATCTCCAACAGAATCTAAGAAATAACAGGAGCTAAGAAATAACATCTTGAATGCTCTGATGTATTTGGGCAGTCTTTGCATATGGTCATATTATACTTCCATCCCTGTTTGAAACTTTGAACATCCCACTTCATATTACAGGTTCTTATGTTCTGGGTTTGGTCACAATAATGAAGCATTTAGTTAATTAAATTCTAGTGCTTTGAACGTTGTCACTGTCACTCTTTTTATAAAGTATAATTACTCTACAAGAATTAGTTCAATAAAACAATTCCATTTACTTGCAGAACTTGAACTCTTACACTATATAAAAAGGTTTTCCTTTTGGTATTGGAGACGAATTTGCCTTTGGGAAAGAGGCACCATGGGACCTTGGTCAAATCAAGCTTTATAATGGAAGGAAACATGTATGTAGTCAAAATGTTAATTTTTTAGGTTTAGTCGCCACATGCCAATGTAACATGGTATGGTTAGGAAGACGTTTGCTTAAATTTGCATAATTATATATATGGGTTTAGGTAGTAAAACCATAATGACTATTTTATAGTGCTAGGAGATGAAAGTAACTAACAAGTTTCCTGTAGCAAGTTAAGTCGCAAGATCCCAACATTTTAAAAGGAGAATGGGTAATCTAACTAGTGCAAGCTATGGGAGGATGCACACACCAGTTCTAATTTCAATTGCTCACTTCAGTTTTGAAAATGTGACAATAGGTGATTCCCTTGTCCACTAATAATAGGAAGACACCCACCACTTCAACCAACAACCAAATTAAAAATTAAAAAAGAACTTAGAAGAGTTACAAGAATACTCCAAATCTGTAGTGAGAACCAAAAGAAAATCCTGATACTCTGTTTTCTGGACTTTTACCTGTAATTTGAAAACGCCTTCAGTCCTTCCCTTCATATATCTCTTTGAGATAAATAATCACTACCTAAGCTTTCTCAGATTGTTTCTTTATTGTATTAATCATGGCATGAACTCCGTGTCACAATCGAATTCTCCATACTCAAATACTCTATCTGCTAACAGACCCTGTAGAAAACCCTTACATTTCATAATTGGATTTCTGTATGGAGAATGAAAAGAAACCCTAACAAACCCTATAGTAAACATATTCACCCTAAAACCAATCTGTCATTCTATTATAAGAAAGCTTAATCCCTTTATAATTGTCGTCACAAAGCTTATTTGTTTTGAATGAGAACGAAAATAAATTGTAGAACAAGCGAAGAGGAACATCACCTCCTAGATCATGGATGGAATTATATGTTGTAATAAGATGTTTCCCGTCAAAGAAGATTCTCTTTTATTCACTATGTACCTTATTTTGGGTGTGGTACCAAGGAGGATCAAACTATACTACATTGATATCAACCTTAATGCTCTCCTAGTGTGGCTGACAAGTGATCTATGCATGATAAGCTTTGCAAGTAATAAATATTGTCCCTGTAATATCATTTATTTTATATTTTTTTGAAAATGAAATAGCTTGGAGCATATATTTGTCACTCAATATGTTATTTATAGCATCAACAACAGCAATCAAGCTCTCTGCCGGTATTAACACTTATCATGCCCTTCACATAGCTCATTTAATAGATCCCAATTCAATCCATAGCGCAGTAAATCGTCATGCTGAGAATGCTTCCATCCACTTCCAAGGGGTCTCTGAAGCTCTTGACAAACCATCATTATCACTAATGTTGCAGATTTACCATATGTTCATCAAATATTGCCATCAGTTCAAACCCACCATCATGAGTTATAATCGTGTATCTCAGGTAACAATGCCATTTCACCAGGTATATCATATACGGTATGAAGTTATGCCACAGATATCTCAGGGTATATGTTTTACTGTATGTGTTCCAAAATTTTAGGTTGTCAATCCCTCTTTACATTCTTCTTGCAACTGGACAGTGCATGGTGGGATAATAAAGTGGTTGTTTCCTCACATGAAGAAATTAGAGCTTTTCATTTCCAGGATACCATGTCAATGGGTACTTGTGTTTTTCATCTCACATGTCCACACTGACAACTGCCCTTATGAACAACAAGACCATCCACCACCAGTGGCAGTAACCAAGGGCTAACCCAACAAATTTCCTATTATGTGGTTATATGCTAATTATTCAAGCTTTATAAACATCTAATGAAAACAGTACTGGGAAGGTGGGGAGTGACGAGGGCTGGGCTCTGATGGAGGAGTACGGCTGACCAGGGTATGCAGAATTGACAAGGGGGTGGGTCAGCCTGATCATACTGCCCCCTGTCATGATCATCATGACTGTTTGGGATTTCTGCAGGCCTTTCTTTTTACCCATGGATGTTCTTCTGGGCTATTGTTTTCTTGTTTCTTGTTAGGGTTTATTGTCAGCTAACGGCTTGGGTCTGCTGCACAAGGGGTTTTTTATTGCTAGGGTTTGATTCAGCCTAGCTGTTGCGGTTGTGATGGAAGACTTGGATTTGGTTGATTACTCCAATGACCACCTGGAGGCTCAGGAGGTGTGGGGAATGCCAGCTGGAGGTTTGTTGGAGGCTCTGGAGGATCTCCCGAGGCTGGGGCCAGAAGGAACTGGTTCAACCGATTTAGGGATGGTAAGACCGGTTTTAGACTTTTCACCCTTCGATTTTCTCACATTCTCCCCTCATAGATCCCCGCCGGATGATGCTGTGGTTTACAATAGGCTTCAGGTGGACCTGCTGGGCAGTGCTAGCTGGAGGGATGCCGGGGACTTCTTTTCCCGGAATCTAGGGTTTCCAGTGAACGGTTTGGAGGGGGGTTTTGAATTTGTGAATGGTTTTGATCTAGTAGCGGAAGTGGGGGTGGACAGAGGGGTGGAACCAGCTTGGGGGGTGAGTGGAGGAGCTTCTGAGGCAGATTTGAGGGTGCCGTTGGGATTATCATAACACCAGGGGAGTGCGAGCCCTATCCCTACTTTGAGGACGCCGAAGGGGGCCGAAGTGGTCGCGACAGGGGAAGAAAAGGTTACAAGGGGCCCTGCTAAGCGGTGCAAGAAGAGCTGGGTTAAATCCAGAGCTGTGGGTTGCTATGCTGTTGGAGAAGACATTTCTTGGGATAGGGTTTTGGAGATGTCACATATGACACTAGTAGGTAGGGTTTTGGGCAGAAAATTTGCCCATAAAATGGTGGTGGACTGGGTGGATGGAAAATGGCGAGAGATGTTGGGCTATGTTCCAGAAGTGGATATGTTACTCCATGGTTGGTTTGTAGTGGTGCTTAAATTAGAGGCTAATATGAGACTGTTACTAAATAAAAACTGGCATTTGAACCACACACCTGTTTTACTGAAGCCTTGGCATCCCCTTTTCGATGCTAGTCGGGAGAGAGTTGACAAGATTCCAATCTGGGTTCGGCTCCCAGGTTTGCCTCTTCATTTTTGGGATCCTATACACTTCAAAAAGATTGGGGAAAATTTGGGAACTTTCTTGGAGGTGGACCTCACGTACCTGGAGACTCATTACAAATAGGTGGCCCGAATATTGGTGGAGATGAACATCAAAGAGGGTCTTCCGGAGATCATAAAATTGGATTGGGGGCCAGATATCATTACACAAACACTGGACTATGAAAACATGCCTTTTCGTTGCAGGAGGTGTCACGCTTATGGACATCCGGTCTCGGAGTGTTGCCTTCCACTGCGCACTATAAATGGTGGGAAGAGAAAAGCTCATTTGGAGGATTCAAAGGGTGATCCAAAAGCTATGGAGACTACTGATCCCATGTCGGTGACAGAGGGTTCAGGATATGAGAGGACTTCTAACGACTCTGATCATTTTAGCTAGGAATATGAGGCAGAACCAGATGCTCGCGTTGTCACTCCACTTGCTCCAGTAGCCGAGGCTGAGTTTTCTACACCTGTGGAAGAAGAGGCACCTCCGGGGCCTTCTATCCAAGGTACCTCTACTTACTCCCTCTCTCCTTCTATAAATTTTTTATTGAATCAGTGTACTTTGGTTGGTCTTGATTGGGTGGAGGGGTTAAAAAATTTGTCTATATCGGGCCCTTCAATAGTCGGATACTTGCCCTCGGTGGCGGACCGGGATGGGGCTTCTACCATCTTGGTGGATGATGTTTCTGAACCTATCCATGAACTATCTAGTGCTAACACCCACATTTTAGAAGATCCTCCGAACATTCTTGAGTCGGACCCAGGGAAGGGGGCGATGGATCCTGGTTATTCGTCTCCTGAGACTTTAGAATCGGGGTACTTCCTACGATCTTGCAATAAGAATCCTGGGGGGGGCTGGGGAAAGACCCGGTGCCGGTGCGGAAGGGTAGGGGCAGAATTTCACATTTCTCAAAGGCCCAGTCGAGGGCCAAGAATGATCTTCGAGAAGGGAAACAACTCTCTATTGAGAGGGCACTTAGAGCGGTGAATGCCCGGAAGATAGTCAGGACATGAAGATCATGTCCTTCAATTGCCGGGGTCTTGCTGGGCCCATAAAGAAATCAACCTTCAAAAGGGTTCTTACTCTTGAACACCCTAATGTGATCTTGCTACAAGAGACTTTATGCTTAGGGGATATCATAAAGGAAAGACTGCAGAGCTGGCTGGTAGGTTGGAATTTTGTGACGCTGGATGTAAGGGGTTGCTCTGGAGGGTTGGCTGTGGGATGGAAGTTAAGTGCAACCAAGCTCATAAATTCTTGGGGGATGGATTCAGTTTTGGGAGCTGAGCTATTATCAGTTGATTTGGGCACATGTATTATAGTGATTAATGTTTATGGGCCTTATGTGAACCGTGTACCATTCTGGGAATCTCTTCTATAGGAACCATTCCTTGGCGGAGAATCGGTTTTGGTGGGGGGAGATCTAAATTTTACCTTGGGTCAGACAGAAATTTGGGGCCCTCGTGCCCAAGCGGATCCACAGGCAGGGTTTTTTCTTCAGAAGCTAGTTGAAAAAAACCTTCTGGATATAGAGCCCATCAAGCTGAAGCCTACTTGGTGGAATAATAGGGGTGGAGAAGCTAGGGTGGCGAAAAGATTGGATAGGTTTCTGGTGGTTGAAATGTTGGTGGATAGGTTTTTTCTAGTTAGGCAATGGGTAGGAAGTGGGGGAGGTTCTGATCATTTTCCAATTTTCTTTGAGATTAAAAAAGGGCCTATCAATCCACCCAGTGCTCTGAAGTTTAACAAATCTTGGTTACAAGATGAATCTTTCA
Organism: Pseudotsuga menziesii; assembly: GCA_001517045.1. Lineage (NCBI taxonomy): Eukaryota > Viridiplantae > Streptophyta > Pinopsida > Pinales > Pinaceae > Pseudotsuga > Pseudotsuga menziesii. Next base: position 4,633 of record LPNX010006818.1, on the reverse strand, counting down.
AAAATCTATTTCTGGCACTTTGGAGGCCTTATGATGAGACTCTTGATCGCTTAGCGGCATTTTAATTTGCAGAAAATATAAAATGGCTAAAAGGGGAGGTCAAGGATTGGGCTATTGCTAAAAGACTGAGGGAGGATACAGAATTAAAGACCGTAGAGGCTGAACTATTACAGATATATGAAGGGGAAGGAGGGGGCCTTGTATCTCTGGTATCAAAAGAAGCCGTGACTAGGATTGAAGGGAGAAGGAATACTATTTTGCTAGAAAGGGAGGAAGCCTAGAGACTCAAAATTCGAGCGATTTGGATAGAGAGTGGGGATGAGAATACCAAATTCTTTCATGCCTATGCCAGGGGAAGAAAGGAAGCTAATACTATCTGGTGTCTGAAAGACGAAGCCGGACTTGAACATTTTGATTTCGAAGGGAAAGCTAGATGTGGGGTGACTCATTTTGAATCCTTGTTTCGGGCACCAACTCAGGCATCCATTGCTGAAGTTATCAGAGTTTCTCAGTTGTTTCTGAGGTATGTCGAGGAGGAGGATAATAGGAGGTTATTGAGACCTGTGACTGAAGAAGAATTAAAGGAAGTACTGGGAAGCTTTCAAAAAGACAAGAGCCCAGGACCGGATGGGTGGTCGATTGAATTTTTTCTAGAACTATATGAGGTTTTGGGTATGGATCTGATCCAGGTGGTCGAAGATACCCGAATCTCTGGAAGAATTTCTGCTAGCTTCAACTCCACTTTCATAGCCCTCATTCCAAAGACGGACAATCCAGCTTCTCTCAATGAATTTAGGCCCATCTCCTTATGCAATAGTATCTATAAGATTGTTGCGAAGGTTATTGCTCGCAGATTAAAAGTCATATTATCTGAGAATATTTCAGCTGAGCAATTTGGGTTTTTGGAAGGTCGACAGATCCATGAGGTCATAGGGGTGGCCCAGGAAGGTACGCATAGTTTGAAAATCAGAATTATTAAAGGGGCTATTCTGAAAATTGATCTCTCTAAGGCATACAATAAGGTGAGTTGGATTTATCTTCGGTTGCTTCTAACTCATCTGGGGTTTGGTATAAATTTCGTCAGATGGATTATGTCTTGTATAACTATTGTCTCCTTCTCTGTGTTAATAAATGGGGTGGCCTCTCCTTTCTTCCATGCTGAAAGGGGCCTTCGTCAAGGATGCCCATTATCTCCTTTGCTCTTCTTGCTAGTGGCAGAAGGGTTAAGCAAGGCTTTAAATGAGGAAAAGAGGTTGGGGCGTTTCTCTAGAGTTTGTATTGGTGAACAGTTAGCTATTACTCATCTACTATTTGTGGATGATGTATTGATCTTCTGTTCTAGAGATAGAAGGGACACTCGAGTATTGAAGGATATTTTGGACCTGTTCACAAAAGCAACGTGGATGGATATAAATGTTGAAAAATCATCTCTTACTACACACCTGTTGCGACTGGAAGAAGAGCTAGAACTAGTTGAGAATTTTCCTTTTATCTCATCTGGACTTGATGTGGGACTAAAATACCTGGGGTTCTCACTAAAAGCCAACTTATACCTGAAAAAGGATTGGAGCTGGCTGATAGGAAAGGTGGAGAAAAGATTACAAGTATGGAGTAACAGGTGGTTGTCGAGAGCTGGGAGGCTGGTTTTGGTCAAGGCTATTTTGGAATCCATACCAGTATATTGGATGTCACTTTATTGGATTCCAAAAGGGACTCTTGAACCTTTTCATTTCATGTCCTTTCTCGAGTACTGTATGGAAAGAATGTATGCGGCTGGTTGGGATGGAATATAGATGGGAAGGAGAATCTGTGAACAGGGCGTGGGAAAACTGGTGGAGAACGGTCTCACTTTATAAACTGAAAGCCTTACCCTTGATAGTTATCTGGGGTATTTGGCTGGCAAGGAACGGGGCTATTTTTCAGGACAAAGCATTTGTACCTGAAATAACCAGTGCTCAAGTTGTGGGCTTATACAAAGCACTTCCTGAACATGTTAGGGCAGCTAATCAAAGAAGGATCATGGCATTTGATCTGGATAAAACTTACCCATGGGGCTTCTTTGATGGAGCAGCCCAAAATGATGTTTGTGGAGGGGGGGCTTACTTATATTTGTCTGATTCTCATTACTTTTCTCTTACCATGGGACTGGGTGCGGGTATGAATAACTTTGTAGAGATTATGAGCTTAAAACTACTACTCATTTTTGCTACTGAGAAGGGTATAAAAAGGTTGACAGTTCTTGGGGATTCTATGAATGTTATCAACTGGACCAAGAAAACACAAGCGTGCAGAAATGTTAGACTTGCAAATATTCTTGCTACTATTCAGTCAGTCATACAAACTTTTGATTTCTTCTCCTGCCGGCATGTGCACAGGGAAAATAACCAAAAAGCGGACCAGGCTTCCAAAGAAGGGCTGCTCCTGGAAATGGGCACTTGGAAAGTAAGAGAAGAAAGGGACAAGCAGAGCTATGAGTACTTTCACAGACCGTTTATGGAATGAGTTACTACATGAGATTTTCTAAATGAACTCTAATTTATGTTATATGCTCTACAAGTATATTTTCTTTTTTGTATTATCATATGACGATGTAACAGCAAAGTAGTCCGGTGGGACAGAAAGAATAGGTCTTAGTCGTGATAGAATGAATAGGCCAAATCCTTTTTCAGAGGTGATATATGCAATGCTTGAAGAGTTTCCCTTAGTTGTTACTTCACATAGAGAGATCTCTAATGTATGTTTGATGTGCTTTACTGATGAGCACTCAGCCAAAGGAATGTTGTAGGCTCTTAACTCAATCGAGAGAGTAGGCATCGTTCCAAGTAGATGAAATATCATTAGCTAGTATGTGAGCATATTTCATGTGAGTACTCGTTGCACATACCTTGAGGTCGTTTCCTACTTTTAAAGTTTGATGACCTATTAAGAAACTAGCCTTTGATTGAAGGTTTAGCAAATTAGCCCCTTGTTTCATGGATCTAGCCCTTGTACTCAGCTTGAGGAGTTGGTTGATATGTGGGAATCATTTGAACATATGTTGAATCTTGACCCTTGGTGTAGTCAAAGAAGATATGTTGAATCTTGACTGTCAACATGATTCATTAGAGGTTGTGCAGAGTTGATTAATCCCCTCATTGTAATTCACAATCGTTGTTGCTCGACTAAAATCGTTAATGTGGATTGAACCTTGTAGGGATGACCTTAACTGGACCAAAAAATTCCAAACTATCATGAGCTAAAAGAAAATATCACAAAGAGCACAATAGCACAATAATTTGCTTATAGAGCCTGAAATTTGCACGTTTTCTGCTATTTCTGAAGAGAAGCCTTCGGACCCTCACGGATCATAATAATTATGACCATGAAAACATCAAAAGCCGTTATCAACAACTTCTTAGCTTAATTCACAGCATACAGGTAAAGAATTCCCCCATGTATTATAAAATGAGTGCACAACACAACATAGAGGCTGAGTGTTTTCCAACCATACCTTGAAGAGAGATTGTTCCAACAAATTTGCAGATTCAGTGCCCTTGACTGTGCCCCAAAACCTCGACCTCCACCAGCGATTCTGTGTACCTGAGCTGCTCTTCTCCTTGCCCGCGTTCTATTTGAACATTGTAACCAAAATAGGCCACACCCACACCTAGGATCGTGACGTTGCAATCCAGAGGAAAAAGAAACCTGCTGTGCCAAAAAAAATTGTATCTTGCATCTGAAAAGCAGCTCGGATCAGTAGTTAAGCCGTCAATGTGGCAGCTCGAAGGAAACCCATATATTTTTCCCGGTAGTTAATTTGGTATTTTTTTTGGCTTTTTCCGAAAAAACATTACCAAGTAGAAAGTTTATAAAATAGTTGTCACAACACAGTCCTATCAAAAACATAGGTCCTTCGTTGTGGCAGCTCAAAGGTAGCTCATATATTTTTCTCGGAAAATTTCAGTTAATTTGATATTTTTTTTTTTTGCTTTTTCCGAAAAAATATTTCCGAGGTAAAAATTTTGTGAAATAGTTGTCACAACATAGTGATATCCAAAAAAATAGGATGTATACATTTGTTTGGTGCTTAATTTGACTAGAAACCTAGGCTATGTAGTAAGGGATCTTTCGAGGTTTTCATATAATTTACCTAACATTCTAAACTTTGGTGTAGATTCTATGGACACTTTTGTGGTGGTGATATTTATTCATTCAAATCTCCCATGTGGCGTGGTAGCTATGGTGAAGGGCAAACAATACATATTATGCAGTGTAGCAATTAATGCGACGGTGGTCGCACTATCTGCTATCGCATTAATTGCTACACTGCATAATATGTATTTGTCGCCATGGTGAAGTGGTGGTGATATTTAGTCATTCAAATCTCCCATGTGGTGTGGTAGCTATGAAGGAATGTGCATTAATGTTTGGATTTGGGTGCAATCATTGTTGCATGGGAATGATTACATAGAGTTGATAGATGATTCAACTACAAATTATAATGTTATTTGGTAGATTGCATTTATCACCCAACAAGGCATAGAACACTGCCCTCTATTCCCCTACGGAACTCTTAAAGGTTTCACTTCATTTATTTGAGAGTTAAACATGAATGCTCAAGGCTTTGAGGACCTTTCCCCACGAGTTGGTATGA
>LPNX010006813.1:5368-21461 GCA_001517045.1 Pseudotsuga menziesii | reverse complement strand
ATTCGGTACCAAACCTGTTCTTTCTTCCCAAAAGAATACAGAGTCTTCCCAAGCCTTCCATATATCCCCATAACATCTTTTCCTATAAAAATTACAGAAGTTGTATTTCCACAACATTACAGAGACACTATAAATCCTAGTGAGTTCTAAATTCACCATAAACTGTATGTTCATCAAAAATTCTGCTACTGGTCTACAGAAAACAACCTCTAAATAAAACCAAAGCCAGCATAACAAAAGACCCAGACAGAAAGAGGAGAAATTAGACCCATTCTGGAGGGGTGACACCCAAGCAGGGTGAAACTGTCGAGGTTAGAGCCGCAGTGGAATTCTTGGGGCCAACTTCGTTCTCAATTGCTGCCTCATCTCCTTCGTTCTATGACCAATAGGGTGGAAAGGTTAGCCCAACTTGGCTGTGACTATATCTATCTTCTGGTGCATGATGTGGCACTTGCTGATATGTTCCTTCCATATTTGCGTTGGTTCCTCATCCCCTTCACCCTTAGCTTCTCTTGCCACCCAAGGAATGACCCACCAAATGCGTTGTAACCCAATAAATCATCACCAAATGATCATAAGTAGAGGCTCTACTTTCCATGGTGCCAGGGTCAAGGACCCAGTTCGCTACTTCCTCATGTAAGCATTCTTTCAGCATGAGCTTCACCTCTTCCCAAAGCTCTACAACCACCTTGTTGATCTCCAAACGAATTTCTAGTGGGACATGTTCCTTGAAATGTTTTGCCTCCTCCTGGGATTGAATTTGAGCCCTGGTCGCTTGACAAGTTCTCCTCAAGATGCCCTTTCCCTTGCATTCAGGGTGAGCGGAAGCTTCCCCAGATCCTAACTCCATTCTAAACCACCGCTTGGGAGCCTTAATACAAGGGAGAGGAATGCAAACTAGAAGCAAGGGGCAAAGCCAAAACACACCTTCAATAACACACACCAATGGGAACACTAGAGAGAATGCGTGGTTTTGGAACCTAAAAACTTTGCAACATCGAGCAGTGATAGATGGAAGAGCCTTCACTACATAAGAAGAGGAGGGATGCATGGGAGCCTTCCCATCCTAGTCCTTTTCTCGTGTGAGGCTGATCATGAAGGTGAGATCCTTCATACCTGCACCTACTATGTCCCTCCTATCAAAATTACGACCCCAATCCTACCAACGATCTCACCTCAATATGCCCATCTTATCATTCTCTGTAGCATTAAACATAATGATGGTGAAGGAAAACCACCATATCATCTGATTATTTAACCCACATCACCTGCAAAGCATTTAGGATGGTCTAGTTTGGGCGTGCTCGCGCCTCCTATGCCCATCTGTCCTACAACCATCCAGACGAGCCACTTGCGCCATACTGTTCAGATCACTTGAGGGCACTTATCTGTAATGCTGGGACCATTATTTCTCCCTGAATGCCTCTAGTCTGTCGCATCAAAATCCCAGTTCACCTTCCATGCCAACATTTTCTAGCAAGTCAGCTGCTTTGTTGGACTCTCATCTGACATGGCTAAAGGAAATCACTATATGAGTAAGGAGGAGGATGCGGAGGTATTCCAAACTAATAGAAATGTACTAAATAGAGGATACCTTTTCAGAGGCCTATCCCATCACCATTCATTTGGCCATCTGGATAAGTATGCTTGAGTCTCCCTCAATGATTGCAGGGAATCAGCCACCTCTGAGCAAAACTTTAAAGCCACAAATCATTCCCTCTAATTTGGATGAATTATTAGTGTCCAAACCAATGGCTCCCACAAAAATATTCAAAATCCTTCCATCATGGTGACAGCATAAACCACCAAACCCCGTAAGTCCAAGCTTTCCCCTAGAGGCTCCGTCAAAGTTCAACTTCAAAGCTTAAGGGGGAGGGGAGGACCAGAAATTCGATCTCTGGATGGCTAGAATATTATGTCTCGTCTTCAGAGGCCCTCCATCAGAGAGCTGTCAAGACCCCAACTTGCAGCAATCTGGGCTTCTTCTCGAGGGATTATCTTACCCTAGTCATGCCATTGCATGCTCCAGATGGAAGACAACAGGTTGTCCTTCACCATATTCCACACTCCCTCTGAATCTCTATGTTGATACCTGAAGATCCTAGCCTTTTGTTCCTTCCACAGACACCACATGGCCATACCCAGGAAGGCATCCCACATAGATATGATAATAGGGTTCTTAAAGGATTTTGGGAGCCACTCTTTCAGGGTTTGGGATGGTTGACCCTGCTTCCTATCGCTTCTTTGAAATCCCATCGCCCCTTTATCCCATATGATCGCTATGAATGTGCACTTATCCAGGAGGTGACCCATGGATTCCTCCTCTTGATAGCACATACATCATTGAGAGGGTCCTTTCACCCCACAATGTCTCAGGTTTTCGTTTGTCAAGATCCTTCCTCTAACAACTAGCCACACAAAAAGAGATACCTTGGGCCAAAGATTCACGGTCCATTTCTTCTTCCAGATTCCGTCGTCCTCCTCATGGTTACCCAGTCTGATATTGTAGGCTTACTCAATGCTAATGGAGCCCCGATTTGTATATCCCCATCTTAAAATTTCTCGGCCTTTCTTAACCTTGACAAAATGTTGGATCATTTCTTCCTGAAAATCCCCCCAATCATCCATGCTTGTGAGTTCAGGTTTATCCTCAAAATACCATTGTCTTTGATCTTTGGAATTTCCAAACATCTAAGATTGGTTCACCTGGACCTTTCCCTCCTCGATGGCCTTCTCCTTGATATGAATCCATCACGGATCTCTCCAAGGGATGGGAAGCTGATTCCATGAATCATCCGAGAATTTGGCACTGTTACCATCCCTGATCTCCCATAAACTATGCTCTTGGACAATATTCCTACAGGTCATTGCTTTCATCTATATGGGGGACCCACTTAGAGTCTCATTGAATCTAATGAATTGCTGAATGGGCCACTCACAACTAGATTTAATCTACCAAATATTGACCCAGGACTCAGATGAATGATTTACCCATTGCCACCAAAATTTTGCTCCTTGGATCTTAGACATAACTTCGAGATCTCTGAGGCCCAGTCCTCCCCGCTCCTTTGGGAAACAGATATCCTCCCAGTAGACTAGGGAAAATTTATCTTTTGCCTCTCTTACACCTGACAAAAAAGTCCGTTGTAGAATTCAAATTACCTTGACGATAGACTTAGGAGCTAAGAGAATCAAGAATAGGTATATAGGCATAGCCTGCATGATGGTTTTAAGAAGGATCAACCTGCTGGGGAAGTTTAAGAGTCGAAGAAAATATCTTGAAATTTTATGCTTCATTCTATCTAGGATTTCTTGCGAGGATGATTTCTTCATCCTCCCCACCCTAGGTGGAATTCCTAGGTACTTAGACGGGAAGGATCCTTCCGAGAAACCTAGGATCCATAAGATGTTCCTCTACGTAGCTGGGGAGTTGTTCACAAAAAATCCCTGAGACTTGTTCAGATTGACATCCAAGCTCGAGGCCTTAGAAAAGAGGTTCAGGCTATTTTTGAAGCTTTTTACTTCTTGGACTGAAGAGTGCCCCATGAGCATAGTATCATCTACACATTGCTGGTGAGTCTGAGGTGCCATTCCATCATTAACTTTGAACCCTCTGATTTCTCCTCTCTCTGCCTAGGACATGATAAGGTGACTCAATCCTTCAGCCATAAGGATGAAGACGAAAGGGGACAGAGGATCACCTTGTCTAATACTATGAGTGGGATGGAAAGTAATAGTCGAGGACCCATTAAGGACAATGTTAAAGAAGGGAGTTGTGACTAAGCCCATGACCCATTCCACCCATCCTTGACAAAAGCCATAGGTCTCCAACATTTTATCCATAAACTACCAATTTAACTTATCATAAGCCTTTTCTATATCAATCTTGATCTTCATACCCGGTTTCCTCGTGATTTTGAGCAAGTGAAGCACCTCATGAAAAAGAATGAACCAATCCAAAATTTGTCTTCCTTCCACAAATCCTTAATGGAGAGGGATAACAAGCTTGGGAAGGAGAGGTTTAATATGGTTAGAAATTATCTTGGAGATTATTTTGTAGATGACATTACACACTACTACATTTCGACCAAAAATCCGACGACCGAATTGTCGGATTTTCGACACTTCCCTGTCGCATGTACGACACCATGATTTTTTTTAAGCGTCGGTTGGTTATCGTCAGTTATCCAACATTTTTGAAAAACTTCGGTTAAGCGACACCTCAGCTAACCGTCGGTTAAATGTAACTCGTCAGTTATCCGACATATAATTCATAATCAACTTTAAGCATAGGAGTCGGTGAAGCGATAGTGGAGAAAACATAAGTGTCGTTTAAGCAACAAAAATGTTGTCGAAAAAAGCGACGGTAATGATTTTTTTTTTTTAAATAACCTTCAAGCCGTCGGTTAAGTGAAGGGTTAGAAAATGTAATTGTCGGTAAAGCTACAAAAGGGGCATCGATGAAGCAACGGAAGTAAATTGTTTTTTCTAAAATAGCCTTAATTCCATCGGTTAAGCGACCGGTTAGAAAATGTAATTGTCAGTGAAGCGATAGAAGGGGCGTTGGTGAAGCGACAGAAGTCAATTGTTTTTTTAAAATAGCCTTAATTCCATCAGTGAAACGACATAAGAGCTGTCACTTAAGCGACGGTAGTCAATTTTTTTAAAAAAAATTTAACCTTCACGCCGTCGGATAAGCGACGGCCATAACTGTTTTTAAAAAAAAATACAAATGAGTTCTCTGGTGGTTCTTCAAATAGTCCCTTCCTCCCAATTGATTCACTCCAGTCCCTTCATTCAGGAGGGGAAAGTCATTATTTTATAAGTGAGGGTTGCCCTTGCCAGGTTAATGTCATATGAAAAAAAATATTGCTTGGACTCTTACAAAAAGGATATTATATTAGGCGGAAATGGGTAGGATTTTTTCTATAACTAGTAGCCAATCCAAGTACTGCATATTGAGTATCCAAGTCGAGTAACTAAGCCAAGTCCGAGCATACAAACCCGGTAAGCCCAACCGAGTGTTCCAACTGATAATTTTTTGATAAATATATCTCTTCTTCTTTCTGTAAATAGTGGCAATTGTAATAAGTAAGTAACCCAACCGGTTGTTGCAAGTCAAGTGTTGTTGGGGCTATCAATGTCCTACATTTATGTTAATTTTTTTGGAAGTCTCTAAGTAAGGTAAGCTAATTCAAGGATGGATACCCACCCCAGCAGTTCAAATATCTAAGGCTTGCAAATATAGGGAAGGGCTTGTTCAATCATAATATCTCAAGCTTGCAAATATAAGGGAGGGTTTATTCCATCGTAATATCCCAAAAAGAGCAAAATAAGCAGCCATGTCACATATTAAAAGAATTCATAAGAAATATAATGAAGAACCATGTCACATATTAAAAGAATTCTAGCCTGAATTCATGTCATAAGAATTCTTGCTTGAAAACAAAAGCCCGTACCCATCAATCTACTTGAGACTTTTCATTTGAACATGATAGATTTACTATCGAAACAGAGTAAATCAATCCATTCAATATCTGGATTAATCTTTCCACTTACTTAATGTTATTGAATCAATTGAACTAGTCGTTCTAAAAACACTATATCATCCATATAAAAAAAAAGTCCCCATGTACCTCTGAGTTGAATCTCTTCATGAAAGCAGGGAAGGTAACATGACTCTCAAATGATAGACACTTTGAATTTTTCTTTCAGTACAGAATACGGGCCTACCATAGTTTTATCTAGGAATGGCTGACTCTCTAGGATAGAAAGAAATGAGAGTCCGTCATTCAAGGCGATAGAGAAAGAAGGCCAAACGTACTATACAAATATCCCAAGCTTGCAAATATATGGGAGTCTTTGATCAATCATGATATCCCAAAATAAGCAGGCATGTCACATATAGAAAGACTTTCATAAGAAACCTACCACCTATTATCTTTAGTAAACCCGTATCTCATCAATATTTAATTTGCTCGCCCAATTGGGAGGTTCTGCTACGTTTTACTGTTCAATCAAGGAAAAATAAAGAAATGAGAGATGGTCAATCAAGGCAGGAAATAAATCCCAAATGGACAGTTCAAATGTCCTAGGTTTGCAAATAATAATTTAATAATGCAATAGGCAAACGCTACATAATTACCTAGAAAAATGCAATAGGTCAAAGGAAAAATATAGAAATGCAAATCACTGCAATGCAATACGCAAACAGTACATAAATATATCAAAATGCTAAATTTCCGACCATGTCACATATTGAAAGGCACATCATAAATGCATAGAACACTGTTGTTTACAAATAGTTTTTGAATATTATCATTCCTCCATGACAGTAATACCAGAAGAGGACAAATATAGGAATAACTATTTAATATTTAGCACCATACATCTATCCCCAAGACTATTAAGTGCTTTATGTTACCCCCCATATTGCATGGGTTTCCAATGGTAAACTTTATTACAAATTCAATGAAGATGACAGGTTTATGAGTCCATGAATAGCCTAGGCTCCTTGATAGTATACTTCATGGGATGAATCAGATCATTCCAGGTAGCTTCACTGAGGGTTACAGAATTTCTGGGCACTGTTAAGGGTTTTGATGATGAATACACATGTCATTTCCTCATGAACACCCTAGTGTTTTGAGTTGGTTTTCTAGCTGCAAACATCTTTGAAGATTGTTTTCTTTTCCAATATTACTGTACTTGAACACACAGCAAAGTATTGTTCCCTTTCTGATCCATTTGCAGTGACATGAAACTGATGATGAAGTTTTCCAACTCATTGCGAAATCATAATAGAGTTAGCACTTGGGTGTGTGGTTTGAACTTGGTGCTAATGTGGATTCTCAGATTTTTGTTTCTATGTTTCCAGCAAAAGAATTTTAGAGGCCTATTTGTTGATCTGACAGCAATCCATGTCATGAAAATCTAAGGGCAGTGTCCTCGTTGTTTTCTAGCCAGATCTGGAGAGAATGAACAACACTATGTTATTCTCACCTTAGGATGCTTTATGGTTAAAATTTGAGGACCAACTACACATGGAGAATGCTCAGATGTTACTTTCAAGATGCAGATCACCCCATTACATGAGTTGATCAAGATAGAAATAAATACCTAATGGAATCACTTCAGCAGGCTTTTCCAGAACTTGTTTTGGCAAGACTGTTTGCTTGTAGCAGCATCAAGGGTATTTTTCAAGACCTGGAGAGTAATTTCTGACCACAGTTTTGCCTAAAACTCCCAGCCTATCAGACCTATGCATACGTTCACCTCCAAATGGCAGTAAATTTCCATGATCTGGGCATAAAGACAACACTAAGAAGCCTTGTCTCCAAATCTGGGCATATTCTGAGCATATCATGTAGTGATTTCCTGTGGTGGCAACTCTAAAAGATAATTTTATGTGTACCAATCAGTTGGATAAATGACTCCTGTAGCATCTCTTCATGATCGAACTGAGGATGCAGCATTGGTATGGTGACTATGATGGGTTCGTCTTGTTGAGCAAGTCAGGGAGATGTTATAAAGAGACATCCCTATTTCATTTTGAAGTTCTTCTCATGGCTTTTCATTCTTCAAATGCATTTGAAAAAATCAAGAGAACTTTGTGATCACATTCTTGATGCATTGCTTGTGGGTCTAGAGAACGCATTCCTGTCATTTGATGTTCCTACTGCGAAAGCATACTTCAATTTTGTAGTTCAGTTCGCAAATGCCTATGTATCTTCTTATGAATGAATCAACCAGGAGCTTTTCACCAGTGATCTGCATTTCTAGATTTTTCTTGTTGGAACACACTCTATGGATTTAGGTCAAACCTGATAAAACAATAGTAGAAAACATTTTTAGACTCTCTTTTTAAAGTCTGAAGATAATCCTGAAATTTTGACCAAAATTATAGCAAAGACTTCCACACCTTCCAATTAGGATTACCTAAATTTTTTATTAAATTTGGCATAATTGTTCCACTTATATCTTCACATGGCAAACAATCAGAGCCAGTTCCACTTTAAACTGAAGCAGAATCTAAACCTTTTATGGTCTTTTTAGGAGCTGCCACTGGACCCTGTTAATAGTAACATTGAAAAACAGAAAAAAATGAACACCACTATTTTAAAATCGGAGCATTAGAATTAACTAAAGTAAACATCATCATCCAGAATTAACCCACCTCATAGGGATTTTTCTCGTACTCTGAATCAAGGGTACTTAGGAGTGCTGGCTTTACATCTACCAGAAATCCCTTAATGTCTGTCAATGCAAAGTTTTTTTTTAGTGAAATGTCTAACTTATCTAAAAATGAGAGATTCTGACATGCCCTTTAAAAATGAAGATCTCATGACAACAAAATGAGAGATTCTAACATGCCCTTTAAAAATGAAGATCTCATGACAACAAAATGAGAGATTCTGACACATCCTTACAAAATGAAGATCTCATGACCACAGTACCTGGAGCAACAAACTTATGTAAGATGCCAATAAGCTTGATTGTTGAATTTCTTGTTGCTGCAGTACTATATTGTAATCCAACATCCTTGCAAAAATCAATTACATCCTGACATTCATCATGCATTATCAAATGTCAAACACTACCGGAAAAAAGGCTCAAACACATAATTTACAGAAGCACAGCTATATCATAAGCTAAATCATACAAAGAGTAGGCCATTGATATATATTCTATCAAGACGTATCACCTTTAGTTTTATGTGTGATACTCCAAAATATTCCATAGCAGTGACCATCCAAAGTAAACCTTCACTGAGAACCTTGGGATTTTTGTGCTCTTTCATGATCTTAAAAAGCTGAAATTTTTGGGAGGAAAATAGCTCATCAATTTAAACAAGCATACAAGCCAGTAAACAACAATTAATAGCATAAAAAAATGCAGTTATACATATAAATAGCAATGGGCATAATGTGTTGTAAGTTCAATATATTTGCAAATATATAACAAATGAGGAAAATTTTGGTTTCTATGATAGAAAATGTAGATCTTGGCTTACTCTATCAAAGACAAAGCTGGGAACAACAGCGTCACAAAGTTCTATGAGACACTTCATGGCATGTCCACGAGTCTTAATATCCAACACTCTTTCGAAAACCCTTGAAAACAACAACTTGTTAAAACTTAAAATCATACCAGTGTGATCATCTTATAAGCAACTTCTATGGTAGAATGATACAGTTATCTTGCCAAATATATTAGCTATTAACATTCGAATATAAAAGCATACCTAAAATACATAAAACAACACATCTTTTTGGAAACTTCGACACAATCGAAACAATGTGTGTAATAACCTCAATAACCTTCTACTGAACCTGCAATTTAGATATTTCACAAACATTACCATCATAAAACAATGTTGTTCTAACACAAAGATCTCAGTCAATGTTTCAAAATATACCAGGACATTTTTTTCACCCCATCTGGGAATTGCACATAATAAGCGGACCAAAATTTCAGCCTTTGGTTCAAGAGCACTCAAACCCTCAACTGTTTCCTTCAAAGAAGTTATTGCTATGAATCCAAAACAATTCATGGCAAACAAAATCATTACCAATTTTATATCTTAGAAGACACAACAGACTGAAAATATAAGTTGGACACAACGGACTGAAAATAACCCACAGAAAGACCAACTTCAATGTCTCGTATGTAAAATATTCCACTCAAAGTGAAAACTCCAAGATCACTCAAACCCTCAACAGTTTCCTTCAAAGAAATTATTGCTGTGAATCCCAAATAATTCAATGGAAACAAAATTATTACCAATTTTATATCTAGAAGAAATGTCAAAAGTACATTCTTGTGTACGAAACTACAAATATAAGTTGGACACAACCGATTTATCTTTGATAATATCCCACAGAAACAACAACTTGAATGTCTGATATGTAAAATATTCCACTCAAATTAAAAATTCTAAATAAGCTTGAAACATAAGATTACATACTTGATATGTCTTAAGGGAAAAGGCATAATGAATCAATGTCCTGTTAGCACCGTTCACTGATGCAAAACTCAGATTCTGGTATAACAAAAAGTGGTCTCTCAAACAAATTAAATTATTAAAGGAATAGGCAGATTGCTATAAATCATGTAAAGGCACATCACCGTTACACATAGCATCAGAATAACACTTGAGCATACTTTTGTCATTGAGGGTCCTCACATTTCCTTTAATGTTTTTGACAAAAAAAAAAATAAAATTAAATGATAAAGGGCTGTCAAACTTGTTAAAGATAATGCAACTACAAGACCCATTTTAGAAGACATGTTAAGATTATGAATTCAAGTCTTAAACTTCATTTAGTGTGTGTCTTGACAAGAGAAAATTCGAGAGCTGATTAAGTGAATGTTCTAACGGTTTACTGCTGCTTTGGCTTGACCTCCAGGGTTCTTGCTAGTCCTTAAAAAAAAATACAAATGCCTATTCTTTATAACTTTAAGGTATTTATCTAACATCAAAATACTGTTAAAATAATTTCGAAGGAGATGACTAAGGGTCTGCCCAAGTATGAAAAAAATGCCAAAATTTAATTTCCATATGGTCATGGGCAGGGTCCTCTGACATACTGTCTTCCATCTGATCACCTTGTTCTGTTGGTGATGGTGTAGCCCCAAAAGCAGAATTTCAATTTGTCAATCCAAAAATTGGTGGCTGAGGCATAGAAGAAATGTCTTTTGAAGCAAATGTAAATGTGATAGGGGTGGTACCAGCTGATCCAAATGAAAATGTGGATCCAAATGGAGTGTTTCTTGCCCCTCCAAAAGTAAATGAGCTTCTGCCTGCAGCTATAGATCCACCAAAAGAAAAACCTACAGAGGGCAAGGATGCAGTGCCCCCAAACCGAGATCCAAATCAGGGTAATGTTGACTGTGAAGATGTTGCACTGGAAGCTCCAAAACATTGTCCCATGACAAATGATGGAGTACTGCTTGAACCATAGAATGAAGTGCTGGAAGAACCATACGAGGCACTGCTTCCACCAAATGATGGAGTATTGGCAGTAGCAAATGACACACTGCTTCCCCCAAATGATGGAGCACTAGCTGAACCAAATAAGGAGCTACTTGCACCAAATGAGGGAGAACTGCTGGATTCAAATGTACTCCCAGAAACAAATGAAGGAGTGCTACCAGAAAAAAATGGAGAAATGCTTCCAGAAGTGAATGCAGGAGTGTTGCCAGAACCAAATGAAGGGGTACTCCCAGTGGCAAATGAAGATGTAGTATTTGAACCAAATGTTACACCTGATCCAAATGAAGGTGCAGTGCTTGAGCTATATTGAGGAATGCTGGCTATACCAAATGAGGGAGATGTACTAGAATTAAACTGCGGAGTGGTGCTCAACCCTAATGAAGGAGAGGTGCTGGAGCCAAATTGTGGAGTTGTGCTCAAACCAAATGAAGAAGAGGTGTTTGAAACAAACTGAGAGCTGCTACCCAATCCAAATGAAGTACTACTACTAGAAGAGAAGCTAGAGGTACTAGTAGAACCTATCGAAGGGCCACTAGCAGCACCAAATGTAGTTGTGGTGCCAGAACCAGATGTAGGAGTACTAGTAGAAGCAAATTGAGATGTGCTACTATTGCTGAGGCCAAAAGAAGGTACACTAAAAAATCCTGATGAACTAGGTGCATTTAAGCCAAACAAGCTACCTGAAGCACTAGAAGTTGAAGCAGACAGAGTTGACCCAAACAGAGAAGGGCTTGTGTTCCCACATAAATTACTACTTGAAAATAAAGATGTTGATGGTAGTGAACTAGAAAGAGAAGGCATGTTTGCAGAACTCCCAAATGCAAATGGAGCTGAGGTGGTAGCCATAGCAGAACTTGATCCCTACCCAAACAGATATCCTGTAAAAGCAGACTGAGTATTGGGAAAGAGACTACTTGTAGAAGCTGAAATTGCAGCTGTGCTAGATAGAGTGCTTGAAGTACCATCAGTTACTCCTAAAAGAGATGGGGAAGGATATACAACACTATTTTTCAGTTCATTTTGGGATTTTACTGTGAAATTTGCACCACTGGTAGAGCTTTTACATAAATGGTCTTCACCTATAACAGATGATGGTTCAACATGTGGAAATGTTTTAGGGCTTCTCAATTTGGAATCTGTCTTTGCAATAGCAAATGTAGCACTGCTCTTTCCAGAAAATGAAAATGGAACTCAATTCATACCATTTTTCTCGGAGATAGAACCACCAAATAATGGGAATCCCACAAAAGTTGCAGCAGTAGTGGTTGATGTAGAGAACATACTGCCTGAACTGGACAAAGTGGGTGAACTCCCTGCTGCCATGCACAAGTTGTTACTAGAATATAAATACATGGTAAAGCTTCAAATAGAAAATAAACATGCAAAGTGAATCATCGGTGCTATTCAACCCTTAAACAAATTGCCATGTCTCCAAATAAAACATTGTTAAAGATTATCTACAATCTAAAGCTAACTGTACACTGTCGAATTTAGAAAATACAACTCAAGATTTGGTTGCCATACCTAATAATTCGGATTTTGATGTAGAATTTTTCAATATTAAGTATCAAATTTGATCTTATAATTGTAAGTTCAGCAACGTTTTGTAAATTTGGAAAGAAATTAAGTATATGCATTCCACTAGCATTATCCTCTTATTTAATATTAAACATATTTCATATTTATGTAACATTTGATGAATAGAGTGAAGCTATTGAGTAGAACACAGTACCGATTCCTTGAAATCTTCGAGGTACTAATGGGTAATGGTGAATTCGAAGGTCCTAGGTGAATATGAAATGTCAAATCCTCCCAATAAACACTACGTCCAAAAAAATTGCTAACTATGGACAGCCTAAATAAGATGTATGCAAGAATCCTCCCACAAATAGAAGGCAACAGGAAGTTCTTTTGAACATTGAACAACACAATCAGCTTCAAAATTTCCAAAAAAACTGAATATTCATCCTGAAAAACACTAATTAGAGTTTTCACCTGGGCCTGCCAATGTTAAAAGGGAGTTTCGACTCTAAAGTAAGTTCAAAATTAAATTCTTATCCGTGAATATCATATGCATAGACTCAAATTCAAAAACAAGGATTCTAAAAGGGGAGATTCAATCAGAAAAAAAGGGGGCATTGTGTTCATTTAAAAAACAAAAATAGAAGCACCTACAATAGAGTAAGTAAATAGCAATATCCAGAACCAGGCAACAGCAATCAGGGGAGTCTCTATTTTAACTAACCATATATCAATATAATCAAAATTGAGGGCAAACATTTTTGAGACCATTGGTTCATTCTAGATATTTTCTCATTGTCCTGGGATCAAAACCTATTCAAAACAATCATCTAAGGCACAGTATTGGTCATGCACAAGACAACATATCAAAAATATAGAAATGCAGATCACTCCTCATGTGAAGATAGATTCCTTTATGTTTTGTGAAGAACAATACATATTTTAAACATCAATGCATTTATACAACTAATAGTTTGGCCACATTGCATGGTAAAAATATGAATCTGTTAAACATACACAACAATTTGGATACAAATAATCTTAATCTTAACCTTAACCTTAATCCTAATCTTAATCTTAACTTAATCTTAACTGGATACAAATACCTTAGCTTGGAAAATCTTGGTCAATGGCTCAACATGTAGACTTTGAAGATCTTCCAAACCAGAAATCTCCAGCCCATCAAGATTCTCACTCTGCAGTATAAAGAAAATGCATGTCTATAGTTAGCTGGAAGAAAAAAACAACATATCTGGTCATAAGAAAGAAACATTGTAATAATGCATGCATTTTACCTTATTGAGCTCCTCTCTGTTTCAAGAATAGTTTAATATTCTCTACGAAACAGGGCCAACCACGTGAAGGTGTAAGCTCATATGGCCCCTCCCCCCCGTCACATCACTCTCAATTCCCCATACCCAATGCACGCGCTTGGAAATAAATGATATTTTGTGCGAACATCATGAGTTTCTTGTCTTAAAGGAATTACATGCATTCGATCATTAATTAGTTTATAGCGTTCATTAATTAACTCATTCATTCATTCATACATAGAAAAAATTAAATAGTTGAAGACATTACTCCATAATATCAAAAATAATATCCAAGGACAATGCATAAAAAAATAATGAAATAGTGTACTTGTTACAATCACTACTTTGTTTGGCGTTTTTTTCTCTCCACAAATTCTCTAAGTGTGACATCCTCTTCTACCAATTGTTTTTTGTTTCCTATGCCATCTGTAGCTGCTTGTGATCGTGTTTGTCAACGGGTCGTGTGCTCACGACGTGTATGTGGCTGCTGTAAGGTGCCAGGATGTACTGGAAAAATGAAGAAATATTAATTACTTGACGTGTTTTTATTATTATAATTGTAAGTCCTTCATTAAGAAAAAAACATTAGAGCGGTGCTTTGTACCTGGCAACTCATGGGTGACATGAATTTCATGCGTTTGATCTTCTGATGCTACCTCAAGTTGCACATGAAGACCCTCTGCATTAAAACATCAACACTTACAACAATATAGTATTTGGAATTTAATATTTGAGACTTTAATCCATGCTATTTTTTTTTAACACAGGAATATTTATTACCTGGATTTCGATCAACATGAACTCCAATATCTCTTNACTTTAATCCATACTAGTTTTTTTTTAACACAGGAATATTTATTACCTGGATTTCGATCAACATGAACTCCAATATCTCTTTCTCCTCCATCCTCCACATTTTGTCTACTTTCGTTCTGCGGCTTAACACAAAGAGACTCAATATTTTATGTACTAGTTTATTAATGAATATAAAACACAATGAATCAATCTTAAATAGAATTTGTTTATTGTAGTTACCTGCTCCCAGGATGGATCACTGGAAGAATTTGCTTGGCTACCACAGCTGCTTCTTCGATGTTCAACAGCACCTAAAAACCCGTGTTGGTAGCCGATCCTCATGTCTTCCTCTGTTGGCAAATCATGGAATCTTTGAGCCTGTAATTTTCAATTAGATCATCATTGTTGTTGTTATATCATCATGAAACAATTTTAAATGCAATCTATAATTTCTATACCANCATTGTTGTTGTTATATCATCATGAAAAAATTTTAAATGCAATCTATAATTTCTATACAATAAAATAATTATTGATCATACTTACGATTCGTGCTTGCATGTTGGAATATCCACCAAGGCCAAGCTTGTGTTGCCCATGTTTTTCTATTCTTGCTTGGGTGGCCTTCGACGTATCTGGTAGCCTATAAAATTAATTTTAAATACGATAAACATTGAAAAAAAATGGAAAATAAAGTGTAATGAACATATAATTGCATTTCCGAAAGTATTGCATACCTTCTAGCTGACTCGGGTACTGGCTTCCCCACTATTTTTGCATCTTTCTCCATTGCATCATCCAACAAGCCTTTCCACTCCCTTGTTGGAATCATCGGAGGGAACTCATACTTTGGATTAATTGCTAAGTTGTTCTGATATCCCTCCCGTACATAATGTATATGTTGGCCAGCTTTTTCGAGAACCTTTTTTTGGTTGAAGGTTTCGGCACCAAAAAATCCAAGCAAGCGAGCAATAAGCTCATCTTTTGAAACTTTACTCTGCCGGTTCCACCATGTGCGGATAGTGGGCCCAAACAACTCTAAAGACCAATCATTAAGATGTTTATAAAAGACATCATTTCCTACAAAAACGAGTATGTGTTAATTAGCGTAAAAATAATGATGCATAATTACATTCCAATAAAATTAAAATATATAGTTAAAACACTTTGTCAATAGTACCTGGAATATTCTCCATCTTGTAGGGAATGAGATCTTCGTCCACCAAAAAAGTAGTCTCAAATGTTCCCGTGCTAGTGAAATGGAAAGATCCAGGAAATGCTGGGATGACACCATCAAAGTCATGCTCTTCTCCATGTATCGGCCCCTGCTCCTCGCTAGCATTCTCATGCCCTTGATCCTCATCGACACTCTCATGTTCCATCTGGGGTGTCTCATTTTGTGTTCCCGACTGGCCAGACGGCAACGATACATGATTAGTGGCGAAGGGGGTGTCATTCTCAATGGTAT
>LPNX010006802.1:40000-50940 GCA_001517045.1 Pseudotsuga menziesii | reverse complement strand
ATACCTAGAAAAATCATCAATAAAGGTCAATGCATATTTGGCCTGACTCATGGACATATGAGGGAATGGGCCAGCAACATCACTGTGAATCAACTCGAGGGGTGCAGTGGTTCTCTCATGACTAGCTTTCTCAAACTTATGCTCTGGGTGTTTTCCTAGGATACAGCCTTGGCAGACTCCTTTGGAAAATTTTATCTTGGGAAGCCCTATGACCATTTCTTTCTCACTAATATCAGACAGATACTTGTAATTTAGATGGCCAAATCTTTCATGCCATAGCTTTCTAGCTTCATTAGCATGGATAAGAAGAGAAGAGGGGTTTGAGTAAGGTAGGAAGTGTGAAAACATGTATACCTTTTGAGCATGATTCGCTACTCCTTTTGCAATGACTCTACCACTTGAGATTTATGTGATCTCAACTTCATTGGGAGAGAATATGACTTTCTTAGGAGACCCAGTGTGGGTCATCTGGTACACTGACAGAAGGTTGGAGGCGAGACCAGGGACATACAGCACATTGTTGAAGTTACCATGATCAAGATCTATCCTTCCTTTGCCTTTATTTTCAGTGAGAGAGTCATCTCCTAATACAATAGATGGTCCTTTCGACATATCCAGTGAGGAGAAGGCCTCCTTAGTCAAAACCATGTGTCTTCAAGCTCCAGAATCTATGATAAAACTGGGTGAGCTTGATGTGCCAGCAACTAGAGCATGAACTCTCTCTCTGTCATCGGAACTTGATCCTCCTTCTCTCTTCTTTGAGCTTTCTGGAAGGGAGATGCCATTTTTCTCTAGGAGATTGGTCAGCATATCAATCTGCTTTTTCATGCAAGAGCTTTCAGTGTGATTTCCCTTCGAACAGTATGAGCACTTGTTCATTTCACCTTTGTTTTTCTTCTTCTGGGTATTTTTCTTGGGACCTTGTTGATCCTCTGGAGACTGCTTCTTGTCTCTTCTTTGCTTAGGTGTATTTTTAGCTTTCTTTTTGCTTTCTGAATCCACCCTCAAATCTCCAGCAATCAAAGCTTGATCTTTGGATGGTTTGATGGTGCCCATCATCACTAGCTTGTCTTGTTCTTGTGTGAGAGATTCCATGAAATCTGCAAGGCTAGGCATCTTCCAGGTTCGAGCTATGAGTTTTGTGGCATAGAAGGTCGAAACAAAGACTGAGTAGTCAAGTCCTAGCTTTGATAGGATGTCCAATACGAGATGATAATCTTTCTTTTCTATACCACACTACTTCAGCTGCAAAACTAGTGCTTTGAACTTGGAGAAATATAGCTGCAGGGATTCAAAGCTACTGGGACTCAGAGAAATCAGCTCATTTTCGATCTGATGTCCCCTCATCTCATCTGTCTTTCCAAAAATATCAGAAATATTCTCCCATACTTGATCCGGTGAAGTTAATCCATCGAGATGGAAAAGGAGGTCTCAGGAAATACTGAGACATAGGAGGCCATAGGCCTCATCTCTCCGATTGTGCCATTTGATCTTCTCTGCAGCTGCATTGGGCTCTGCTTCTGTTGCCATAGTCACCCTGTAGAGGCCTTTCGCTCTCAACAAGATCTCCATCTCTACTTTCCATTCAAAAAATTTGAAGGGAGTCAAGATAGTTTTCTGTGAATCCATAGCTTTAGAAAATTTGTCTCGGCTGTCATTAGAAGGCTCCCAGTCTTGATGTCGAACCTGCAAAAAATTTTTTGAAGGAGAGTAACAACCTACAATGGCTCTAATACCATGTATAAATTTATGCCAACAGTAGATTAATTTCACTCACAACAATTATCAATTGATCATGCAAAATTGCTAACAATGGAGACTGAAAATGGAGCTGTAACAAAAAATTATATTAACTGAGTGTACAATATCCAACCCTATAATAACATAGGTTGCTGAATATATAGAATACATCAAGAGATCGAATGCATAAGGAGGCATCCAAAACTAGCATAAAGCAGGCTTACCCAAAATAGGCAAATCCCCCATAGGTGTAAAAAGATGATCCCAAATCTGTCATGAGGCTCATGAATTGGTAAGGGTGCATGGGCAAGCTAATGAGTGGTGGAATGGAATCTCATACATGCTTTTTCATGGAGGAAAGAGTGGAGGATGAAAGGGAAAGAAAACAAGTTCACCTCACCTAGTCTTGCTTTCCTATGTGCCTTAAAACACTGAAAAAGCAGTCAATAAAGCAGAAAAAGCAGAAGGGCGCCTAGGAGGCCAGGAATAAAGTAGACTTGATTCCTAAGTCTTTCCCAAGTGCTACATGAGTCAAATATGGCAAGTTTGACCTCTATGAATAGGAAATTAGCAACTTGCACATGGTGGGACTCATGAACTAGGCAAATAAGACAAAAAATAAATGAATTAATGTCTAAGTGGGTAATACTATGGGTTTGATTATTCTAACACCAATAATAATTACCAGAAGAAGAAGAACAAAGGTGAAATGAACAAGTGCGCATACTGCAATAAGGGCAATCACTCTAAAAGCTCTTGTATGAAAAAGAAGATAGAGATGCTGACCCAACTCCTGGAGAAGAATGGCATCTCCCTTCCAAAAAGCTCAAAGAAGAGAGAAGGAGGATCAAGTTCAGATGACAGAGAGAGATTTCATGCTCTAGTTGCCAGAACATCAAGCTCACCCAGTTTTATCATTGATTCTGGAGCTTCAAGACACATGGTTTCGACTAAGGAGGCCTTCTCCTCACTGGACATGTCGAAAGGACCATCTATTGTACTAGGAGATGAATCTCTCACTGAAAGTAAAGGCAAAGGAAGGATAGATCTTGATCATGGTCAGTTCAGCAATGTGTTGTATGTGCCTGGTCTCGCCTCTAACCTCCTGTCAATGTACCAGATGACCCACACTGTGTCTCCTAAGAAGGTCATATTCCCCCCTGATGAATTTGATATCACAAAGATTTCAACAGGTAGATTCATTGCAAAAGGAGTTGTGAATCATGCTCAAAAGGTATACATGTTCTCACACTTCCTACCTTACTCAAACCCCTCTGCTCTTCTCATTCATGCTAATGAAGCCAGCAAGCTGTGGCATGAAAGATTTGGCCACCTAAATTACAAGTATCTTTCTGATCTTAGTGAAAAAGAGATGGTCATAGGGTTTCCCAAGATAAAATTTTCCAAAGGAGTCTGCCAAGGTTGTATCCTAGGAAAACACCCAGAGCACAAATTTGAGAGAGCTAGTCATGAGAGAACCTCTGCACCCCTCGAGCTGATCCACAATGATGTTGCTGGCCCATTCCCTCATATGTACATGATTCAGGACAAATATGCATTGAATTTCATTGATGAATTTTCCAGGTATTGCTGGGTTCACTTCCTAAAACACAAGTCTGAAGTTTTTGGCCTATTCAAAGTCTTTAAGGCTTTGGTTGAAAACCAGTCTGGAAGGAAACTCAAGGCCCTTAGATCTGACAATGGTGGTGAGTATGTCAAGTCTGAGTTTATAAATTATTGTGCAGATGCAAGTATTCAGATGCAGCATTCTATCCCTTACACACCACAGCAAAATGGTGTTGCTGAGAGGAAGAACAGATCACTGAAGGAGATGGCAACATGCATGATGGAGGCCAAAACTTTGCCACCAAAGTACTCGGCCGAAGATATCAACTGTGTAGCCTATATTTAGAATAAGGTGCCTCACAAACAGCTTTATGGCATGACTCCCTTCGAAGCATGGAGTGGGCACAAGCCAGATGTGACCCATTTCAGGATTTTTGGCTCAAAGGCTTGGGCTAGAATTCCGACAGAGAAGAGGAAGGGTTTGCAGCCCCAAAGCCAAGAGTGTATTTTTGTTGGATACTCTAAAGATTCAAAAGGGTACAATTTGATAAATTTGAGCACAAACAAATCCTCCATTGAAAGGTGTGTTCAATTTGAAGAAGAACCCCTTGCAGCAGTGGAAGTTGGTGAAGCCTCTTCACCACCTGAACCTCAAGAAGTGAGTAAAGAGTTTGTTGAACATGCTGATTCTGATTTGTCTGATGGAGATGAGTTTATTGCAGAACCTAATAGCCCCACAAGGCCAAAATGGGCAGCCAAGACACTGCATCCAGCAGGTGAGCTAGCTGGGGATCCCAATGACCCAAGAAGGACTAGATCTCAGTTTGAGAGTGGTATGTGCATGAAGGACCCTATGTTTGCTAAAAAATGCTATTTTATGGTGGATTATTATCCTCAAACATATGAAGAAGCAGCAGGAGATCCAAGATGTAAAACAGCCATGAAGGAGGAGTTCAGCTCACTCCAGAAGAGCAACACATGGGAGCTAGTGGATCTTCCCCCAGGGAGAAAACTAGTACAGTGTAAGTGGGTCTATAAGACCAAATTTTCTGCTGATGGTTCACCACTAAAGTACAAGGTCATATTTTTAGCCAAGGGCTACTCACAGGTTCATGGCATAGATTACAATGAGACCTTTGCCCCAGTGGCAAAGATGGATTCCATCAGACTAGCCTTAGCCATTGCAGCCTCAAGGCAATGGGAGGTACATCACATGGATGTAAAATGTGCCTTCCTGAATGGAGATCTCACTGAAGAGATATATATGCAGCAGCCTCAAGGTTTTGCTACTAACCCTTCTCTTGTGTACAGGTTGAGAAAGTCATTGTATGGGCTAAAGCAAGCCCCCAGGGCTTGGTATGCCAAGATCGATAGCTTCTTGCTATCACTGAATTTTGTTCAGTGCAAATCAGATCCAAATGTCTATTTGAAGTTAGTTAATGGTTCATTAATTATCATTGTGTTATATTTTGATGACCTCCTCATTACAGGAAGCTCACAGGCTGAGATTGCTTCCTTAAAAGGAGCTATGAACCAAGCCTTCTCCATGACAGATTTGGGGCTCTTAAGTCAATTTTTGGGGCTTGAGATTGCTCAAACCAAAGCTATAATCAAGGTGTACCAGTCCAAATATGCCTTGGACTTATTGAACAAATTCAAAATGAAGGATTGCAAAGCAAGCAAAACTCCTTTCCTTTCAGGAGTGAAGCTGGAAGAAGCTGATTCTTCACCAATGGTAAACAATACACTATATCTGACACATATTGGACCTTATATTTTTTATGCAGTAAGTGTGGCTTCTAGATTCATGGATCAGCCTCAAGAGATCCATTGGAAAGCAGCCAAAAGGATCCTTAACTTTGTTCACGGAACAAGGACACATGGGATCTTCTATAAAGCAAAATCTGATCTTGATTTGATTGGATTTACTGACAATGATTGGGCAGGTGATAGCATATATAGAAAGTCCACTTCAGGATATGTGTTCATGCTTGTAGAAGGGCCAATCAGCTGGTCAAGCAAGAAACAGAGTGCCATTGCACTCTCATCTACAAAAGTAGAGTACAGAGGAGTTGTTAATGCAGCAACTCAATGTTTATGGTTGCAGGGTTTACTTGGAGAGTGTGGGTTCGAACCAGAGTACTCAACTACCATCTACTATGATAACCAGAGTGCCATTCAAATCTGCAAGGATCTAGTTCAGAAGCAGAGAACCAGACACATTGAGATCCATATGCACTACATCAGAGAACTTGTGCATGATGGCACCATTCACCTACTCTTCTGCTCATCTTCAGAAAAAGTAGTTGATATCTTCACCAAATCATTTTGTGAGAAGACCTTCAGCAATCTCAAATCACTGCTAGGGATTGCTGATCATGCTATGCAAGCATGAGTGAAGACAAGATTCTACAATTTTGTTTTACAGTCCATGTTTAAGGGAGGATTTTCCCAAGTTGGTTTTGCCTCTTTCCTTGTTTAAATGGACATGCAGTATGTAAAGGGTGACTAAGCCTTGTTTCTAGGCCCTATAATTTTCTGATATATTACTCATAAGTCAGGATTAAGGGGGGGTGTTATAATAATCAACCCATAGTTTACCCACTTAGACATTAATTCCATTATTTTTGTCTTATTTGCCTAGTTCATGTGTCCCACCTTGTGCAAGTTGTCATTTGCCTATCTATAATGGTCAAACTTGCCTTATTTGACTCATGTAGCACATGGGAGAGCTAAAGGAATCAATTCTGCTTTATTCCTGGCCTCTTAGGCCCCCTTCTGCTTTTTCTGCTCTATTGCCTGCTTTTTCAGTGTTTTAAGGCAAAAGGAAAAGCTAGACTAGGTGAGGTTGACTAGTTTTTTGTCCTACACATCCTCCTCTCTTTTCTCCATACAAAAGCATGTATGAGCTTCCATTCCACCACTCTTTAGCTTGCCTAAGCCTTTTTGCCAATTCATGAGCTCCATGACAGATTTGGGATCAGCTTTTTACACCTATGGGAGATTTGCTTATTTTTGGTAAGCCTGCTTTATGCTAGATTCGAATTGCTCCTCATGCATTCGAATCCCTGATGTATGTTATTTATTTAGAAACCTATGTTATTACAGGTTTGGCTATTGTACACTGATTTAATACAGTTTAGTGTTCAGCTCCAATTTTCAGTCTCTTTGTGAGTGATTTTGCATGATCAATTGTTAATTGTTGTGAGTAAAATTAATCTATCACCTGGTTCAATTTCCACAAGTTGTTTACTATAGTGGCCATATTTTATTTCTGATGTATTTTATTTATAAACTAATATTCATGATGTCCATCATGATCATGAAGGCATTAATTGGCTTCCACGAGGAATGAAAAGTTATCCTATACAATTCAGCAGGTTATCCTACTATGAGAACCTACAAATTGCTCATTTGTTTGATACAATGCATATTCGAAAGAATGTGACTGAAACATTATGGCGATTACTAGAGCTAAGGAGGGAGAAAGATAAAATTGTGAAAGATTGCAAAGAAATTCAAGAAGGAAACCATGCAATGAAAGATGTCATCCAATTTCATAGCAATGGATACCAAATTAATATAAACTCAATTCCATGGATGTTGACGGAGCAGCAAAGCAATGTTGTCAAAGAAGTAATGCGGAAACATAAATTTCCCATTGGATTTTGTGTGAACTTGAAGAATATCATAACAAAAAAAGGTGATTTTGCAGGGGTCAAAACGCATGATTGACACGTCTTCATCAAGGTAATTATTATTGTTATGTCCATATAATTTTTTTTTCATTTTATTGCATAAATGTTTTTTCTTTTTTGTATACTCTTTGTTTAAAAAATGACATGGTTTTTATATTGATATAGTATGTTCTACCTCTCTCTCTCCCTAACAACTTTGACAACAATGTCAAACAAGTTATATATAATCTTGGTAAATACATGAGGTAACTAGCAATTAGTTGCCCGTGCTTAGTGTTCCTTTAATTCTTTGTATAATTTATATTTGTTTTTTGTGCACTATTTCATGATATGTAATTTAATGTGTTTTTTTTGTTAAATATCGTTATTGGTTTGCATCACTTGTAGATGATTGACATATAAAGAAATCCATAAAAAAGATATAAAGTATTGGAGAAGAGAAATTCCTCGCCTCGTGTGTGAAATGCATAAGAATCTACCTTCGGCATTTTTCAATGCATAGGAATAGTACCTCATACACTAAGTTGAGGAGATTGAGTTGTCTGGACCTGTGCACTCAAGGTCCATGTGGATGGTTGAGAGGCACTTGAAATTTATGAACGGTTTGGTGAGACAACGAGCATATGCTAAGGGTTTTATGATGGAAGGATATACTACATACCAAAACATGTTGTATGTTAGTGAATATCTTCCTAAGTTAGTGTCAAAGCTCAATCTATTTTGCATTTGTGATCCGGACTCCAATAACAATTTTGAAGGGGAGTACTTAAAGTGGAAAGGTAGATCGAGGAAGGTGAAAGGTAATTATTAGCTAGTGGATGTTAATTATATCATTCATATTCTAATTGTATTTTCAATTTATTGCATCAATAAAGAGCACATATTTTGTTCAAAAAATTTACATCGATCTTGAATTTTAATGTTTATTGTCATCAAGCAGTTGGTCGAGAGTGGGATGCAATTCATTTATACATTGCAAAAAATCTTGACTAGATGAAGGTATGAATTGAATGATGCAAACAATCGGGTCATGGAATATCATGGGAAGGTGTAGCTTCATTGGTAAAAGCACATCGCAATGGAGATAGAAATATTACAGAAAGGGAAATCGATCTAGCATATGGTTTAAAAGATAAAATGGCAATCATATTAATCAATCATTCTAAATCTTTTATTTTTCAAATTACATTTTGACGTACATGTTTTTCTTTTCCATGTATAATTGCTACATAACTATTGAATCATTGTGTAATATTTTCATGTATTGCTTGTTGTAGGTAAAACACCATAAGGCTATGGTCTGCAATGGTTGTAGATATCACATCAAAAAATTGGATGAAACAAGGAAAACATCAGATTGTGGGATATCTGCAGTCTTTGCGGTGACCAATGTTTCATCTAGAAGTGACAGACATCCAGAACTCTCAGAAAATCAATACTATGGGTATTTGGAAGATATTCTACAGTGTGAATTTAAGTCCTTCAAGGTAGTTATATTTGTTGTCGAATGGTATAGGTTACAATTGAATCAATGTGATACCGATAGAACTGTTATTGAACATGATAATGGATTTACCATGGTAAATACAAGGTTGTTTGAGACAGTAATGGAGCCCTATGTTCTTCCAATCCAATGTGAACAGGTATTTTACTCGAAGGTTCCAAGTAAAGCGAGATGGTCATTTGTTATGAGACATAATCCAAGGGGAAGGCTAGTAAAGTATGAACCTACATGATGGTAATGAAGAGGCTTCTCTAGAATAAGAATACAATGATGAAGAGCATGATCAACATGAGTTATATGATGATGATCCAGCATTAGATGTCCAAGAATTAGTTGAATCAGATGATGACATAGCAGACAATTCCCATGAAGATTATATTGACGATGACATGATGATCATAACTAACTTAGATGAAGATGATGATATGGGAAATCCTTACAATGTTGACTTTGGATCTGATGATATGGATGATGACTTGGATGAATAAGATGATGAAAAATATTGAAAGGTAAATATTTAATTAGACCTATTATTTTATCTTATATTTTTTAAAAGGTTACTAACATCATCATCATCATCACCATCATCACCATCATCATCATCATGTTGATCATCATCATCACTATCATCATGATCATCATCGTCTTCATCATCATCCTCATGATGTTCATCATCATTGTCTTCATCATGATGATGATGATCATCATCATCATCACCATCATCGTATTCATCATCATGACCCTCATCATCATCATCATCATCATCATGACCATCACCACAATCAGCTTCATCATGTTGATCATCATTGTCTTCATCCTCATGATAATCCTCATCCTCATCATCATCATCATGTTGATAATCATTGTCATCATCATCATCATCATTATCATTATCATCATAATCATTATCATCATCATCAACATCATTATCATTATCATCATCATCATCATCATCATCATGACCCTCATCATAATCATCATAATCATAATCATCCTAATCATCCTACTCGTCATAATCATCATCATCATAATCATCATAATTATCATCATAATCATCATCACCATCATCATTATAATCATCATACTCATCATCATCATCATTGTAATAATCATAATCATCGTAATCATGGAGATCATCATCATTGTCATCTTCATCCTCATCATCATCATCATCTTCATCATCATGATGTTCATCATCATCATCATCGTCGTCGTCATCATCACCATCATATTGATCATGTTGATCATCATCGTCTTCATCATCATGATAATCATCATCATCATTGTCATCTTCATCATCATCAACATCATCATCATCGTCGTCATCCTCATCACCATCACCACCATCATCACCATCATCTTCATCATGTTGATCATCATCGTCTTCATATTTATGATAATCATCACCATCATCATCATCATGTTGATCATCATTGTCTTGATTATCATGATAATAATCAACATGGTCATCATCATCATCATAATCATCATCATCGTCTTCATCATCACTGTCTACATCATCATGACCCTCATCATCATCATGAGCATGATCATGACCCTCATCATCATCATCATTGTCATCAAAATCATCTTCATCCTCATCATCATCATCATCATGATGCTCATCATCATCGTCTTCATCATCATGATAATCATCATCATCATCATCGTCGTCATCATCATCAACATCGACATCATCATGATGTTCATCATCATCGTCTTTATGATCATCATCTACATCATCATCTACATCATCATGACCCTCATCATCATCATGATCATATTCATCATCATCATCATTGTCGCCGTCATCTCCATCATCATCGTCATCTTCATCATCATCGTCTTCATCATCATGACCCTCTTCCTCCTCCTCATCATCTTGTTGATCGTCATCGCATTCATCCATGATCATCATCATCGTCATCGTCATTATCATGATGTTCAACATCATCGTCTTCATCATCATCATCACCATCATCACCGTCATCTTCATCATTATCATCATTGTCTTCATCATCATGATAATCATCATCATGATCATCATCATCATGATCATCATCGTCGTCATCATAATCGTCTTCATCATCATCATCTTCATCATCATGACCCTCATCATTATCATCATCATCATGACCCTCATCATCATCATCATCATCATCATCATCATCACCATCATCATCACCATCATCACCATCATCTTCATCATGTTGATCATCATCATCTTCATCATTATGATAATCATCATCACCATCATCATCATTGTCATCGCGTCATCATAATGTTGATGATGATGATGATCATCATCATCATCGTCGTCATCATCATCCTCTATTCATTGTGAACATAAGTGCCCCATCAACTATGAAAAATTACCATTTCTAATATAATATGGTTTTATCTTCTCCAATGGTTATCCTTAATTTCTAATT
>LPNX010006802.1:0-37500 GCA_001517045.1 Pseudotsuga menziesii | reverse complement strand
ATACAATACCAAACAACTAGCATTTTCAATGCAATATCAAAGAACAACCTTGATAATTTAATTCCACGCTATCTTCCACATCATACTATAACTACATACCCAAACTATAAATTCATGACCATGAATTTTGATCTCCTTACTTTATGAAACCGTGAAAAAACTCAATAGCTAACAAATTAGGTTACTCATAAAAAATCAATACAATGAATATCCAAGTCAACTTTAACATTACTCGATGTAAGTGGAAGGTATTGATCCAATATGACTAGATAAGTAGTTATCCAATGTTAAGGCATATTTGTAATTGATGAAGGCATGATTTAAGGATTAAGGAGGATCAATTCACTTATGGACGAACAACATGGCACATTAGATGTGGAAGTACACACATTAAATGATGGATAACAACATAAAGGTAAGACAAGACATTTGTTTTAAATAAGACATTGAATGATTGAGTTTTGATTTATGGCCCTTGTCAACTTAATAAAACACATTTTACATTATCGACATCAACTAAATGATTGTATGACCTTTCGCGCCTACGCAACTTCTATAGAATTTTTTCCATCCTTTGGACCTCTGACGAGTAAGAAAATAGAGGGAGATAGGTGTCGATTTGGAGAGATCCATTACATTGGGTTTGAGTTCGAATGTGATAGGGACCTCTGCATTAGTATTTCATCCATCCATAGTATCAGGACCTCCGATGAGCAAGCAAATGGAGATAACTAGGGTGATTTGGATTCCTCTCTACCATTTCATCCATTTACAGAATTAGGACCTCGAAAGAGAAAGAAAAGGGAGATAGGTGATTTGGAGGGAGCCAAGGGTTCAAGTATATGCTACTGTTTTGTATAGATAATTGCAGATGATGAATATTATTTCTAATTCTCCACAATTCAACTACAGAGGATGTAGATGTAGATAACACTGAACAGGTTGAGCCTGTATAGGATAATGATGTACATGATGATGTGCAAATGCCAGGTAAAAAAACACCTTTGTAATGTTTTTTTTAAATGAATTACTTGTATTTATAAAAATAAAAATAAATTAATGAAACATTTTGACATTATTACAGAAATTTGTAGCCCCTCTCCACAAGTTCAACCTTGCGAGAAGTCTAGTAGGGAGACCAATGAGAAGATTCTTGAAGATGCGCTTCTGGCTAAATATGTAATGAGATGAAAATTAAAAAGGAAGTGACTAAAGAAAATTAAAAAGGAAGTGACTTTAAAAATGTTCACATGCTTTTTTCCTCTATTTCATGAATGAATGGTTAAATGAATGGTTTACTAAATTTTTTTATCGGCTATTGACTAAATGAATGGTTTAATGAATGTTTTTTTCAGCTACTAAATGATTGAATGGTTTATTGAATGATTTAATGAATGGTTTAATGAAAGCTTCTTTCAGCTATTGAATGGAATAATTTGCAGTAAATAGTTATTTGAAAGTAGATGCATTGGTTTTGGGGAATGGAGAGTGATGTGTGGGGGGGGGGGGCATAAGAGCTTCCACCTTCACATGGTTGGTCTTGTCTAGTAGAGAATATTAAATTATTCTCGAAACAGAGAGGAGCTCAATGAATGGCAAGGAAGAATATATTAAAAACAGTTATTTCTATCATTGTAGTGTTTAAATTTTACTATTGCTATTTGACTCATCAAATGGAACTTGTTACAAATAGCGTTGAGAAACATTTCATATTCAAGAGTCAATACATGGCATTTTGATGTGATCGACGACCTTATATACATAGTGTTTTTGGTTCTCCATGTTTTATTAAGTGATCTATTATTAACAATTAATTTACTTGAATAGTTGAATAGTATTGTAATTTACATTGTAATAGTATTGTATTTATTTAGATTGGTTTTGTTATTTTCATAAACACAAAAATATTTATTTGATGGGTCCTAACATGAAACTATTGCAACAGGAAAAAAATTGAAGTATGTTGAATGATGTTTTGAAAGGTAAAGCAGAAAAAGATAGTGTGAAGCTCCACAAATCAAGGTATAATTATGTTTTCTTTTATTTGATTGAACTGTGTATTGGGTATTTATGCATGTGCACACAGGCACATTTAGTTGATGATGGTGATTACCATACATTTAGACTAACTTTTTTCTATCCAATCTATAAACTTACCTTAATTAGTTTGATTTATCAAGTTGTTTCTATGATTGAATAACTTGCAAAAGAAACTTCTGATTTTTATGAGTCTTTTCACAAATATTTTTAAAAATATATTTATTGTATTTGTAGGCCAAAAAGTCCAAGAGAGTAATTTTATGATGTATATATATATCCTTTCCTTTATTTCATTCCAGTAGTAGCATTAGATTATGGTACTGGTGATCCCATCCATCCTATCCAGCCATCCATCGATTCCAACAATACTAGCAACACTATCCATCCCATTGACCCGATCCATCCTATCTAGGCATATCAACAACCATTGAAGGGTTATCTTCCCAACTTCCCTCACGATGCTATTTTGTTGGTTATCTTCTACCCAAGCTAGGATTGTTGATGATGGGCTTACTCACCTACAAGGTGTCCTTCATCATCATCTTTCCCATTAAAAAAAAATGTATATACTATATATACATTATATTCCCCATCTTCATATACAAGTTAGGGTAGCATGTCTATAGGTACTGTAAATTTGGCCACCTCAGCACCAAACGAGAACTCACCGTATCATTGCTCTTCATTGGATTCGGAGATTTTGAGTTCTGATAGATTAGTCAATGCTACAATTGATGAAAGAAGAGAAACATTGCATGCTTCTGATGATGCACCAAGTAAAGAGAAGTTCTTGATAGGTTCAAGGTTTATTGGCTTCGAGAATGATACTTTTGACATGAATTCTATCTCTGCCACAATAAATAGTAAAAGTGATAGTGCCTCGTTGTCTAACATTGTAGCATGGAAAATGTATTTAGATGGACAGGAATCAATCTTCTCCCAGTGCATGGATAAGAAAGGGTATCTATTTGTACATATGTTGTTTCTCAGTCCCCTCAACATCCCTCTGATTCATTTTCTTCCATTCCTCATGAAATGATTCATTATATGAGACATGAGGTAGTTCCTCAGCAAAATCAACATATATCTTCTCTTGTTCTTCCAAAAGGCCACAAAATGTTTCAGCAAGTGAGTGGATCATCACTGCTGGTAAGGAAGCAACACTTTGACTACCCTATAGTTCCTGGAACTTAGAAAACAAAGGGAGCAAGATCCCAAATCCCAAAAGCAGTTCATGTGCAGCTAGAAACAATGGTCATTTTAGTTCCACATATTAAAAACAAACACGAACTACATATGCTTAAAATTCATGATTTTTTTATTTGGCCACATGCCAAGAGGAATTGTTTGTATAACATTTTGCATCAGTTTATTTTGCTAAGATCAATTAATTAAGAACTATTTAACTACATGAGTACCATCAGTTCTTTGGGCACATTGGGTTCTAATAGTGTCCATTCTTGTCTAACTTCCTTAGGAAAAAAATTGTGTTCCCAAAGCAGCAGGCTCGGGAGGCTAGTATTGATCAATTTAATATCAAGGAACAACATCCCATGGTGAATTCATCTATCTCCCAAGTCCATCTGTCACTAAGTGGAAGTCGGGTTCAAAATTATATCTAAATGTATGGGTTCTAATAATGTCTGTTTGTCTCCAACATCTTTAGAAAAAAAATGTTATGATCCCAAAGCAACAGGTTGAGGGAGGCAATAATATTCAAGTTAGTATCAAGGAGCAGCATCCAATGGTGGATTCATATATATCCCAATTACATAAATCGTCACATTGAAATTGTGGTCAAAATTCTTCATCTACAGTTAAAAGTATGGGTTATGTTAGTGTCTGTCACATGCCATCTTCTTTAGGAAAATAATTTGTTTGTTTACACATAGAGGAAGTTAGTATTGATCAAATTAATATTAAAGAGAAGAATCCAATGGTGGATTCATCTATCTCTCAAGTGAATCATTCATCACATGGAAACCTTTCAAACTTCTAACTCTTCAAGTAAGATTAAGATCAGATCAAATAAGACTCAGATAAGACAAACCATTCTCATACAAACAATACAGAAGGTTGGAAGTCGTGGATAAAGGAAAAACATCTAATGTCATTAAGAAGATTTTAGAACTTGCACCAACAACTCCTTTGATGTTTATCATATATTCAGCTTGGCTCTCTCTCTCTCTCATTTTAATAATGCTGATATGTTAATTGCATGAAACACTGATTACTTGGCTACCCTAATCTTAAAAGGTGTTGAATTTTGAGTCTCTGAATGTTAATATATTTTTATTCATCACCTCAATTTTCTTATTGTTTTATCTGTTTCTGAAGTTATTTTTTGGGACCATTTTTTATGGTATACATTTTCTTGCCTTTGTTATTGAATATTTTAGTGAGATGTTTTCTAGTTGTGAGCTAACATATCTCACTTTTATCACAAAGGATGGAAACTTTCTTAAAGGAAAAATATTAGACTATCCTATTTATATTGTTAGTAATAAATAGCTATATTTGAATTTATAGATGTGATACATGTTTTTTACGTATGGAAGATGGAAAGCATGTGGGAGAAAAATAAATTGATGCATAGTTGATTCAAAGGAGTGATATGCTAAAAGTATACCTAGGTTTAAAGGTCCCAACTGATGGAATAGTAGTATGGGGTTCCAACCATGTCAATCAGAGTATGATTACTAGTGGGTCAGCACCAATGTCAAAGGAGCTTGGGGGGGAATCATAGGAGACACTATGAACTTAAAAGGGGATCTTCACATTCAAGTGAGAACAAGTAGGTTCAGATGTTTCTTTATCTCAAATTGTTCATTTGGTTGAGACAACTCAAATGGATAAAGCCCCAATTCAGAATGTTTTCTATCATGTAATCTCTTGTCAAACATATCTTTGTTAAATATCATAAATTATATTGAACACAAGGCATAGTGTTTCTAAATTGGCCTCGTGTTTTACAAACATTTGCAGATAATACTAAGAAGTCCTTTGGAAATAAGAAATCAAATTTTGAGATTCATAATAAGATTAAGTAGTCTTTTCATTAAACATGTTATTGTGTTGTACTTGCATATTGCTAGTGTTTTTGTTCTTGTTGTTGTTGCATTGGATTTTGTGACATGGTTGGGCTAGTAATATTTTTTAGATCCCTTCCTAACATAATTTTACTTCAAAACATACGTTCTTATAATTTTATTTTTTTTGTATGTTTTACTTCTTATGTAAAAGAACAATTGAACAAGTTGATTACTTTAGTGCCCTCTTTTTGTAGGTATCTTGATGGAGTACTTGATTCCTATCCGAAAGAATGGCTACCACCCACTAGTAACCACTTTTTTCTTGCACTTATTGTTGATTTATTTGTAACTTCGGAATGTATTCCCTTGTATATTTCATGTATTGTACCCAAATGTTTATTTCAGGAAGTATCTATAATTCAATTGAGTGATGTCATGCCCCGATGTTCCCATCGGGAGTTTCTATAATGTAAACAAGTCATGTCAAGTCATTGTTGGTAACCCTCCTATTTTTCAAAGGTTAAATTCCCTGTAGTTGTGGGCCCTAGGGTTATTAGACTCTCCTAGAGAAGTCGTCCCTAGTGATTTATTATCAAGTCAGTAATTAGTCTAAATAGAGAGAGAGCCTCTCTATTTATCACACACACACTCACACTCAGTTGTAGCGCATAGATGAGAGAGAAGAAGTAGTTGGGACAAGAGAGAGAGACTACTGCTGTCGGGAGATCATCTTACTTTTTTGGGGCATTATTTTTGGTGCTAATTCTATCTCTGAGGAAGTTGCAGGGTTTTCTCCTTTATGGTTTTCCCGAGGAAAATATTTGTGTTCATTGCCTCATGTGTTTGATTGTTGTTCTTGTTATTCTCTCAGATAGGATTCTAAGTTAATGCTAGCTTAAATGATAAAAATATAACATGGTATCATAGCTAACATGAGAAGAAGACACTATGCAGCTACAAAAACTAGGGCTTCCTAGTTTTTGGATCTCTCTCCACATATTTTCAGCAAAAGAAGGTTGGATTGACTCTCCTGTCCAGGGCGCGTCTTTCTGTAGAAGAGGAATATGATTCTAAGCATTTTCAGTTTTTGACCCAACACTGCTGTCAGAAATTAGGGATTTCCACAGAAGTGGAATTTTTGAGTGAGCCCAGGCATGGATTGATCTCCTCCTCAAAATCTAAGTTTAGAAATCAAGGTCAAAGTTTTTGGTTAGGTAGAACTCTGGGAAAGTCAAACCCGAATCTGCTCTTGAACCAACTCTGCAAAAATTCAGCTCTAGATCCAGATCTGACATCTTAACCTGGTAATATCTAAACATTTTGTATTTCCATTTGAGGTTCTCAGTTAAGATGTCTCATCATACCAAGCTTGATGAAAATCTTGAGGGAGCTGATAACTTCGGAGCCTGAAGGTATAGGATCTCCCTGGTCCTGGAAGAAAATGAGTTGGACTCTTAAATCACTGAATAGGTTCCAGTTCCAGAGGGAGATGAGGCTAAGGCCTTACACAAGAATAAATTGGTCATGGCTAAGAGGATTATTGATTATTCAATCAAGGATCACCTCGTACCACAAGTGTCCTCCCTAAAGACACCTAAAGCTATGTTTGATGCCCTGACCAAACTGTTTGAAGGGAAGAACATAAATTGGAAGATGAATTTGAGAAACCAATTGAAGAATGTAAAGATCCACAATGCAAAAACCATCCAGTCTTATTTTTTAAGAGTCTCTTAGATAAAGGAACAGCTGGAAGCAGTAGATGAAGAAGTGGAGAATGTAGAAATTGTGATGGCCACATTGAATGGTCTCCCTAGATCATGGGATTCTTTTATTCAAGGAATCTGTGCTAGAAAGAAGTTGGTCAATATCAGTAGACTATGGGAGGAATGCACACAAGAATAAGCTCGGATAGCAACTCGAGAAGAAAATATGGGAAGTGAAGATCAATATCTCATAGTACAATCTAAGAAAAATAGAACTAGCCATCATAGAGGTAAGCACTCTCACCATAATAGTAACTTTAGAAAGCCTAGAGATATGTCTAAGTAAATTTGCTATACATGTGATTAAATAGGACACTTTGCAAGAGATTGTTCTAGAAACAAAAATAACTCTCACAAGAATAAGGGAAACAAGAGAATACATCATGCTCATGCTGTAGAGGATGATGAATCTTCCACAAATAAAATTAGACAAGACAGTGATGACTCTTCAAGTGATGAGGAATATGTTCTGATTTCCACTCTCACGGGAACTATCACACATGGAAGCAATAATTGGATTATAGACAGTGGTGTTTCCAAACATATGACAGGATTCAAGAAATCCTTTGTGAAACTATATGAACATGAATCACCTCACAAGGTGAAAATTGGAGATGACTACCAGTATCCAATAAAAGGTAGTG
Organism: Pseudotsuga menziesii; assembly: GCA_001517045.1. Classification (NCBI taxonomy): domain Eukaryota; kingdom Viridiplantae; phylum Streptophyta; class Pinopsida; order Pinales; family Pinaceae; genus Pseudotsuga; species Pseudotsuga menziesii. The sequence continues at coordinate 30,021 of LPNX010006802.1, read as the reverse complement.
GTGAATCCTCATATAAGCTAGACTCTGGAAAGTCTATGAAGATGAAATATGTATTTTTTGTACTGGGACTAAAGAAGAACCTCCTCTCCATATATGCACTGGATGCAAAAGGAATGAGGGTTTCATTTGTAGATGGAAAAGTCCTCATGTGGCCAAAGGGAAAGATTATTGATGATGGAGTAGTTATTGGGGAACAAGAAGAAGGTCTATACAAATTGAAGGGCCAACCAGAACAAGCTTTGATTCATGACTCAGTAGAACCAAATGAACTTTGGCATAGAAGGATTGCACATGTGCATTACAGAGCACTACCACTTGCAAGAAAAGTTGTTGAAAGTATTCCAGAAATACAGACAAAACATAACGATGTCTGGAAAGGATGTGTGAAAGGGAAGAACACAAAGAAGAAATTTCCAAGTAGCTAGAGCAAGGCAAAAGGAATGTTGGAAATCATCCACTTCGATGTATTCAGTCCAATTTCATCCAGTTCATTAAGCGGGTATGTATACTATTTTAATGTCTCGGTTTTGAACCCCTTTGCATTAAAAGATACATGATGTATATTTTGTAATTAATCGTGGTGTGGAGCTAAAGGCAAAATCCCACCATCGATTTGGTTGTGTATGTTTTGGAAAGAGGGATCATTGCCGATGGTATATCGTGCTATTTGGCACATTATAATGTTGGCATCATGTAAATAGGCACATCAATTTAATTAAACCTACAGCCAGCTACAACGGTGCAACGTTAAATGAAAAGGGCATGATTCCAAAGGATAGGGGGGGGGGTTGTCTAAACCGTAGGGGCCATTGGGAGTTAGCCATGTGTCACCACCAGCCTTGTTGTTCTGTTGTTAGTTGGGGTAGCGGTTTGCTGAAAGAAAGACCACAACTACTTCCACTCTTCACGACATGTGGATGGTCTACCCAATAACCAGATCATGAGTCTGTTCACCTCCTCTCACGTGGACTAAGTTAAAAGGTTCCACATTCCTTTGTTTGTGGGTTCACCTTTCCTTTCACACACCGGCCTATTAATTGAGGAAAATGTTCTTCCTCTTGTTTAGACAGAAAGTCTGTGTTTCAAAAACTCCATTGTCGAAACTGTAAAACATTGTCGTGATTATCCACTATGGGATGTTTTCCATGGTTTTCTGAGTGATATGTCTTCCTCCTGATCATGCATAGATTTGGCGTTTTGCCTCCACCATTGCTGGACTATTAGGAATCACTGTGGGTTTCTTTTTTTGCTGATAGACTGTTGTTTTTCCATATTTGTTGGCCACGTCCTTTCCCCTCAGACACAGATTGTTGGAGAATCGGTTCTTTCCCCATTCTTGTTTGTGTAACTTTCTTCAGCATTTGCATTGAGGAGCTGTGTGCTATGGATGTTGGATGGCCATTGATTTCCACACCCGTTGGTTGAGTCCTCCCATGTCTATGCTAGGAGTTCTGCTTATACCCCTATTTTGAGACTATGCAAAGCTGCCATAGTTTTCATTGTGAGTTTGGGCTGTTGATGTACCCAGGTTTTGGGTTGCTCTTGAGTTGTTTTGGCCATGCTAGGGCCAAGAACAACTTTGATTTGTCTTGTGGCTTGAGCTGTGTTTCACTTTGTTTGGGATTGTCACGCGATTGTCTTTGCCTTCTTCACAGAGCTGTGAATGGATTGTTTTGTTGCAGTATGCAGTGGTTGGTCTTCAGACTATTGAGAGTGGGATTAGAGGTTGGGTATGCTTGAGAAGACTAGTGTTTGAGACCACTAGCTTTGCATTTAGCCTTTCCTAGCTCCTTGACGACCTGGTAAACCCTACTGTGTGGGTTTGGTTGATTGGAAAACCTTGGCTATGTGTAAGCCTGCATTGACCCTTATTCCTTGAGGAATCATGCCCAGCTCAGGGGTGGAAATGTTGCTGAGAAATTGATGAGCACGCTGGCCTATGGTTGGGTGGAACGTTGCAGCAACATAGCTGGTGGCGAGGCGAGTTCTTCATCAAAAGATAAGTACTCCTGACTGTTTCATCTCTGCAATTATATCTACTATTAATGAATTATGATGTTGGACATGTTAAATGCTGAATGGTATATGGATGAATGTTGTTTTTTCTTCCGCTATGTATATGAACAATTATGCATCTTACTAGGTAGTATGTTCATGCTTTTTATCTCATCATTTATATGCATGTTCTTGTTCATGGGGCTAGTTTCCCAGTTGTTTGATGGTTTGGTAGCGTCCTCTTCGTTGGTCAAAGGGTCGGGGACATTACAACTATGTTTCTTTTATTGATGATTTTTCTAGGAATACATGGATTTACTTTATGAAGAACAAAGATGAAGTATTCAGCAAGTTCAAGGAATTCAAAGCCTTGATTGAGAACCACATAGAAAACAAGATCAAGACCTTTCGATCAGATAATGACGGAGAATTCACATCAAATGAATTCAAAGAGCTATGCAAAGACTCAGGGAATAAGAGGGAGTTATCCACTCCATATAATCCACAATAGAACAGGGTTGCAGAAAGGAAGAATAGAACGATCATGGAAGCAGCAAGGGCCATGCTTCATGATCAAGATCTTCACATGAATCTATGGGCAAAATCTTCCAGAACATCGGTATATGTACAGAAATGTACTCCAAATAGAGTACTTGAGAACAAGACACCTGGGAAGTCTTTTCTGACAAGAAACTAGAAGTTAGCCATCTCAGAATATTCGGCTGTCTTGTATACATACACATTCTGAAAGAAAAGAGGACGAAGTTAGATCCTTCAGGAAAGAAGGGTATATTTGTGGGATACTCTGAAAGCTCGAAGGCTTACAAAATATACTTCTCAGAATTCAAGAATATTGACATCAATAGAGATGTAACATTTGACGAAGAATCAGTCTACATAAAATCGAAAAAGGGACCGGTTGAAGAACCTAAAGAAACAAAAGCACCCATAATTCATGATACAACCATGAACGAAGAAATTCAAGAAGAGATTCAAGAATTAGAAGAACCTCAAGAACCTATGGATCCACCTCAGGAGAATAATCCTCATAAGAGGAAACCTGCTTGGGTACATGAAATTATCCAAGGTGCAGAAAGATATGGAGCTTCAGAAGAAACACACAGAGGAAGAAAGAGAACTAGGTCCTACTCCAATTACGTAGCTGCTATGTGACATTATTGATAAAGAACCTTCCAACTATGAAGAAGTAGCAGAAAGAAAAGAATGGAAGGATGCTATGATAGAAGAGTATCAATCGATCATGAAGAATGATGTTTGGGATGTTGTCACAAGACCAGAAGGGAAGTCTATTGTAACTTCCAAATGGATCTACAAGATCAAGCATGCTATAGATGGAAGCATAGAGAAATATAAAGCAAGATTCATGGCTCGTGGATTCTCCCAAAAAGAAGGAATAGAGTATGAAGAAACTTTTGCACCTGTAGCCAAATACACTTCCATCATATTAGTACTTTCTTTGGCTGCAGTAATGAAGTGGAAGATACACCAGATGGATGTCAATATTGCCTTCTTGAATGGTGTAGTGGAAGAGGAAGTAAATGTGGACAAGCCACTCAGTTTTGAAACACGTGATAGGGAGTCTCATGTGTTTAGACTCAAGAAATCCCTGTATGGTTTGAAATAGGCACCTAGGACATGGTATGGTAGAATTGATGGCTTTCTATCTAGTTTGGGCTTTACCAAAAGTAAAGAAGATTCCAACCTTTACTACAAGGTTGAAAAAGGTAACTCAGTGATAATCCTACTATATGTAGATGATTTGTTTGTAACATTTATGGATGGGTTGATTGTTGATACGAAGAGGAAGATTATTGTCGAGTTTGAAATGAAATACTTGGGTATGATGCACTATTTTCTAGGCATGGAGGTGTTGCAGAATGTGGATGGAATATTCCTTGGATAAGGGAAGTATGCAGTAGGGATCCTTAAGAGGTTTGGGATGATGGAATGCAAGGCCATAACAACACATATGGCATCGAACCTAAATCTATTGAGAGATGCTTCATCAAAAGTGGTTGATGCTACGATGTATCATCAGATGATTGGGTCCTTCATGTACCTAACAAATACGAGACCATATATTTCCTGTCACATGCCCCAATTTTGCAAAAACAATTTTATATTATTTGATATTATTTGAAGACAATATGTTAAATTTTATGTTAAGTTGTAATTGATGACTCAACAAAGTCAAGGACATTCAATGTAATTCTGAATATTTTTATTTATAAATAAATAAAGGAGGAGACAACAACTTAGGAGAGTTGTTAAAAGAGTGTTTATTAGTCAAATTGGTGGAGGAGACCGGGTGGAGAGCAAACCGACATGTGGCGGCATCCTCAAACCACTTCCAACTGTTGCATGTGGAAATTTTCCTACATTTGGGGTCATGATTCCCCAAGAAAGTGGAATCAGAGCAGGTGGCTCAATTAATGAAAACCGACCCAAACGACCTAGGAAATATTTATAAAAATTCCCATTGAAGAGAGTTGACGCTGCTCATTCTAGAGAAGTGATCATTCAGGTGAATGAATGTACTTTAGAGAAATTCAATGGAAGGGAAATGTGGAAAGTGTTTGAGGGGATAACTATTGATTGATCTAGTTGCAACTTTTAAGCTGGAGATCATGCTGCTGAAAGCAGAGTGTTTTACTAAGATATTGGACTAGTCTACTGTTTGCATTATCCACCAGTTCTCAACCAAGAAGACAAAGAATAGGCTTGGGGGTCCTGAGGAAGCGTTGTTTGAGCGCTGTCCATGAGATTGGTAGGGAGAAACGGCCTCCTAACACTGTTGTCATTTGTCCTAAATAGCATCTGCATTATTTTGTTATACTGTATTGGATAAATCAATATGATTTTGACTAATATATGAATGTTACATAGTTAGTTTGTAAAATGTTAGAATTTAGTAGTCTTTTTATATGTTTAAAGAAAGGAATTTGATTCAGAAACGTAATGTGTTAAAATGGAAGTAATTTCTAGACTTTGTTTTTCCACACCTGAAAAACCAGGCCGTACTCTAGCACAGTTAGAATATATTAAGTAGATGAAAGAAAAAAAAGGATAAGAGGTTGAATATTATAGATAGGGTTCTGCATTTTGTATATAGCAAAGTAATTTAATTCAGTGTGTAAATTATTATTAAGGAGAACTGTGTTCTGGTTATTTATGTTTACTATTTTTATGAGCGTATCTATGTTGCAAAAGAAACAGTAGTGCTAAAATAGAATTATAGTAAAGAAACATACTGTTATAATAAAAATTATAGGAGATACAGTTAAGTATCCAAACAAGGTATTAACCATACTTAAATCTTCATCTTAACCTATTATTACTATATTTACTAGAATAGGATTATGTTTACAAACATTATTAAATAAGAAATAATCAAAGTTACAGAGTTAATGTTTTAATCCTTACATGACTCTAAATCTTTATTAAGTGACAGAGCAGTAAACAAATGTAAACCAAAGTGTAAATAGTAACTAGAATAAAGCTAAGGGTTTACCTATTCAAGAATAGTTATTACCAGACAAGCTCTAAATCTGTGTAGGTTTAACACAAGGGTCAAACCCTAATCTTACGTTCATTCATTTTTATAAAGGTATTCTTTAAAACAGAATAAACAAATTAAAATTAAAAACTAGAATACTAAAGTATGCACCAGACTGGGTACAGTCTTATAACAAGAACTTACAGTATTTCTATAAACTCTTTTATCTAAAAGAAAAGAAAATATTTAAACACGATAAGAAATATCAATACTATTGTAACAACGTACAATAGGTAAACAGAAACCAACACAACTGATAAATTTAAGAATATATTTATTTAAGGATTCTTTTACAGTAACCCTAGTATTTTATCCGAATTGATAAGTATAAACATATAAATTTTATCTTAAGACTGAGCTTACAGTTGTCACATTTACTTTATTAATTACAAGAGAAAAACATTAAACAAGTAATTACCATTATTAATAGTAGAAGAAGTAAAGACTCAAATTATAGGGAGCCATAATTTACAAGCTTATAAAACTATTTTATGAACGAGACAAAGCTCGAAGTTAAAAACCCTTTTAAACCAAATGTATTCCTTTGTCTAGCCATAGGGATAAAGTTTTAACCAAAATTACTTCACCCAGCTCAAGGCCTGTTACACCCAGCATCGTGGCGAGGGTTTGAAAGACCAAACTAACAATCAATTTATAAAAATTTCATTACTGTAATAACCTTTATAAGACAAGGTATATTTTATTAGAGTTTTTGAAACAGAATACCATTAAAAACATGAAGACAGGACAACCTCCATATAATAAGAACAGAGTATGTCATTACTTAGCCATAAGGCTGTAAACTTGTCAATAAGTCAAGGAAAGTGAAATACAAGTCACGGCATCGAGGCCGGAGTTACCCTACTATAGGAAAGGGTTTTAACAACCAAAAATATTAAATAACAATTAAGCTAAGCATTTTAAACATCGAAGGAACCGATGTCGTATTTCTTCTCCAACTGAAACCCTTTTTACTTAATATTTACAAGCAGGGAGTTGCCACATTGTAACTAGGGCTTACCCGTAGGTCTTGATGTCAATCCAAACATGGAGAGGTTTTTTCCAAGCATAAGGGTGAACGATAACCTGCAAGTTAAGACTAAAAACCATAATTAAAAACTGAGTTTTATAACTATAACTATAACTTGAAGTTTATAACAGTTGTAAGATAAATTCCTTACATGGAAGCGAAGGAATCTGGAGCCATGGAGGAAACGAACAAGCGCAATGAACAACACATACCTTCATGCTCACTTGTGATAGAGGCGACAAGTCTCACAATACTTTCTACACCAATCTTGGAGCAAGATAAAAGTTTTGGCATTGGCCATGAAAGGTTTTGACACTAAAAAAATTACTGACAGATTAACACTACCCTCATGGCATCATAATGCATGCAAAAAGAAAACCAAATGTGAGTTGTGAACCTTGTGACCCACACACTAGAGTGGCAACACTTCGTTACACACAAACAATGGAGCTGGAGACGGGAACAAGCGAGCCATGAAGGCCACAGTAAAACCAGATAATGCCAAGACCAAACCTTCAACGAATAATGAGAAGTTAGGGTTACAAATTAGGTTTTTAAATCATGCATTGCACGGTGGTGGATGTTTCACGTACCCACCAAATTATTCAGTCCACAGTGGGTCGACTAATATTGTTGTCACTACATGTAGGGACAACGAATTCTTGTCAATAATTTAAATAATGACTACAATGATAATGTAATCTACAAGGTCAAAAACATATCATTTCAATGATAAAACATTAAGTCAAACTATGTTGAGGGATGAGATTTTTATGGTATCATTTAACCTTATACTATATAAACCTTGAAATCTTCGTTGGTAATAAACCAAAAACATATATTACATTGATACCCTTGTTTTATAATGACCTTATAATATTTCTTAGTAAAACATTGATGAAGAGATCATTAGTATAGTAAAAGTTGTTGAACATGAGTTGATAGTACCGCTATTAACCATTTTTTTTATAACCATAAACGATGCATGTCTATGCTGTTAGAACTAGTTTATGTAAACACTAATAGGTAAGAACTAGTTTATAAATCAACAAGGTGTATATAAAAATAAACAGTAATTACACCCTAGAATAACTCTTACTTTTGAAATGTAGTCTATAGTACCAAGATTAAGATAAACTACTTGGAAGTACATGATAATTTGGTCTCCATAAGATACCAAAGCTCTAAGTTAAAACAAACCAAGGTTAGATTAGACTTGGTAGTAAAAGATAGTAAAACTATCCAGGAATAAATATGGTACCACTTGCTATTATAAATAAATAATAGGGTAATGTAATCTCGCCACATTACTTATGGCGTGAAGAAACTTGGAAGATAGGAATCACAAATTGATGACAATTGTGCAAATGATCATTTATAACTATAATATAATACCAAGCTGATAAATTTCCTCTACTAAAGCTCAATTAAAAGTGGAGTTGAGGGTTCTTTTGTAAGCTTGTTCTTATAAGGCTTTAGTTTTATTTGTATGCTTATAAGCAATATTTTATATTTTAGAAATAACAACAACAGTAAACTCTTATGTCGGTAAAGGAATTGTTATACAAAATCTTGAGCTCTATAAGAACTTGGCTAATTGCTAGAAAGAAGATTTGTCTGAAATAAAAGTCATACTAATGAAAAACATTGAGTATGGTAATGTTATTGGTCTTTACGACATGAATTTTAAAATACTGTCATATTTGCAAAACAAGTAAAGAAAAGTTACTTTACCTCATAATACCCTTGAATTCTATTAAGCTAACTTTTACTCTAGCAGTATTTTTATGCTAAAGAAGTATATCTAGATTTACGCTTTAATAAACTCCTACTGGTTCAAAATTTACCTGTCAAACCTAAAGATCTAGAAATCTAGCTAAGTTAGCAATCGCTAAATAAGCCCCAGTTAGAACATAACTTCTCACCTACTTGACAAAATTAAATCATCGGTACAGCTAGAAACAACTGAATGCAGATTAGTTACATCCCATATCAAAATTAAAATAGTGTTAATGTATATGTGTTTAAGTTAATCATTACTTTTTTTAACTGTTTCATTTATCCGTTAACCGCTAGCAGTTAACAAACTGCGACTATAGACAATTTGTGTTACATTAAAAAAAAAATTGTGAAAATTTGGGGGTTATGACATGTGGTATCAGAGCACAAGGTTCAAACATTAGGCCTTGATGAAGCCCAACTTGATTTTATGAAATAGTGAATTTAAATTATTTTGCTAATGTTATTTTATTTTAATGTTATTCAACAGCAAAATTGTTTCTGAAGTTTAACAACAAGTATGGAAAGGCTGGAGGAATATGCGGAAGAGGAATCTCCATTTACTAAACAAGAAAACTTACCAAGAGACCCTATACAAGAATATCTAACCACTGATTCCTCGGAACTTTTACAAACAGTAAAAGACTTAAAATCTGAAATGGAATCTATTAAACGAGATAATGAAAAGGATTCTAAGAGCTTAGGAGGAGCTGAATCAGATCCTAACAGAAAGAGATGATTCAAAAGATGCAAGTCATCAACATAAATATAAAAAGATTAAACAGGCTAAAAATGAAAGCAACTCATCTTCAGAGGTATTTGGTGATCAACGTAATTTTCATTCCACTAGTGATAGTAGTGATGACAACCATTATACTAAAAAGAGGAAATATAAACCCTATGAGGAAATTTCTAGGGAGTTTAAAAAGATTAAACCACCAACATTCAATGGAGAGACTGAGAAGGAGGAAGAAGCAGAATCCTGGTTATCTGGGATGAAGAAGTACTTCCAGATTTATAACTATTCTAACCAACTAAAGGCTAGGATGGCTATTTACAATCTTTCAAGGAAGGTTGATATTTAGTGGCAAGACTTGAAGAGTGAAGGGAACAAAAGAGAAGAACGTAAATTGGAGTACCTTCAAGAGGTATTTTAAAAAGAAATTTATGTCTAAGTAGTACTGTGAAGAGAGAGAAAAATAATTCTATGAGCTTAAATTAGGATCAATGACTATGAAAGATCTGAACAGCAAGTTTTTAAGTCTACTTAGGTATGTGCCATACCTTGTAGATGAAAAACCAAAGGTACAACGATTCCTTAGCTGTCTACCTTATCATATCAAGGATAGGATTGAGTATGACAATCCAAAAACTCTGGAAGAAGCTATGAGGAAAGCCAATTTCTGTTATGAATAGAATCTGAAGAAGCAGAGCATGGCCAACTAGAAGGCCAAGAAGAATAACAACCATTATGATCAACAGAAGAAATAATTTGTTCCCAACAATAATTCTAAAAACAATAAGGACAGAAATTTTGCCAACAAGAATTTCCAAGGGAATAAGAATAATTCACCAAGCAATCAAAACAATCCAAAGGGTAAAGAGCCTGCTAATAATCATGGTAATTACACAAAGAACCTATAAAGTGTTGGGAGTGTAATGGCTCACATTATGCCTCAATCTGTCCTAATCGAAAAAAGTCTGTCAGTAATATTCATACCATACAGGAGGAAATGACTATTCGAGATTTAGCGAGGACTATGCCCAGAATCAATGGAACCTTGGAGAATCGACAAGAAGAATATCAAACTTCCATGGTGGAAGTAGAAGGTACGATAAAACAAACCCCTATATCTGTTTTAATTGATCCAGGAGCTAGTTGCAGTTATGGTTCACCTAAATTGGTAGAAAAATGTAAGCTGCCTGTTGAAAAATTTGAAAATTCTTGGTTGGTTCAGTTAGCCACCGATGCAAAAAGGAAGGTAACTTGTTTTGTAAAGGAATGTGCAGTAGTTGTGGATCAATTTAAAAATGTTGTAAAGCTTAATGTATTACCTCTTGGTTCTTATGACTTACTAATCAGTATGGATTGGCTAGAACAACATAGGGTAATTTTAAATTGTTATGATAAAACCTTTACGTGTATAAATAATGATGGAAAATCAATAAATGTAAAGGGAATCCCTAGAAGAACCACCATAAGGTAGATTTATACCCTGCAGCTTAAGAGGGATATTAGGAAGGGTTGTAAAGCTTATTCAGTAACAATAACTGATGAGGAAAATCTAAATAAGACAGACAAATTAAAATTGGAAGACATACCAGTCTTAAGAGAATATGTTGTTGTAATTTCGGAAGAAATTCTAGGACTACCTCCGAAAAGAGAACTAGATTTTACCATTGATTTGGTACCTGGTGCAGTACCCAGCTCAAAGGCCCCTTATCAAATGAACATACTGGAACTTAATGAACTAAATTCACAATTAAAAGAACTTATTGACAAGAAGTATATTCGACCTAGTGTGTCTCCCTGAGGGGCACCTGTCATCTTCGTTAAGAAAAAGGACAGAACCATGCAATTTTGCATAGATTACTATCAGTTGAATAACATGACTATTATAAATAGATACCCTTTGCCTCACATAGATGATCTGTTTGATCAACTACATGGAGCCACGGTGTTTTCAAAAATTGATTGAAGGTCTAGATATCATCAAGTTAGGATTAAAGATGAAGACATATTTAAGACAAATTTTAGGACTCGATATGGCCATTACGAGTTTGTCGTCATGCCATTTGGGCTTACTAATGCCCCAGTTGTTTTTATGTGTTTAATGAACACCGTTATGCATAAGTATCTAGATAAGTTTGTGGTCATGTTTATCGATGACATATTAATTTATTCAAAAACAGAAGAAGAACATAAAAAACATTTAAAAATTGTTTTGCAAGAGCTACGAAATCATCAACTCTTTGCAAAGTTTAGTAAATGCGATTTCTTCAAGGATAAGATTCAGTACTTAGGTCATTTGGTGACTAAGGAAGGGATTTTGGTGGATCCCAAAAAGATAAAGGCGATCAAATATTGGCCCGTTCCTAAAGATGTAACCGATGTACGATCCTTCATGGGAATTACCAGTTATTACCAGAGGTTCATTGAATCTTTTTTGAGAATCGCGAATCTGATAAATTCTTTGCAGAAGAAAGGAAAGAAATTTGATTAGAACTAGAAATGCGAGGATAGCTTTAAAAAATTAAAAACATTATTAACCAGCACACCTATTTTAAGAATGGCTGATCCAAATAAAGAATTTGTAGTGTGTACTAACACCTGCAATGATGGTTTAGGCGATGTTCTGACTCAAGAATGGCATGTTATTGCCTATGAGTCTAGGAAATTAAAAATTCATGAAAAGAATTATGCAACGTATGATTTGGAATTAGCTACTGTTATACATGCTCTAAAGATGTGGTGTCATCACTTAATGGGAAAAAAATTATTCTAATGATTGATAATAAAGGAATAAAATATATGTTAGATCAGCCTAATCTAAATGCCAGACAAGTTAGGTGGCTAGATTTTTTGAGTGAGTATGATTTTGAAATTCAGTACATTAAAGGTAAAGAAAATAAATTTGTTGATGCATTAGGTAGGAATGCAAGGTTGAACTTCACAGTGGTTATCAGCACTTATACAATAGATCCAGATGAACAACTTAAAAAAGGGGTAGAACAAGATGACATTTACCAAAACTTACAAGCTAAAACGAAAGAAAATCCAACAGAAAGCTTAAGTAAAGGGTACAGTTTGAATGCAAAAGGATTTTTACTATATAAAGATAGAATGTATGTACCTAATGTACCTAAAGTTAAGTTATTAATTTTAGATGAAATCCATAAAAATCCATACTCAGGTCATCCAGGCTATCAAAAGACTATAACTATGTTAAGAAAATAATATTTTGGCCAAACATGAAGACTGAACTCGCAGAATATATTGCTAGGTGTTTTGAATGTCAGCAGGTGAAAACTAAACATCAACACCCAGCCAGATTACTTCAGCCATTGCCCATTCCTAGCTGGAAATGGGAGATAATTAGTCTAGATTTTGTTATTGGACTGCCAAAAAATTAGAATTTAAATGATTCTATCATGGTAGTGGTCAATAAATTAAGTAAAGCAACGCACTTTATACCTGTTAAAACTACGTATAAATCTACAAACATAGCCGATATCTTTCTAAAACAAATTTTTTGACTGCATGTAATACCGAAAGTTATAATCTCAGATAGAGACCCTAAATTTATAGGTAACTTTTGGAAATATCTGTTCAAAGGATTAAACACTACACTAAATTTTAGTACTTTGTTCCATCCTGAAACAGATGGACAGACTGAAAGAGTAAACCAAGTACTGGAAGATTTAATAAGAATGTATGTGAAAGACCAGCCAGGTAAATGGGAAGATTATTTGCATCTGGTAGATTTTGCTTATAATAATAATTATCAAGCATCAGCCAGATTTAGTCCTTTCAAAATATTGTATGGAAGGAAATGTAATACTCCTATTTCTTGGAGTAATCCGGTGGATAGACTAGTATTAGGTCCTGAACTATTGAAGGAAATGGAAGAAATTGTAAAACAGGTACAAGGTAATCTAAAAGTTGCGCAGGATCGGCAGAAAAGTCAAGCATACCTTAAAAGAACTCCAAAAGAGTTTCAGGTATGTGGACATGTGTTTATCAAGGTGAGGCCCAAAAAGAGCTCTTTGAGAATGGGTAGTTGTGCAAAACTAGCACCTCGTTACTGTGGTCCATTTGAAATATTGTCTAGGATTGGACAAGTAGCTTATCAATTAGCATTACCACTGAATTTAAGAGTATATAATGTTTTTCACATTTCTGTATTAAATAAATATGTTCATGATGCTACTCATGTTATTAACTAGAATGATGTACAAGTGGAACCAGAAGGATATTTTCTGGTGGAACCGGACTGTATCCTTGGGCAAAGGGAGATCACACTTCACAACCGCACCATTGGTCAGGTGAAGGTGCAATGGAAGCACCTTAGTCCAGAAGAAGCCACCTGGGAATTGGAAAGTAATATGTGGGATGCATATCCATTTCTGTTCCAGGGGAGTTTTGAGGATGAAGAATTAATAACATCGAGGACAATATTATACTTTAAGGGGGTGTGTATGTGACAAGCCCCAATTTTGCAAAAACAATTTTATATTATTTGATATTCTTTGAAGACAATATGTTAAATTTTATGTTAAGTTGTAATTGATGACTCAGCAAAGTCAAGGATATTCAATGTAATTCTGAATATTTTATTTATAAATAAATAAAGGACGAGACAATAGCTTAGGATAGATGTTAAAAGAGTGTTTACTGGTCAATTTGGTGGAGGAGACTGGGTGGAGAGGAAACTGACATGTGGCAACATCCTCAAACCACTTCCAACTGTTGTAGGTAGCAACCTCCCTACATTTGGGGTCATGATTCCCCAAGAAAGTGGAATCATAGCAGGTGGCTCAATTAATGAAAACTGACCCAAAAGACCTAGGCAATCTTTATAAAAATTCCCATTGAAGAGAGATGATGCTGCTCATTCTAGATAAGTGATCATTCAGGTGAATGAATGTACTTCAGAGAAATGCAATGGAAGGGAAACATGGAAAGTGTTTGAGGGGATAACTGTTGATTGATCTAGTTGCAGATTTTAAGCTAGAGATCATGCTGTTGAGAGAAGAGTGTTTTACTAAGATATTGGACTAGTATACTATTTGCATTCTCCACCAGTTCTTAGCCAAGAAGACTAGGAACATGCTCAGGGGTCCTGAGGAAGCGTTGTTTGAGTGCTCTCTAGGAGATTGGTAGGGAGGAACGACCTCCTAATGCTGTTGTCATTTGTCCTAAATAGGTTCTGCATTATTTTGTTTTACTGTATTGGATAAATCAATCTGACTTTGACTGATATATGAATGTTACATAGTTAGTTTGTAAAATGTTAGAATTTAGTAGTCTTTTTAGATGTTTAAAGAAATGAATTTGATTTAGAAAAGTAATGTGTTAAAATGGAAGTAAATTCTAGACCATGTTTTTCCACACCTGGAAAACCAGGCCGTACTCAAGCACAGTTAGAATATCTTAAGTAGATGAAAGAAAAAAAAAAGGATAAGAGGTTGAATATAATAGATAGGGTTCTGCATTCTATAGATAGTAGAGTAATTTAATTCAGTGTGTAAATTATTATTAAAGAGAACTGTGTTCTGGTTATTTATGTTTTTTTTTTATGAGCATATCTATGTTGGAAAAGAAATAGTAGTGCTAAAATAGAATTATAGTAAAGAAATATACTATTATAATAAAAATTATAGGAGATACAGTTAAGTATCCAAACGAGGTATTAACCATACTTAAATCTTCATCTTAACCTATTATTACTATATATACTAGAATAGGATTATTTTTACAAACATTATTAAATAAGAAATAATTAAAGTTACAAATTTAATGGTTTAATCCTTACATGACTCTGAATCTTTATTAAGTGACAGAGCAGTAAACAAATGTAAACTGAAGTGTAAATAGTAACTAGAATAAAGCTAAGAGTTTACCTATTCAAGAATAGTTATTACCAGACAAGCTCTAAATTTGTGTAAGTTTAACGTGAGGGTCAAACCCTAATCTTACTTTCATTCCTTTTTATAAAGGTATTCTTTAAATCAAAATAAACAAATTAAAATTAAAAACTAGAATACCAAAGTATGCACCAGACCGTAGGTACAGTCTTATAACAAGAACTTACGGTATTTGTATAAATTCTTTTATCTAAAAGAAAAGAAAATATTTAAACACGATAAACAATATCAATACTATTGTGACAACCTAAATAGGTAAACAGAAACCAACAAAACTGATAAATTTAAGAATATATTTATTTAAGGATTCTTTTACAGTAACCCTAGGATTTTATCCGAGTTGATAAGTATAAACATATAAATTTTATCTTGAGACTGAGCTTACAGTCATCACATTTACTTTATTAATTACAAGAGGAAAACATTAAACAAGTAATTACATTTATTAACAGTCGAAGAAGGAAAGACTCAAATTACAAAGAGCCATAATTTACAAGCTTATAAAACTATTTTATAAACGAGACAGAGCTCAAAGTTAAAAACCCTTTTAAACCAAATGTATTCCTTTGTCTGGCCACAGGGCTAAAGTTTTAACCAAAATTACTTCACCTAGCTCAATGCCGGTTACACCCAGCATCGTGGTGAGGGTTTGAAAGACCAAAATAACAATCAATTTATAAAAATTTCATTACTGTAATAACCTTTATAATACAAGGTATATTTTATTAGATTTTTCGAAACAGAAAACCATTAAAACCATGAAGACAGGAGAACCTCCATATAATAAGAATAGAGTATGTCATTACTTAGCTATAAGGCTGTAATCCTGTCAATAAGTCAAGGAAAGTGAAATACAAGTCACAACATTGAGGCGCGGAGTTACCCTGCTACAGGCAAGGGTTTTAACAACCAAAAATATTAAATAACAACTCAGATAAGCATTTTAAACACCGAAGGAACCGATGTTGTATTTATTCTCCAAATGAAACCCTTTTTCCCTAATCTTTACAAGCAGGGAGTTGCCACATTGTAATCGGGGCTTACCCATAGGTCTTGATCTCAATCCAAACATGGAGAGAGTTCTTCCAAACATAAGGGCGAATTGTAACCTGCAAGTGAAGACCAGAAACCATAATTAGAAACTGAGTTTTATAACTATAACTCTAACTTCAAGTTTATAACATTTGTAAGATAAATTCCTTACCTGGAAGCGAAGGAATCTAGACCCACGGAGGAAACAAACCAGCACAATGAAAAACACACACCTTTGTGCCCACCTGTGAAAGAGGCAACGGGGCTCACAATACTTTCTACACCAATGTTGGAGCAGGATAAAAGTTTTGGCATTGGCCATGAAAGGTTTCGACACTAAAAAAATTACTAAGAGAGTAACACTACCCTCACGGCAGCATAATGCATGCAAAATGAAAACCAAATGTGAGTTGTGAAGCTCGCGACCCACACACTAGAGTGGAAACACTTTGTTACACACAAACAATGGAGCTGGAGACGAGAACAAGCGAGCCCTCATGGCCGTAGTAAAACAAGACAATGCCAAGACCAAACCCTCAACGAAGAATGAGAAGTTAGGTTTTTAAATCATGCATTGCATGGTGGTGGATGTTCCACGTACCCACCAAATTATTCAGTCCATAGTGGGTTGACTAATATAGTTGTCACTGCATGTAGGGACAACGAATTCTTGTCAATAATTTAAATAATGACTACAATGGTAATGTAATCTACAAGGTCAAAAACATATCATTTCAATGATAAAACATTAAGTCAAACTATGTTCAGGGACAAGATTTTTATGGTATTGTTTAACCTTAGACTATATAAACCTTGAAATCTTCATTGGTAATAAACCAAAAACATATATTGCATCGATACCCTTGTTTTATAATGACCTTATAATCTTTCTTAGTAAAACATTGATGAAGAGATCATTAGTATAGTAAAAGTTGTTGAACATGAGTTGATAGTACCACTATTGCCCATTTTTTTATAACCATAAACGATGCATGTCTATGTTGTTAAAAATAGTTTATGTAAACACTAATAGGTAAGAACTAGTTTATAAATCAACAAGGTGTATATAAAAATAAACAGTAATTACACCCTAGAATAACTCTTACTTTTGAAATGTAGTCTATAGTACTAAGAGTAAGATAAACTACTTGGAAGTACATGATCATTTGGTCTCCATAAGATACCACAGCTCTAAGTTAAAACAAACCAAGGTTATATTAGACTTGGTAGTAAAAGGTAGTAAAACTATTCAGGAATAAATATGGTATCACTTGTTATTATAAATTCATAATAGGGTAATGTAATCTTGCCACATTACTTATGTCATGAAGAAACTTGGAAGATAGGAATCACAACTTGATGACAATTGTGCAAATGATCATTTATAACTATAATACAATACCAAGCTAATAAATTTCCTCTACTAAAGCTCAATTAAAAGTAGAGCTGAGGGTTCTTTTGTAAGCTTGTTCTTAGAAGGCTTTAGTTTTATTTCTATGCTTATAAGCAGTGTTTTAAATTTTAGAAATAACAACAACAGTAAACTCTTATGTCAGTAAAGGAATTGTTATACAAAATCTTGAACTCTATAAGAACTTGGATAGTTTCTAGAAAGAAGATTTGTCTGAAATAAAAGTCATACTAATGAAAAAAATTGAGTATGGTAAGGTTATTGGTCTTTACGGCATGAATTTTAAAATACTGTCATAGTTGCAAAACAAGTAAAGAAAAGTTACTTTACCTCGTAGCACCCTTGAATTCTATTAAGCTAATTTTTACTCTAGCGGTATTTTTATGTTGAAGAAGTATATCTGGATTTAAGCTTTAATAAACTCCTACTGGTTCGAAATTTACCTGTCAAGCCTTTAAGATCTAGAAATCCAGCTAAGTTAGCAATCGCTAAGTAAGGCCCAGTTAGAATGTAACTTCTCACCTACTTGACAAAATTAAATCATCAGTACAGCTAGAAACAACTGAATGCATATTAGTTACATCACATATCAAAATTAAAATAGTGTTAATTTATATGTGTTTAAGTTAATCATTACTTTTGTTAATTGTTTCATTTATCCGTTAACTGCTTGTAGTTAACAAACTGCGACTATAGACAATTTGTGTTACATCAAAAAAATTTATTTTTTGTGAAAATTTGGGGGTTATGACATTTGCTTTGCTATGAATACCTTGAGCCAGTTCCTGATAGATCCAAGACATGTTCACTTGATTGCTACAAAGCATATTCTGAGGTACCTGAAAGGTATAGTTGATTATGGGCTCAAGTACAAGGCAAATCAGAAGATCAACCTAGAGGGTTTTGTTGATTCAGATTGGGTAGGCAGTGCCATCGATAGCAAGAGAACTTCAAGATGCTGCTTTAGTATGGGATCAGGTGTGATCTCTTGGTTTAGTAGGAAGCAGTCCCGTGTGGCACTAAGTATAGTTGAAGTAGAGTATGTGGCAGCTTGTTCAGGTAGTTGTGAGGTAGTGTGGCTGAGAAAGCTACTATCTAATTTATTTGATCTCTAGTTGGATGCTACTTGTATATATTGCGACAACCAAAGTTTTGTGAAGTTGTCTGAGAACCCGATGTTCCATGACAAGTCGAAGCATATCGAGATCAAATATCACTATATCATGGATATGGTGCAGAGAGGAGTAGTGAAGCTCCAGTTTGTTGCGATGGACGAACAGACAGCTCATGTGT
Source organism: Pseudotsuga menziesii (assembly GCA_001517045.1). Lineage (NCBI taxonomy): Eukaryota > Viridiplantae > Streptophyta > Pinopsida > Pinales > Pinaceae > Pseudotsuga > Pseudotsuga menziesii. The sequence continues at coordinate 11,256 of LPNX010006802.1, read as the reverse complement.
TGATGAAGCCATTGGCCAGAGTGAAGTTTGAGTACTTCAGGGAGAAGCTTGGTGTTCTCCAGATCGAGGTTCCCTCCAAGGGGAAATGATGAGTCTGTGAGCCATTCTGACATGGTGAGAGGATTGGTTCCTTCTATGGTCAAATGCAAGGGTTGAGCCATTCTATCATGGTGAGAGGATTGGTTCCTTCCATGTCATATGTGAGTGCTGAGCCATTTTGATGTGACTATAGGAATGGTTCCTACATGATCAGATATAAGTGTTGAATTCCATTCTTGGAATGGAGGCACCTGGTCAGTTCACAAGAATACTTAGCTTGGTGCTGAGATGTCATTCTCTAGGAGAATGGAGGCACCTAGTCAGTTACCAAGATTCCTTAGTCTAGGACTGAGATCCATTCTGGTGCGATGTGTTCTCACATGGCTGGATGTAAGTGCAGAGGCATTCCGATGCAGTGTGTTCTCACATGGTCGGATGTAAGTGCAGAGCCATTCCGATGCGGTGTGTTCTCACATTGTCAGATGTAAGTGCAGAGCCATTCCAATGTGGTGTGTTCTCACATGGTCGGATGTAAGTGAAAAGCCATTTTGAGGCGGTGTGTTCGCACATGGTCGGATATAAGTGCTGAGCCATTCTGGCGTGATGTGTTTACACATGGTCAGATGTGAGTGATGGGTCTTTCTAACAAGATGAGGTCAGATGTGAGTGTTGGGCATGCCTTTCTGACAAGATGAGGTCAGATGTAAGTGTCGGGTAGGCCATTCTAACTTAGGGTCAAATATAAGCATTGAAGAAGACCTACATGGAGGCTAGGCCTACAACCAGCATGAAAAAGGGTTGCCTCTGTAGAACTCCTGTGACGAGAAAAATCAAGAGATAGCACCTGTGATGATGATCTAGACTTGATAATGATACAGTTATGATGATCCAGCAGTGATGATCCAGATCGACTAATGATCCAAATCCCATGATGAAGAAGACTTGAAGATGAAGATGACTTGAAGATGAAGACAACTTGAAGATGAAGATGACGAGATGATCTAGTTAATACAGAGAAGAATACCAATGCTGATAATTTGTGTCGAGAGAATACCTTCCTAGTTAAGAGGGAGTGTTGATGTATTTGTAACTTTGGAATGTATTCTCTTGTATATCTCATGCATTTTACCCCAATGTTTATTCCAGGAAGTATTTGTAATGTAATTGATTCATGTCATGCCCCGATGTTCTCAGGAGGTTCTATAATGTAAGTAAGTCATGTCAAGTCATTTTAGGTAACCCTCCTATTGTTCAAGGGTTGAATTCCCTATAGTTATGGGGCCCTAGGGTTATTAGACTCTCGTAGAGAATTCATCCCTAGTGAGTTATTGTCAAGTCAGGAATTAGTATAAATAGAGAGTGAGCCTCTCTATTTCTCACACACTCACTCACACTCAGTTATAGTGCATAGCTGAGATAGAAGAAGTAGTTGGGACAAGAGAGAGAGAGACTGCTACTGCCAAGAGATCATCTTACTGTTTTTGGGGCTTTGTTTTTGGTGTTGATTCTATCTCTGAGGAAGTTGTGGTGTTTTCCTTGTTATGGTTTCCCCAAGGAAAATATTTGTGTTCATTGTCTCATGTGTTTGATTGTTTTGCTTGTTATTCTCTTAGATAAGATCCTATGTTAATGCAAGCTTAAATGATAAAAAATATAACACTTATGTTTGTTATCTCAATTTTGGTCAGGGTAGGAAGTTGATGCTTATGAGAATGATAGGTGTGGTCACGAAGGTCATTAAAAATCATGAGTATATGGAAAATTCTTGCAGAAAAAATAAGACATGATATTTAATAATTCCAAACTATGCCCCCATCTCGAATTCATAGATAACAAATGAGTTGAAGCTTCCAAGGTATGCACATTAATTCTCTTCTTTCACTTCATGGAAGTTGGTAGTGTTTTTTTAATGAATGACAGGATTTTTTCCCTTGGATTAGTCCTTAAATGGATAAAGTGCTTTTAATTTTGTTGTTTTCCCATTGTTTTCTGATTTTTCTGTAATGTTTATTTCTTATTTCTTCCATTTTCCATGCTACCCTGTTCTAGGTTGGCATACTTTTTGGTTTTTCTGTGGACTTCTAAGTGGATTTCACTATGTTGGGACCTATGTCAAATAGGAAGCTAAGGTTCAGGTGTTTTCCTTTATAACGACTATTATTGGTAATCTACCGAGTGTTATAGATATGATATTGTTCCTAAGTTGTGAATATTAGATAGGGCATCAGTCAAGGGGAGAGTTAAAGCTAAGTTTAATGACTGTCACAATGCTTTATCTTCCATATTCAATTCCCTAGATACCTTTCAAGTATTTTAGCATTTTTCATGCTTCAAGCAAACTCAGTGAATAAAAAACAGATCTAGTCAAGAACATGCTTTGGATAGTAGCATAATTAGGACCCATAAATACAATAACCATTTGAGTTGAAGAGTATAACCAAAGTATGAGGGAACCCATGATAACTTGTAAATAAGATCAATAAGCATAACTTGGATTTATATTGGTTTTTGGTGATCTTTAGTTTTATCAATTTATGGATCCATGTTTGTAATGTGTATATATACGTCTACAAGAAAGTGTAAAGAAAATTGTATTTTCTATAATGAGTTTCCATAAGTTGGTAGTTGACAATGACATGTATATGAATATGCTTCCTCTCTTTATCTGTGGAAATATTAAAGAGATTATTTTATTTTATTTTATTTTAATATGTTTAATTTTAGATATCTATTTTTTGAGTTTAGAAGTGTTCAAGGTAGTTATTTTTGAGTTTAGCAGTGTTCATGGTAGTTATGTAATGTTTCAGTAAGTTTTAAATTTTTAGGGATTTTTCAATATTTTAGATTTTATGGAGTAAGTATTATACTAAAGAGTTGGATTTTCATTAAGCTTACTAAATATTATGGATTTGATGGGATTACTATAAATGTGAATAATAGGATTTCTTGACATGCATTTGATTTGTGTGTTCAAACTTGATTTTAATATGATTTAGGGGTAAATCTTAATAATTTTGTAGGTCAATTGGGTGTAGCTTGAGTAGTTGAGAGAAAAGTTGTTATCCTCCCTCACTTGGGTTCAAATATTTTTTTCAAACATGCTTTCTCTCTCCTTGAGCCAATTGTTGACTGTTGACATGGCCTTGAGCATTGAAGATATGGTATACCCTAGAAACCATCATCGGAATAAGGGGAAGTACCTAATGGGATTCGTTGGGAAATACATTATGCCCAAACAAATTCCTAATAATTTTAATGTTTAAGGCATGTAATTAGGGGTAAACTATATATTAATACTTGGTCCTCCAATACCATTCATATTAATATTGTGTAACCAAACACCTTGAGTTCGCACTTCCTTATCTAATTGTCAAGGGTTTGTTCTATTGTGTGTCGACTTAACTTTAATTGTGTGTTTTGTCAGGCCTATTGGTGTGGCTTTAGTTATTGTCTGCCATATTGTTGAGTCAATTTTCTCAATATTTTATTACCTTTCCTTTTCAATGTTTTCTTGGTGCCAAAAACAAGTTGTGGCATAGATGGAGATGGTAAGGTATTGGCAAGGAAAAAAAGGGGACGTTTGAGCATTGATGTATTGTAATGCGTTTTTTTGACCCTTTTGACCTAAGATCAAATTATGTATAAATTGTAAATAAGTGTTTATAATGATGAATTGAAAAATACAGTTGAGTTGAACATGAAAGAATTAGCGATCCGAGGTGTGATTAAGCCAAAATGAGGGACAAAAGCATTGCGCCATGGTAGATGAGATGAGTGTTTTTATAAATTTTAGGGATGTTAAAGAGTATGAAGGTGGAAGGCCTTCATTGGGGCATTAATTTCCACAACATTGATGCAAAGAATATATTTCCATTGCCTTATCTAGGCATCGAGAGCACCTATGACATTATAAAAAAAGATGGTGCATCTAGAGAATGGAAGAATGGATGATTGGAACATGTTTGCAGCTAAGAAGGACAAGCTCCCATGGCCATTGCTTGTGTTTCCATGTACCTTTGCAATTGATATTATTTTTTACCTATGGAAAATATGATGCACCTAGGCATATTCCATGAGAAAACCCTAGACATGATGAGAGAATTCAATTCTTATTAAAGAAAACATAACCTCCTAGAAATTTTTATGTCTATTATGTTCGAAAAGGAAAAAATCCAAAGTTGTGTTGGCACCTCGGAATGGTTACCACCATATTAGAGGACACGTGCCAAGTATTTTACACAACATTTGTAAGCCAAGTGTTTGAAGAAACATTTTCTCAGCAAATGTTTGAAACTCTTGTTATAAATAATCCTTCATTCGAGAGAGTTTCAATATCAAGGCAATTTTCTAGAGTATGGTCAAATGACTTAGTGGGAAAAGCTTAATCTTGTGGGTGACTCCCATGACTTTTGAGGTAGGTATAAAGAATAAATTGGAGCACATACATAGATTCTCATGGATCGATGACACCTTCCTTTTGCGGGAAAATGGGAATATCAATCTACAATGCCCGACGAAGACCACAAATTTTGGGGTTTTTTAAATATACAGAAGACCACAATTTTTTTTTAAAATACACAGAAACCCGTCGGTTATCTAACAGCCTATGACCTTCGTCTAACAAAGTTTCCATATCTCCGATAATGGTGATCCGACAAGTGTTTCGTTGCAATTCCTACAAATCACCGTCAGTTATCCGCTAGTGGGTCGTCACAAATTCAACTAAGACAAGTAAAAAATACGACAACCCTTCCTCCCAAAATCGACGGCATTTAAAAAAGAAGTGGCATAACTTAGAAAAGGATATGTCAGATATATGACAACCAATAGTCACAAATTCTACAATTATATGTCAGAAAACTGACAACCCTTCATCTCATGATCGACGACATAAACCCAACTTTTTACAAAGGAAGTGGCCCACCTTCGACAAGGAGGAGTCAGATGTTCGACAATGTAGGAGTCAAAAATTCAACGACATAGTGGTGAAAGACATTGGAATATTAGATTCATATGTTTTCGAAGATTTGACGGGGCTTGGGATGTCGTCAAATATTCGACGATATTCCACTGACGACAAAAAGAAATGATGTTGTCGAATAACCAACAAGTATATGTCGAATTTCAGGCATGAAATCTATTGGATTTTGGGCTTAAATTTTGTTGTGCTCCATTCGTGTTCCCAACTACCTCAATAATAATTTATGTCCATTAAGGCCTATGATTGGGAGTAGGGAATGGATTTGAATATGGATCACTATGAAATTCATCTTTAAATTCATCAACTGATTCAATTGAGTCCTCTACTTCAGATTAAGAATCTGAAACAATAATGGAAACATTGTCATATGTAAAAGGAGTAGATAAAATGGTTTTACCTCCCCTTTTGAATGGCAGTTGAGACTGTACTGGATCTAAGTATGACAGAAGGTTTGAGAATTCATATGCCTTGGAGGCATGGTTTTCAAAACCCTTTGTTATAATATTCCCAGTTATGATATCTAAGATCTCCACTGAGTTAGGACCATATATCAATATATTTGGTGGGACATTATGTGTCATATCATATACAAATAACAAATTTGTAGCTAAAGAGGGCACATAGAGTACATCTTTCAACATTCCATGTTTTATCTAGATAGAACCCTCTCCTTCAACTTGAATTTTTGTGTCATCACCCATGTGACTACTTGGGCCATAAGTAGTTTGTAATGAAGAGAAAAATTCTCTGGATGCAACCATATGATTGGAGGCTGCTTGAATCAATGAGGAAGGCATGTGATTTTGAACAACTATCCTTCAGTGCATGGCATCTCTCATCATGATATTCAGTATTTTCTCTAGATTCGTCCTTCCTTGCACCTTCAGGGAGGGAAATATTGTGGTCGTCGAGGATTTTTTCCATCTGATCAATGGTCCTCTTCATACAATACTTCTCTACGTGGTTTCCTTTCTTATAGTAAGAGCATTTTCCCTTATCATACTTTTGATGTTTGTTCTTCCTAGAGACTGAGGCTTCATTTGATGGATAAAAATCATATTTAGGCTCAATTTTAGTGTTTCTTTTCTCTTTACTTTTGTAATTCCTTCTTGCTTGTGCATTCCTTGTCTCACTGGCTAAGAGACCTTGATTTCGAGAGGCTTTGAGAGCTTCCATCTGTATTAGCTTGTCTTGCTCTTGGATTAGAGAATCTATGAAGGAATCAAGAGATGATACTCACCAATTAGGAGTAGTTAGTCTCCCACAGTTAAAAATAGAGACTACCCCTAAGAATTATGAGCCAAGTTTTCTTAGTATAGAGAGAACCAAATGCTCTTCCTTCTTCTCAATCCTGCATTGCTTTCATTGCATGACCATTGATTTGAATTTAGCACTAGTACAAGTGATCAATTTTTCCACGGCAAAACGTGGCAATATCCACAGAAAATTGTGGATATTGCCACGTCTAAGTGTTTTTTTTTCCGTGGAAACAATTTTGTCGCAATAGAGACAACCCCTAATTTGCATTGCAAGAGCGACAATGTTCTATATTTCGTTAGATGTCTAATCCATCTCTATATCCACGCCTTCCCGTCTCTATACCCACGCCTGGCCGTCTCTATATCCACGCCTAGCTGTCGCTGTATCCACGCTCTATATAAGGTTTTTTTTTTAAATGCAAACCCAGGAATAAGACGTCGCTATAGCCACTCCTTGCTGTCTCTGTATCCACACCTGGCCGTCACTGTATCCACGCTTGGCCGTCGCTATATCCACGCCTGGCCATCGTTGTATCCATGGTTACAACTGTTTTTTGTTTTTAAATACAAATGCGTTTACTGGGCTCTCCACGCAAATGAACTGGGCTGGCCTGCAAATATCCATGTTCGATACCAAGTCCCTCTCAAGTTGGGAGAGAATTATTATTATTATTAGACTCATGTATGATAGCTTCTTTTATCTCAGCCACTATTTCACTCACGCTAGGCCTACAAGATGGCTTAGCCTCAACGCATCTTAGGGCTAGATTGGCAACATCAACTATTGATTTAATGTCGTAGTTTCCATCCATCCTCTTGTCTACGATTTCTCCAATTTCCCCACTTATTGATATGTCAGGATTTTCATCCCTCTCCACTTGCACATACGGTGTGACCTATAATTACATAACATATTAATGAATGGCATTACAATATCACAAATTACTGCGAAAATGTAATTATAAGATATCAAAATTATAACTAAAATTGGAAGAAGATGCAGTTGAATATCATCAACTACGTAGTCATTAGGTTCATGTTTCATATTGAGAATGATAAATTATAACTAAATTCCTTACCCATTCAACCAGGTTAACTTGCTCTTCCGGTAGATTTGCACTTATGGGTGGTCTGCCGCATATGATTTCTAACAACACCACTCCAAAACTATATATATCACTTTTCTCAGTGAGCATTTGAGTGCGAAAATATCTACCCCGTCCCAAACAAAAATGACTTAAATAAGTTTTTATCACTTGATTTGTAAATGTATTGGATTTTCAAATCATAGGTCCCGCATTCAAATTATATAGGTAATCAATTCTAGATGTGATTACCTACAAGGCTTTGATTAAGGCACATTCTGAGGCAGGAAATATACAGGAGGCCTCTGAACTTATTGATAATATGATAGGTTGTAGAATTGTGCCAGACGACTCTCTCTATAACACTGTCATTGACAGACTTTGCAATCAATGGAAATTTGATACTAGTATGAAACTCTACAATGAAATAGAAAGGAAAGGCATGCTCCCAAGTATTAGCAGTTACATGTCACTTATCAGAGTACTCTTAAAAAATTGTAGAAAGGAGGAGTTTAATGAGATTTTGAACAGCACCTATGTAAAATAATTAGCTTCTGATGTCAGAACTTGCAATATGCTGATTGATTGTTTATGCATGGAAGATGCAGATTTTGTCGGATAACCGACAAAAATACACCTGTTAAATAAATTCAACTGTCAACTTCTTACTGTTTATCTTTTGACAGACCTTCATTATATCATAAAGCAAAAGGACAAACATGTTCAATGTTATTGAGACAAATGACATTAAAATATCCATGAAAAGATATGCCACATTCATCAAAAAGAATGAACCAAACAATATATAAAATAAAAACCCAGTTGGATCAATAATGCCAATGTTAACAGTGAATTCATAGAGTAGAAACTTCCCGTATCAATAATATTAAAAAAAATGGCCACAGTAAATGGTTTGACTCTTTGAGTTTCCGGCAAAATCTTACCATCTGGCACACATGTGAGAGGGTTCCTTCAATATCAGCCACATTTAGTTTCCAAAGTGAGTTAATCATCAATTCTTTGTTGGACTGTAGATATGCTTCCAAATCACCTTCAGAATAATTCCCCTCTGTACTCAGTTGTCATTTCATATCTTCTTGTAACTGTAGCATATCGCCTCCATAAGCTGTTCAAAAAAGTTCAAGGAACCAATTAAGCATAAACTAATCTAACATTCATGCATTTTTTGTGGATTCAACTATCAAATTAAAGACTAGAAATTAATGTAAATTTACACAGCAATTAATCCATGCCACTACAAATGCTATTGGGCCGTGATTGAGGCACGGCATTGCCATACCAATGATCCAGGGTCAAACACCAGCAGGCATAGAACCCTGAACAATGTGTGTTTTAGCTGCTCCCACATTGAAGGAGGGGTGTGATAATGCAGAAATTGGGATCATATCTCCCCACAGACCACTCTATATGTTTACCCTTACCACTACAAATTTCACCATTTTTTAAAATCCTAATGTTTATGAAAAAAAAGAGGAAGGGCATATTCAATGATCATATCCTCTTTCTCTATGCCAGTAGGGCAAAAATAAAATCTGATAAACTGTAGCATCTAATTACTTTTAGCATATTTAATAAGCAGATAACCTTTAGCCAACAATTGCATACATATATCTTCCCTCCAATTCCAACAGAAAGATTGAAGTGAACAAACCTCATCAGCAAAAACAGATTTTCACCTTAGCTTCTAGATGGTGAACATGGTAACCCTTCCAAATCCCTGTGAATGCAAAGAGCACTAGATCCCTGGAGTCACCGAAAAGCATGGTTCTGCAAAGCACTTTTCCCTAAAAGAGAACTGGGTGCTGATCATTGATGTGCTGACAGCAGTCCCTGCCAAATAGGCAGTCCCAGAAAATGTACCACAAACTGTACAAAGTTCTATCTGTCAGCCCACTCTTAGCCAAGAGGTCCTTTAAATGGAGCCATCGTTAAATGACTAGCCATGCAAATACCCAGTGTGTATGACAAGCCACAGGGACCACACGCTATGAGGTCAGGATCAGAAGAAATCCAACAGCAATAAGAACAGGGCCAGGACATGCCTCTAGTGAAGCCAGGAGTACAATTTCCAGGAATCAGACTGTTGAATCTTTTTGCCAAATACCCACACCCAGTGTCTCCAGAAAGGGCCCTGGCCCCTACATATCAATGTTCAGCTTGAACAAGTCCTCGAGGGGGGGGGAGTAACCCAATGATGTCTTTGAAAGCAGTCTTGCTAGAAGAAAAGAGGGCATCTAACAAGCTAATACCTTCCAGTCCTTCCAACAATGATCCTCAAAGTCCCAAAGGTGTCTCCAAGTAAAAATGTTTTTCATTTTGGCCATACAGGGGAGCTATCACAGCTGGCAAATATATGGCAAAGAGCATAGTGTGAAGGAAAGGGGTTGGTTATTCTTAAGGCATAGTGCATGGCTGTATTTAATTTTATCATTGCTCCAAGAAGGTCTGTGGAAAGTGTCTCTAAGAAAGATCCCAGTTTCAAGAGAGGACACATTTTGGATAGAGAAGACATCTAAAGATACTTCATTACTGACACTTTGTGAGCAGTTAGTTTTTTGTGTATTGAAGGATGGGCAATCAAGCGTTTTGTTGAAAATATTGACATCCCTTTTGAGCATGCATGTCGGGGCACTGCGAAAAGCTGTGCTTTTTGTTCTTGATGGAAAAGAATGCGAAGATGATGCACTGTTTTCACTAAATTTGCTGCTTCAAGTAGGTTATGACAAGTCAAAGCAAGAAGAGCTGTTGGGGAAGCTAGGAGCTAGATTTAAGCTTATAGAGTATGTACTTGGAACTCTGACAAAGTTTAGAGGAATTATGAGCAAAGAAAACACAGGGAACCTGAACAAAATTTTTCTGAGCTCCTCGTTGCATGGTTTCCCATCACATGGTCAAAATACATATAAGTTATAAAATCCAGATATATAATAGTATAAAGGTTGTAAAACTAATTAATTTAAAGAGGAAACAGTTTTCTTGTATACATTTTAGAGTCCAAAATCCACAGATGTTTCCAAATGGACCACAGTATGACAGTAAGTACAAGGTCAAGTATAATTAGTGGCAACTTCTAGCTGCATGAAACACTACTACATGTAGCCTGTGTCTTGTGGTTCAGTTTTCATTAGTGCTGGTCTCAAGAAAAGTTTAATATTTTATAGAGGATTTTATATTTTGGTTTTGTATCTGATAATGGAAGAACTGATATATATGGGCAGTCCTAAAAGGGGCATGGACACTTTTGAATAGTTATAGGGTATGAAGATGATTTTGTCTGCACTCAGTTTGATAGGGAATTTGATAAAAACCCATAATCTTTGATATGTAAGTGCAATAGCACACTAAAAGTGTGATTTCTTTTCTCCATGAATAGAAATGATGATTATTTCCTTGGAAAAAAGTTAACCATGAAGCAAAACATGAATTAATAACCATCATATATTATAGTTGGACAAATATTTGAAGACAACACATGCAAACATTTCCAACAAAAAATGAATATCCTTCTATGATGCATTCCATGGTACCATAAAAAGTCTTTTCTTCAATCTTGATCTGAAGTGAGGTTTCGAATCATGCCCAACGAGATAATATTGGAATTATTCTTTGCCAAGTACAAAAAAGAAAAGTCAAACAGAATAATAGAACAAAAAATGTCAATAAAGTGATTATATAAGAACCTTACATGTTATCAAGGTCAATAAATTCTACCTTCACCAGTTCTACTGTAAGTCTGTACAGTCCATCAGGAATAGGCTCATTTACCTCTGTACGCAGGTAGTACTGGAATTTAAATCCAAGAATGTGTGCAGCATGAGACTGTCAAGAATTGAGAATTAAAAGATTAGCTATAACCCATGATAAATACAAA
>LPNX010006766.1:438333-574274 GCA_001517045.1 Pseudotsuga menziesii | reverse complement strand
CCTCAACCCTAGACGACTTACCTAGCAAATGGTATAAAATGGAGGAAGCAAAAGGTGAAACCTTTTTTTGGAATGACCTCAAAGAAAATTTCATCCAAACATTCAACTTTATCCCTGAAGATCAACAATTAGTCGAGCTAGCACAACAAATTAAACAGTTCATTCAACCGACTGAAACATTCCCTGACAAAGACCCTCGACAGGTCAAGCACTGTAATAGTCTTCACATAGGATCAAAAGTCGAGTCGACCCGATTACAATTGGAGAATGAACACACTGTAGGTAAAAGCTTCAGATGGAAATCCAACCATGCTGAAACAACAAAACCGATCCACTCTGTGCTTAGGGTCGCGACTACCGAAAAACCTGACCTCGACCGAATGACCGCAACCGACTTCCCTGCTACATTTTCACAGTTCCAGGAAGGAAGTCGACCGATCAATGAAGCTAAAGCCCCAGAATGGTTAGATGCCAAAGTAAAAACCAAAGAGGTCGACATTTCAAATGACGACCGACCAAAATTAGCTAAGATTGGTGATTATTGGAATGAGCAACAAACCGTTGAAATAGTAACCTTACTTAAAGAATTCCAAGACGTCTTTGCAAGGGAATATAAATATTTGAAAGGGTTAGTTCAAGAAATGGGAGAGATGAAAATCGACACTACACTTGATGTCCGACCGGTCAAGAAACGCCCTTATAAACTAGCCCATAAGTATAAGGAAATAGTTAAAAAGGAGATAGACAACATGTTAGCTGCAGGTATCATCTACCCCATCGACCAGTCGGAATGGGCAAGTCCCATGGTCGTCCAGCCTAAGAAACACGACTCGACCAGACTTAGAATCTGTGTCGACTTTAGGGAAATTAATAAAGTCACATTGACAGATCCCTTTCCCACACCTTATGCTGATGAAATCTTGAATGACGTGGCAGGCCATGAATGCTACTCATTCACAGATGGATTTTCAGGGTACAATCAAGTACCTATAGCAAAGGAAGATCAAAAGAAAACCACATTTGTTTGTGAATTTGGCTCTTTTGCTTATAGGGTTATGCCTTTTGGACTAAAGAATGCACCTGCAGTCTTTTCCAGGATAGTTGTAAAAAAATTCCAAGAGTACATCTATAAAACTATGGCAGTCTACTTCAACGACTGGACCATATATTCCACCTTAAAAGATCACTGCACATGACTCTGACTCATGTTGGAAAGATGTCGGCAGATTCAAGTTTCCCTCAACATCAAGAAATGCATCTTTATGACCCCCATAGGGATACTACTAGGACATGTTGTTTGTAAAGATGGTATTAAGGTTGACTTTGCCAAAATTAAAATTATCCTTGACTTGAAGCCTCCAATAAACCCTAAACAGGTTCGGGTGTTATTAGGACCCACAGGGTACTATAGGAAGTTTATCCGACATTACTCAGATATGACCTACCCCCTAGAAGAACTACTCAAGGATGACATAGAGTTTAAATGGACAGAGGAATGCCAAATATCCTTCGACAAACTGAAGAGAAAACTGGTCGAAGCCCCCATACTTAGATTTGCAAATTGGTCGATCAAATTCCATGTGCATATCGATGCATCAGGAATAGCAATTGGAGCTATCCTGACTCAACCAGGAGACGATGGAATGGACTACCCTATAATTTACAGCAGTCGGAAACTAAATAAGGCTGAAAGGAACTATTCGACCACCGAATGGGAAGCCCTGGGAATGGTCTTTGCACTTCAGAAATATCGACACTACCTATTAGCTAACCCCTTCATATTTTACACCGATCATCAAGCTTTGAAATACCTCGTAAACAAACCCCTTCACCATGGTAGAATCTGCCGATGGCTCTTACTGTTCCAAGAATTTGAATTCGAAGTAGTTGTCCGACCAGGGAAGTTAAATGTCGGACCCGACCACCTATCTCGAATCGACACAGGAGAGGAACCGACTGGAATTGACGACGACCTACCAGATGCACATCTATTTCGTATAGAAGTAGTACCAGAAGAACTGGAGGAAATTGCTCAGTTCCTAGAAACAGGTTAGGCACCAGAAGGTCTGAACACTAAAAAGAAGCAAATCCTAGCTATGAAGGCTGCCCCCTACAGCCTCATCAATGGATTTCTATACAAAATGGGGTTAGACGATGTTCTTAGAAGATGTGTACTTGCCCATGAACGAGAGCAAATCATGCACGAAGCACACTACGGACCAGCAGGAGGACACTTTCAGGCCGACACAACTGCTAAGAAAATTCAACAGTCTGGATTATGGTGGCCGACGCTTCATAAGGATTGTAAAACCTTTGTTAGTCGATGTGACAGCTGCCAACGACTTGGTCGACCACTGCCGAGTACAGAAATTCCCCTGATCTCAGTCAACCCTAGTCTCACCTTTGAAATTTGGGCTATAGACTTCATAGGACCATTCCCTGTCCCAGCCCGACGGTCAGGTGCAAGGTATATCATCACTGCAGTAGAATATGTTACTAAATGGGCAGAAGCTGAACCTGTCGACACATGTTCAAGTGAAGTAGCTGCAAAGTTCATTTATGAAAATATTATTACTCGATTTGGATGTCCACTCACCTTGATCAGCGACCAAGGATCACACTTTGTTAACAAAACTATCAAAAATCTAACCGACAAGTTTCACATCGACCACCGACGTAGTACATCATACCACCCTCAGTCGAATGGTGCAATTGAAGCTTTCAATAAAACACTGACAAAAGGAATGACTAAAATATGCAGTGCTGACAAAGATGATTGGGATGAGAAGATTCCTGCAGTTTTATGGGCATACAGGACAGCCTACAAACGGTCGACTGATCAAACCCCATTTCGACTAGTATATGGACAAGAAGCAGTCGTACCTCTGCACTTCAGACAAGAGGCACCTATCGTTGCACAGATACTACATGTCGACGTCGAACAGGCCAGGAAAGATCGACTACTTCAACTTAATAAATTGGAAGAACATAGACTTATGGCCATCCAGCACCAGGAAATACAAAAACAACAGCAGAAATCTTGGCACGACCGTAATATCAGAAACAAAAATCTATCAGTCGGTGACCTTGCCCTACTGTATAACAGTCGAGTTAAAGGCAAGCCTAAGAAACTTCACACAGAATGGATGGGCCCGTACATGGTCGAAGAAATACATCCCAATGGGTCGGTCCGACTAAAAACATTGCAGGGCCTGGTATTTCGGAAGCTTGATAATGGAGCCCGACTTAAACGATACAAAAATTGAAAAAAAAAAAAAAAACCGTCTTAACTGACACTAAAAACCTATAAAAAGATACAAAAATTCCAAAAATAAAAAAAACCGTACACTCAGAAACCACCAGCATGACAGCCACTCACCCCTTTGACAACCGACCACATTTTCATCGACCATCTTCATCGACCGACCATGTCGGCCGTTCTCACCACCGACCGCCGACCTGGAGCGTCCCATCCCGCATTAATGGCCTCGAGCCCCGCCCCAGATTCACGAAATCGCACTCAAGTGTTGCAGTTGGACTGTCAAGTCCGCCATTAATTCACCCAGTTCGACACTCCACCCCACCCGCGCCTATAAATAATGGACATTCCACAGTTCATTCACCACACCACGTACCTACAGAGCCTTCAAACTCCCAGTCGACTGAAATTTGTGAGCCTTGTCAGAATTCCGACCAGTCTGTTCAGTCAGAAACCATGGCACCCAAACGCACCAGAGCTGCGGCTAAGGCCCAAGAACTTCAGGAAGCAGACTCACCCTTACTCCAGCGCCTAAAACGGATACAAAACGCGAAAGTCCAGGAGGGTCCGTTTCAAAAGCTATGGACGGATATTCAAGAGTGGGCATTTGAAGACCGACGAATGACCCAGGAGGCTGAGAAAGTTAGGCATAGCACCATATATGCCTATGCAAACGCACCTCTCATGGCCAGCTTCACTGGTACAAAGGAAGCCGCGGTCAAATTCATTATCAGTCATTACCACAATGGTCGATTTTACTTTGACCGACCAGTCGACATCAATGGAGATGTTATCTCCCGCCTTACTGGTTTGTCAAACCAGGGTGAACCGGTCCCCATTGGGATCAAGGAAGGGCTAGTCGAACACTTTACAGGTTCGACGTCGGGTAAAAACTCCAAGGGCCTAATGATCAGTCAGATCGAGGCACGGACACCACAGATTGTGGCGAAAATCATCGCCATTACTCTCACTTTGGCTGGTCGCAGCAGTGACCTCAAGCTGGAAATGCTGGACGCCGTCGACCAAATTACAACCGACGGACGCATCTTCAGATGGGCAGACTATCTCGCAGACTTGGTCAAAACCATATGCGAGCGCTGTCAGGAAACAGGAGGTATTATCAAATTCCCCTCCTTAATCATTTGGATTGCTATGTATTACATATGCCCGGAAGGCAGTCCCGTCTTCCGAGAGCCGACTAGGTTTGAGATGCACAGGTTCAAACCCTTTTCCCAAAAAGGAACTGTGCATGAACTGAGCCAAGGCAAGATATTTCTGGAAAACTGGTTCCAGCAGCTTAAGCTGCGAACGACAAGGTGGAGGGTGCCCCAGAACATCCGACGACACCTCCCAGCCGACTCACACATCCAGCTAGAGCTCGACCATACATCCGTATGGTCATCAAACACTCAGGATTCAAATGCCAGGGACCTCGACTACTATCCCACAGTTGAGCAGATCTTTCGGGAGCTGTCTAGACAGACAAAAACCAAAATTCAAGTCCCGGAGGCGGCAAAACAAGTCGACTTCTCTATAGTCGAACCTCTGACCGACCAGGAGAAGGAGGAAGATTATGAGCTGCACCTGTATATTAGCACCTTTGTCACACAAGATACCCCGACCGGCACTCCTGGTCGGGTGCACTTAATAGTGAAACATCCGACTGCACCAGTCGTGGACCCCCCGACAGCGCAACATCAGACACCACCACCAGCCCAACAACCAGTACAACAAACCGCTCCTCCGGCTATTCAGACGGTCGACCCTGCTCAGACCCCGATAGGAGAAGTCGAGGAAGACAACCCTGAGTATGCTGTGTCTCGGAGCATTCTCAAGAAACTGGCGACGGAGATAGCCATTGCCAGAAGGAACATCAAACTGTAGAAACGTCAGCAAGGCAAAGGTAAGCGTAAGCTTGTCCTTGCTGACTCCATCGACGACGACGACGAACTGGCAGCCTCAGCACTCGATATTGTCAAGGATGCCCGAGCAAATAAGGTAACTGTTGAAACCCAGTTTCAACATTTTGTCGAAGCAGGAGCACCCGAAGGTCGGCCAAAGAAGGCCAAAACGACACCACTGTCCGAAGATGTGGTCGACCTGGTGATGACCCCTCCCCCCCCATCTCCGACTAAAATAGTCGAGGAGCAAGCACCTGTGCAGCAGGCCGACGTCTCCCCCGAAGACTTTGCAAGAGTTATCCCTGAGGCACTAAGAGCCAGGGCAAGCTCGGACCAGGAGCTTAGAGCCTTCTTTGCAACACTTCCTGCACTGTTCAAATCAGCGCAGACAATCAAGACAACAACTCCCCTAAAAGCAAGCGAAAATACATACGCACACCAAACAACAGTATTTACAAGGGTCCATGACGGTGGCGACATCGCAGGTCATGAACAGACCTTCACCGACTACCAACTCCCACCGGAAGAAGATGTTATATCTTCCGACCACAGTCCCCAACACCATTCTCCATCACCACCAGGATCAGGACACCATCCCTCCCCACCTTCACAACCATCATCTCCACCACCCCCACCACCGCCTGATTCACAGCCGAGACCACCATCATCATCACAGCCGGAGGTGGACATACCACCTCCCCAAACACAAAAACCCCCGACCACTGAACCAACTCCTCCGACGCAAACCCCTTCGACATCTGATCCACCTTCCACTTCTGCAGGTCCTCCCGACAAACCCACTGAGCAAGCAAAGGAGACCATAGACCCTCTTCCTAGACCCGCTCAGCTAAGGATTAGCTTACAGGATGTAAGCTCGCTGACCGACTCAGAGGTTGGCCAGCTACTCAACACCTTAGCAAAAGAGTCGAAGGGGAGGACGACCCGACTAAGGAAACAACACAAGGATAAGGAGACAGAAGAAGTCGAGTTCCTCGACAAATGTAGGTCTCTTGTACAGACTGTTACCCCAGGACCTGTCGAAGCTGCTACCAACCGACCGCTGGAAAGAGCATATCAGTTGTTTGAAGGTTTGGTGTCGACCATAGAGACCCACCTCCACGAGACTAAGGCCGGGAAAAAAGAAGAAACTGTCCGACTGCTCCTGACTCAGCACACAGCATTCTCGGAGGCTCACAAACTTCTACAAGACCACATGGAGGAATCCATTGTAACTGAGGAAGTACTCCGAGATTGGCCTACTCATTATGGGCAGGTCTATACTCAGACAAGGCAGACAAGACAAGGCATTCAGGCCTTAGAAAGAAGGAAGTCGACTGAGACAGAACTGCGGCAGACCATCGAAGAACAAATAGTGCTGGAAAACACTAAGCTGCAGAAGTTGGAACGTGAGGCACACCAGTAGGTTCAGCAAGCCCTTCCCAACTTGGAGAAAGTCGACAACATCTGTCCGCAGATGCAGAGACTCCTTGATGCTGCGGAAGAACACAATCAGCTGTTGGGCCCCAACATGGAAAATATTGCAGAAATGGCAATGGCAGAGAAGATGTCGGTACTCTCAAATCTTACTACTCTAACCATTGACATTCAGAAAGCTTTGCAGACATGGACAGACTTTCAACACCAGCTTGCCATCACGGCCCCAGCAATAGTCGAAGTCTGTGTGTAGAAGAGACCAACTATTCTCCTGCACAGCCCACCTCAGTAGCAGTCTCCCTTTGCAAATCTATTTTTGTACTTCTAATCTATTTTTTACCTCCCTTTTTCTTCGGGACGAAGAAATTTTTTGTTTGTGGGGGAGATGTAGAAGGAGCAAGTCGACATAAGTCGACTTGAACGAAGACCGACTTAGTTGAGCAGACGACTAAGTCGAGAGACCGACTACGTCGGTCGGCTGGGTAAACACAGTAGTTAGTCTGTTAACTAATAATTGTGCCGGTTCACCGAACCGACGGGTCGTTACTTTTAACTGATTGTAAATTGTATATATTAGGCTGTTGAGCCACACAAGAACGAAGTTCAGTTCTTGGCTTTGTATGATCTATTGAGAATAATATAATCTGTTCATCTTATCAGTTCTTGTCTCTTGATTCTGTGTATATTCTGTATATTTTTGTATGTATTATTGGTAACCTTATGTGATCTGTGAGATTACAATAGGTTGTCACCTCCAAGAGTGCTTCTCTGCAAGAAAACTCCTCGAACCTTCAATATAGGTAACATGTTCTTCAACAACTTAATAATAAGTTCTTGAAGCTTGTCACTCCCTTTACCTCTTGTATTTGTTTTCATATACTTCTCCATGAGGCTGAGCACACCAAGGCATAGTTTTCGGAAGTTTGGTAGAGTAAATAGCTAATCCAAAAGTTGTAGAAATATTTTTAAGAGAATTTGCATGGCATGATGAAGGGTGCTCTCCATGCTATGATATCCCTTAGGAGAATGTCCTTGAGCAATCTCCAACAAATCATCAAGCATTTTAAGGATGACTTGATCAAAACATTGTAACCTGAAGGTGTTTTAAGGAAATTGCATTTACTGTTGATAGGAACCTTTGCAATGATATAAGCCTTAAGGGCATAATTTATGAATTCTTCCGTCTGCTCTAAACAAAATTTTTGAATCCCATATGCTAACGAGAACCACATATCCCCTATTTCTTGGGAAGACTTTGAAGTATCCTTGCAAGAATCACCTACATTTTTCCCATCACAAGAGACACCTACATTTTTCAGTCACGAGAGAAACCCTTTGACCACCGAACTAAGCATTTAATAGATTCAGTCATCAAGACTAGAGCATGAATAGACCTATCAACCAAAACAACCCGATACTCTACAAAAGCTCTAGTAGTGTCAAAGCATAAAACATTGTTTTCCTGTATTAAATGTGCACCATCAGACATAATAAAGGATAGTGCTTCAAATCCACATTCTAATGCTTCTGGATGAAAAGCAGTAATTGAAAGAAAATATGAAACTGTGTGCCACCCCATTTACCTTCACAAGCTCAAATACTACTTGAGCGATGTGTTCACAATATGCATATGCTACCGGCACATCCAACTTTAAATAAAGTTGTAAAGATATTAGAGGCTCGTCTACAAGATTTTCCTTGCAAGGAATCAAATGCTGACAGATGCGTGGGAGTCTGAAGACAACCTTTTATAAAAGAGCACATAGCATGATTGTTGATTGCATGATAAGAACAATATGCTCATAAACACACTGCCACAGGAGCATAATTCTATCCCAAATGTTTAAAGTGATTTTGATTAATAATTCAAGGTACAAAACAACAATGTATTCATCTTCAGTTGAACTACTACCCTTTTGTGGTCTACTTGCTTCCCAAATGAGGGCCCTAGCTAGCTATAACAAGAACTCTGCTTGTAAAACTTTATACACTATCAATGTGACATTTCTGCATGGTTTGCAGAGTGCATTGATGTGCAGCTAGTTGCTTCTCAGTTGGCTGACACCTCAGTTCATCAGTTTCAAGTGACAACAGTTGGCTAAACTTGTCCATCAACCCTGATGATTAACGTGGAGTACCAACTACATGTATTTGAAAATTGAGACATAGATGGAGCCCTTGAAAGTGGCTTGCCATGCATAGAGTCATTTGCAAGATCAGGATCTTCAGCTGCATCACTTGCAACACAGGAAAGTGACAGGCCTAGTTTATGTAGCCTCAAGATACAATCAAGGATGTTCCTCCATCTAGTTTGAATATAATCCCCAAACCTATTTTATATGGTGAAAATTGTGTCAGTCACCATCCTAGCTTTTAAATCGTCACCAAAAGCAAGAAGAAGATCCTCAACAGAAGCAGTTGTGTAAAAAGAGTTGTAAATTTACAAAGAGACACAACTAAATCATTGAGCACATCCTCTAGATGATGACAAGCTAACATTTTAGCCACTGCAAGAAAGACATCAACACATGTGTGGATATAATATTCATCTTCTGCATGGTCAAAGACCACTAAAATAGCTGCAATGGTTGGACCTAATATGATGGCAACAAGGAAGTGTCCTGATTCACACACAATGTAAGAATACATTTCTCATATTTCCATATGAGATCAATCCAACGGGAAGGATTCATTTTTGGAAATTATATACTGTGTTCATATATTGTCTAGATTTCATTCTTGAAAATAGCATGATAAATTTCAAAGAGATAATCTCAAGGAAGGTATTTTCTAGCATTGATATGCTGATTATTTTTTATGAGAACCTCTTCATTCATCTTATTCTTAACTTGGACATTGTCTTGATCTATATTAAGCACGAAAAGTGAATAAGAATAGAAAATATTCATCCTTATCTCCTAGAATGTCGGATAACTTTTCATAATATCTCTCTAAGAAAGCCTCTATATCCTTCTGTAGTTTTGGCCTTCGCTCGCTAAACAGAAGGTCTCAAGAAATAATCACAGTGCAGTGTCTAAATTCATATCATAAAATTCAAATGCCTCTGCAAATTTATGAATAATATTCACACAAAACTTGGCATGATTGGCCAAGAAATCACCTACAAGAAAGTCTTGCATGTGATCTAAAAAAGCAAGCAACACTATGATGATCACGCTGCTTAGGAAGTAAATGGATCCCTTGAATGAATTCAATGCCTTTATTTGCATCCCTATTTAAGTGGTCTAGTCCAATCATTAATCTTCTCTAAATATACAGAGTATTCATGGAAAGCATATTTAGAATTGGAGGGAAACACAAATGTAGGGCATAATCCATGTGGATTATGCTTAACTCTTATTGATACCAGTATTAGTTTAATAGAAGAAGTTATCAAAATCAATTAAGAATATATATATTTTTAAATATGATCAGACTAAACATACATTATAAGCAATAAATACTCCTGCATAGTATCAGTACAAGCATGAACTTCATGCTGAACTATTTAATATGTACATATACTTGACTTAAAACCTATTCTGCACAAACCAGAGATTGTCTTCAACATTGGAAAATCACAAGAGCATAGAATAGATCAAAATGCAAAAGTGTGCGCCTCAAGCTTTTGAAAATGGTTGAAATTTCAGCGGGAATAAATGTTGAAGAAAAACATTAAAGGATATAATACCCAATTTAAATTCTCTGGGAAGATGACATTCTGGGCCTAACTGGATATGGTAATGGATATTGAGGTAGTAATAGAGTGAGTTGTATGGATTCAACAACAGAAATGAAAGGAGGAATTGAATGGAGGATGACTTAATGGGCCAGATAAATAGGGCCAAATTATTGTCCTTTTAGCTTACACCGTGATGGACGTATTAAAATCAATATAGATCCATCTTAACAACTCATCTACAATTCCTTTTAGGTGCAAGCTTTTCTTCATATTTTGCACTTTAAAAAGGGTTTGTAAAAGTGAAGCTAAGATGAATCTATACTGATTTTATATGTTAGCCCCTTTTCTGTGTTCACTTATCTCATATGTAGATCACTGGTTAATGCTGGTTCAGATCCCATATCCCTTAGCAAGAAGCATGCAAGTTTCTTCAATTTTTTAGTTTTAAGTAGTTGGAATATAATAATAATAATAATAATCTATTTTAAGGTCACATCCAATCCAGAGACTAGTTTGTTCGGGGGACAAGGGACCCCTTTGTGTAGCCATGTAACAACTAAAGTCTACATTATAAAGTTTTTATTTACTTAATATTTTATTATCTTATTAAATTCCCATGTGTCAACTCCACATTACGCAGAAAAGTACACTTCTGCTTCATAGTGGGTTGTATAAATCAAGGCAAAGAACGTGCTCAATCTTTCTGTTAGTAATCATATTGGAAAAGCAAAACAGAAGAATACTAAGAGAATGCCTAATATTTAACATGGAGACATAACTCACAAAACTGAGATTGAGTCACCAATCCTTAACTTATATCAGTGAACTTATTAATATATGCTAAAGCTTTAATAACTACTTGAAAGATACCGATATCAATAAATATACTCCACTACATTATAGAAAATGTAAAAATTTAATCCTGAACTCTAGGATGATATTAATCCTAGAAGAAATTTTTTAGCGTTAGAACAGGAAGAAGTCCAAGAGGTTGAAGAAGAAGAAATAAGAGACAAGGTAGACCCAGAAGCACAGAATGACAAAAAATCAACATTGTTATAGTCAATGGTTTTCTCCTAAAGAAAGATTATACCATCAAAGTGCTTTTCACCCCAGGGGTTTTTCCATGTCAAAATTTTAACAAATTCTAACATGATACTTTTGTTGAGTTGTAATCAATATTTATTGGAAAAATAAATTGTCATTGCATATAATATTTCTCATACATGATGTACGTTTTGTATATTTCTTTTAATTTTTATCTTGAAAATCAGTGTTTATGGTTTTAAAAAGTTGCAATATAGTACAATCATTTAAAAGTTTTATGTGATGCTCAACTTCTCTACACACTATAATGTGAGCTCCCATTTGAATGTTCAGTAACNTGGATAGATCCAACAACAAAGGGTTTTCTAAAAGACATGACATCCAAGCAAGTCCATACCTGGAGACTGGTGGCTGTACATACGTTGGTATTTAATACTGTCATTGACAAATCAATGTTGGTAGCATAAGGATCCCCAAATTAAATCAAGCCCACCACAACCAAAAATTCCCTGCTTTAGTTTGCAATTACAACACATTATTTGGTCTTTCATTGTCCTATTTTATCCGAGGTCCAACCTACAAAAGAAAAAATATATATATATATATTATAAACTACCTACAAATGAAGCAATAAATCACATATTTTCCTAGGAAAACCTTGTGGGAACTCATAGATGCTTTCCCACATTCATGAATGGTACATATTCAGTAACTATACTTCTCTAATATACATGAATGAGAACCCTAAGCCAATTGAGGAGATATCATGGTCATACTATGAGAGGAGATGACTGGTTTCAGTTATAGTAGTATCCTATTGAGGATGTAACATGGTGAGGCACTTATCTTACTCCTATAGAGTGTGTAGATCGTACTATGGCTTAAAGCATACAGATATTCTTTGGAAGATATAGGAATTTACAATTATTACATCCTATGGCCAAATTACTACTATTTAGAGGGACTAGATCCAGTCATTTACTTACTCCTAGGGTATGACCACCACCGACATACAAAAGTGAGAGATAGATCGCATTATGGCCTCAAGCAGAGTGATTATTTTTATGGTTAAGGGAGCATGCTTATAGTTTTTGGATACAGGTCATGGTAGAGTATCATTGGACCTATTTAGGAGGATATGTCATATAAATAGAAATTCAAATTCATGTTTTTCATCTCTATATATGAAACATAAAACACTTCCCAAATTAGACCAATATAATGTTGCTTCATTTAATGAGTTGAAGACTGGCACTATAACACAACTTACAGATTGTCATGGTTTCCAGTCACGCTAAGGTCAATGTTATTGGGAATCACATAGAAGTTGTGCGCATTCTAACCAGTGTATCATGAATACGAAATCCACTCGAAACTTACATAATTGTCTATCTTAGAGTTTGGAGGTGTGCCAGTGGGCACGTCATAATAGATATCAAAGTGAGAGCTTCCAAATAAAAAGAAAATAAAAAAAAATCAACAAAAACAGAAGAAAAGAGGAACGTGACTAATATGAAAGATGTTTCCAGGTATACCAAACTCTTTAGGAAACATAATTTAATAATGTGCTCTCTTCCGAGAAAAATTAATCGAATTTATATGCAATCATCTCTTGCCGCTTCAAATTTCCAAGTGCTTTGAGTGGTAGTACTTGAGTATTCATGTGATCATTCTAATCCCAATTATACCTAAGATAACAATCTATTTTCAAATATTAATGGCATAGATAAAACTTATAATTAGCAAAATAGATATATGTAGGTTCCTATAAGGAAACCAATAACAACTAATAACAAGATCCAACAATTGAGAAATCATACCTGCTTGAACATAATCGAAAGCTACAAACCCACAAAAGACAATCTACACAAAGCTAAGTAATTCACACCATAATTTATATGTATAGCTTATGACTTATGAGACCACACTTTTAAGCTAGCCTAGAAAATAGTCAAACACTATAACAAAATCATTTTTTTACTAAACATTATATGGAACTTCCGTTAAAATTTCGAACACTGAAAAAATAGGGAAAGTTTTCTAAGTATTATGCAAATTTTACATTAAAATCTCGAAAAAAATTAGGGAAAATTTCTAAGCATTTGCAAAATTTCCATTAAAATTTCAATCGACTTAATTTTATACCATGAATGAATTTTTCTTTTAGTTAAACCTTTACATGCAATGGAGAAATGAAAATATAAAAAAAATCAGAAAAGCGGTTCAAACTCTACCGATTTCTGTGAGGCATGGATTGTGAAGATTATATTATGGATGTCACCGCAAAGTGTTGCAAGATAGATATTTCCATAATTTTGAACATTCCAATTGTCATGTGTGAGACGGTCCTCCCACTGAAGCAGCTTCTTGGCCTCATTGAGAAATTTCTCCCTCAAACATTATTCTTGTCTCGGTTTTACAAAATTCCTTTGGTTTCTGCTACTCGTCCACCTTTGCTCTGTTTTCTTTGTTACAGATTCTACAGATGGGGAACTCAAAGTAATATGGGTGGGGCTACACTTAATGGATTAATGGATTAGCAGAGGGTTCTTACCCTTTTGAGATGGAACCACATAAGAAATGCTTGATATGGTGATCTGGGGAAAATATTTTTTTTCTATAAACCCTAGGGAATTCCTGGATCTGTAGCAGTGATTGTAAAATCCAAATTCATAGGTGAATATAAGTATATTATCAATAATTACTTCCATGATTCCATCAAGTTCCTTGCTATCTCTATCGGCCCGCCATGCCCGCTGTGCAACGTAGTGTGAACATCTGCCTGCGATATATGCAATGGTTAGACGCCCAAGGAAAGTGTATTCTTTAGACATTTCATAACCCATGAAAACCTTTTTTAGCACCAAAGAACATATTAATATCAGCTCTTGCATATGCTACTGGAAAAATTACTAAACCAATCACAGAAACTGCAGTATCTCAATCTCGATCTCGATTTACTTAACCAATTGAAGAACCATTTGTTGGATTTGCCAAAATTCGAATCGTGAGAAAACTCTTCCAACATTCATCAAAAATTTTAAATGAAAGGTGTTGGGTATTGTAAAACTTATCTCCACTGACATGACACAAGCGCGGTAAAGGGGTGTCTATCTCCACTTCCATGACACAAGTGCAGTAAAGGAGCGTCTATCTCCACTGCCATGACAAAAGCGAAGTACAAAATTTTTTGACATTTTTGTTCTGAAATATACTGTAGAACCAATGGACCCGCCACAACAAGGAGGGAGGGCAGTAGAACCGCGAACCTGGCAGTGAGGATGAACCGTCAACAAAATGGAAAATCCCATGGTGGATTTTCATGAGAATGATAGGGTATAAGTGGCAATAGAGAGACGATGAATAGGTAAACAAGAGAATACCAAAAAAAAGAAATCCATAAGTAATAACAAAGACAACATCAGACAATAAAGACCCATTTGTCATATTCTCAGCTACAACGTGAAAGGGAATAGTATGAGGAAAAGCTTTAGGCTTTGTGAATTCAGGAATATATTGTTAATAGAGGATCCAATC
Source organism: Pseudotsuga menziesii (assembly GCA_001517045.1). NCBI lineage: Eukaryota > Viridiplantae > Streptophyta > Pinopsida > Pinales > Pinaceae > Pseudotsuga > Pseudotsuga menziesii. Next base: position 559,414 of record LPNX010006766.1, on the reverse strand, counting down.
AAAGAACATGAATGATCAAATCATCGACGTTTCACCTAAAAGCTAGAGCCAACATCCAGGGTGGTGTTCATGGGTTCTGATGATATTTTCAATTTTTTTAAGTGAAGATCAATCTCTGGTGGGGGTCATGACCTAGGAGGGTTTGCTGGTGGTCCTGTCATAATTACTCCTACTTTTACTTTGCATGCTTTAAATATGTTGGCCTTACTGTGCATTCAGTTTTGGTATCATAGCTTGGCATTTCCAACAAGCCAGACAAGGACCTTAACCATACTCCCAGTATTGGCCATTGTGTTGACAAGAACATTGGAAGAATGGCACCCAAGGATGCAAGTTTGTCCACGAGGTAATGGTTCAGTCCCTCTTGTTGATCCTCGAGCTAAAATTTCTTCTGATGAATATTATGATACTTGTGTATATAGCAGCCATGCCCTAGCTGGATACTTTTCCAGTTGTATCCCCTCTAAGAACATGATTTGGGCTTGGATTCTAGAATCCTGGGAGGCATTTGGTTGGCATTTCTAAGCACAAGAAAACTAACCAAGGTATTGTAAGTTTAGGTTTAATGAGACCACAAGTTGTGACTATCATGCGATGCAAGGCAGCAAGCTCTGATCTGTAGGAATAACCCAGTTGTTAATTTGATCAACACTTGTTTCCATTGTCAAAGCTGAAGCACCATATTAAAGACTGAACCCTTATGGTTAGGTTGCCATGTAAAACCAATGTACCTCAAGCTCTTTACCAGACCCCTCTGCCCTTGAATGTTAGACATGACGGTTGTACAGATGTGTGCCAAAAGGTCCCCAAAGCTGGCAAGCAACCTCAAACCCAAGCCACCCTTCAGCTAATTGCCTCTTTGTTGGGCATTAAAAGCATCTCACAGTCTACGAGATTTGCACCCAAAGGTGCAGCTTCTATCCCTTAGAGCTCTCAAAGCCACAATGATGTTCAAACTTGAAAGGCATTCTCAGTATTTTCCCTCATGTGATGAATCATGCAGAAACATAAAACATTAAAACAACAAAGGAAACCTAAGACGCTACATGAATTTTAATTTTTTTCCATTGATTCTGGAAATGATATTCAATTCATTTGGGGCATTGAATCAGGAAGATGATATGGATATTTCCAATAGAGACAAAGGCAAGGTTGGATTTTTTCATCTTGAATAAAAGTGTTTCTCTTGGAATGTTCAAGATCTCTCCTTCTGCAAAGACAATGTCAGATGGTTGTGCCAGACATTGAAGGATTTGGATATTGCTTGTTTGCAAAAGGTCAAGACTAGAGGTTTCATGCTTAGAACTCAACTTATTTTTATATGGATAGGCTCATTTGCATACATCCCAGCTCACAAGGAAGGAAACTTGAAAGGGTGGCATAGAATGAAGTTATCAGCTTCACTTGCTAATTATTGGGTGGGGAGTCGGCCTGACCCGAAGATTGCTTTAGGTGTTGGTCCACCTCGATATCCATACTCTCAAAGTTCCTAAATTCATGCATCAAAAAATGCCTTCAAATGAGCAACTTTTGGTGTTGGATAGCCAAAGAGCTAACAGAGACCAAATGGTTGGTTTGCTGTGATTTTAATATGGTAAAATATTAATAAGACAGGAAAGGTTTGCTCCCACGCTTGAAGACCCGTGAAGAAAGAACCTTGATTTAGTCTGTGCTCTAGCCTATGTCTGTATGATCCCAATGTTTACAAGAACAATGATTCCTCTTATTTGTAAAAAACAACATCCAATTTTAGACAGGGATAGAGTACGAAATGTATTTACCAGTGCAACTTCACTATGGATAACCAACGGCACTTGGCATATTTTTTCATAACATTTACAATCATTCAAATATATATTCTAAAAGTTGACCTATTTATATACTGAACAACTTCAAAATTTTGAGGAATCATACCCAGATTTGAGGGAATCCCCTTGGCATATTATTTTCTAATATATAGCACATACCACATGAGTAATATCATTAGGTTAAATCTCACGAGGATTACTATCTGATAATAAGTTGTTCATGCAAAAATAATTAGTTGGGAGTAACATGTAGGGAATCAAGCACATAATCTATTTTCAAAGGATAAAGGCTTACCTTCTGCAACCTCTGCTTCTTCTCCTCCTTTAAAGATTGCACTGTTCTGGCTAGCCTGGCCAAAGTATCATTGCTAATGCTTTTTGACTGAATACCCACAGAATCACCTAAGCTAGGATGAACCTCGGTAATGATATTAAAAAAGTCCATTCCCAATACAGCGCAAAGATCACATACAATATTAACATAATCAAGCACTTTGTGTAGCCGATCACTCTGCCAAGGATTAAATTAATTAATTAATGCATGAAGTGCCATGAAAGTCTAGTTTATAATTAAATATGACATGATATTCCAGGAAATATGATATTCAGATCAAATGAAAAGGATTTGTCTCATTACTCTGGGAATGATTATCACCCCTGCTAACTTCAACTTCTCCAACAATGACAAAACTACAAGAGATGATTTCTAAATGAATAGCCAAGTCTAGCCCATGAAGGAATATATAACAGATGGGGACATTATTTTCAGCACAAACTAAAATGCATATGGAGCAAAGCTACTGAGAAATATCATCTTTTCTCTTTGAAGCTCTTGAAACTGTAAATGAAATTCATCAAACTTTTTCAATGATAGGTCCTGATCATCAACTTTCGGAGCTGTAGGTTCATTGAGTTGCAATTTTCCAGAAATTTCCCCACAAATCCTCTGAATCTGTACTTGAACATCCAAAAACTGCTTGATCCTCTCTTCCTTTTGCTGCCAAAGTTGTTCCAGAGCTAGTGTAATAGCAGCAATAGCAGCAAGTTGTTCCTTCAGGGTGCTTGTAGGCTTTTTAATATAGAAATACAGTGAACAAATTTACCGACATAAGAAGTGGCTAAACAAATCCCAGAGTTCATCGCTAAAGACGAGCATGGACACACAATAATTATCCATTGAACGCATAACGATTTTGGTGATGGTTAGAAAAAAGTCTGCTAATATGTTGGTCACAAAGTCACATTACCAGAATTCTTGAAATAACAATGCTAGCCTGTACCCAATATGAGAATATGAAGCTTAGTCACACTGGATCTTAGCCTGAAATGAGTGTGTTTCTACGGAAAACAGTACTTACAAGGCCATGGAAAGAGTGCCCTCCAAGTGCAGAGAGAAGATCAGTGAGTTCAGCTCTGGAATCAGCTAGGGTTTGAAGTAATCAAGCTCTTGACCGAGTCACTTGATCAACTTTCCGCTTGTAGACATCTAAACATTCTTGCTCCAACTGAAGCAATATCCTATCTCGTTCCACATCACTTTCTCCAACTTTGTCCCATATTTGCTGCAGGCATCACCAATTATTTATTGACCATCACAGAAATGCTTAAGCTTAAATTTTAGGAAAATTCTGAGAAATGATTTTCTATCATAATAAAGGGGAATCTGGAAACATTGACAGCAACAAAAGCAGGAGCGTTGAATTCAAAAGGAATCGCAGCATCCTGTGAATTTTTCTGCGACATTGATAACAATCTTACAGAGAAGCCAGATAACCGCAATGGAGCTCTCTGTTTTCCTCTCAAAAACTATTTCATTTCATAAAAGTTCCATCTTTATGGAAAAAATACGTTTCAGAGTGATCATGATGTAAGCCTAGCGAAAATACACGATATGCATACACTGACAATACCCTTAAGCCGAAAATAACACTTAAAAGAGAGAAGGGTAGGAAAGCGCACCTGTAGCTCCTGCAGTAAGGAACCACAGCTCATTTTGACTACTAATGGGTTCTGCATTTTAGCAGGCGACCTGGGACTTGTCTTCAAAAATATGAGCTCGAATCTGAAGAGATCTCAAACCTGACCCCGGGGGGAAAATGCCTGGTCCAGTCGATCGTTCTTCTGAAGCTTGGGGATTACAGCAATCCCCACACAGAAATCTAAGGGCACTTCCCATGGAAAATCAATGTATCTTCTCTGTTGAAACTCGCAGGCGAAATGGGCGAAATGGGTGGTTTTGACAGGCAAAATGGTATGGGAAGAGGTACGATTCAGTCCGCGAGCTTCTGCACAGATTCAATGCTTTCATGAAGAAACAGCATGAAGCTTCCTTATAATTTGGAAATTCGTAAATCAAACACGCGGCCGAACCTTAAAACCAACAGACAAACACGCGGCCGAACCTTAAAACCAACAGACAAAGATGAAACACGTGCCAAAATCTAATTGGAGCTATAGACGAAAAAAATGAACAGTTGCCTTCCGAACTTGTTCGGAGAAAAATGCCTAACCGCGTAATTATTTCTTCAAAAACATTGGTGCCCTAGATAAGTTTACATGCCACGATTGGTATGTATTGATATATATATATATATATATATATATATATATATATATATATAGAGAGAGAGAGAGAGAGAGAGAGAGAACCAAAAATATATAAATAAAAAAATATATGTTTTTATTTTTGTAAAGATATCAGTTTGTTAAATTTATTTAAGCACACCATTGACAACGCACTTGTTTATGGGAATAAAATGCATTGATAGGAAATTTTAAGTATGTCTGCATTGACTACGACATGATGTAGTTATTTTCGAGCACCACAAGCAATGGTATTATCTTTTAAAAGCACTACAGACAATGCATTACTATTATTTAGGCACACTAGGTATGTTTGCAATTTGTTTAGAGAAAAACAATTATTTATGGTTTTGATAAATATAAATGTACTTTAATCAAATTTTTTAATGTTATATATATATACGTGTCTATGTTTCTAGAAAAAGTTATATGTGAATCAGAGACATGAGTGATGAGACGGACAAGAAGACCACCAATAATGGCTTGACTTGTATAATGTTGAACGAGAGTGGGAGGCCTATGAGAGGGAGAGGGATTTGTTCCCTTGCCCTATTACAACACATGCTTGAGCCTTCTTAAGGATTGTTGACCTCCTCAAGTTTAATGAGGAGGATACATCATCAAGGGGGAACTCATGATTACTAAGATTGTTAATCTATCATTGGGATCATCATCGATAGGCATTTAGGGTGGGTCCTGATCTATGATTCCATCCCATAAAAAGGATATTTAATTAATTAATAGGATAGCCAAGAGAGGGGAGGATTTTTCCCATTTCCTCAATGTCCTACTTGGTATTTTATCAACCATTCAACTGACATATGTTTAGAGATATGTTAGTGAGGATTCCACTACCCCTGGTGACTTATACATGGTCGTTGGCCAGTTGCAAACAACCTCATTTGGTGTAGAGGAGGTTAGGTTCCTCTCATTCTTTCTCATGAAAGTGTTACCCCTCATTATATTATGTTGAATATTTAGTGTAGAGTCATAGATGCATTAGCTAGTCTGCTAGTTTTTTGCAACAATTTTGTTTTCCTTGTGATTATTGTTGCATTATTTTTGATGAGAGGATAGGATTTGTATTTGATTTTGAGTTGTTTTGCTTATTTTTAGAGAGATTTCCAGTCACTCATCTGTCATTTGACATCCACCCACCCCATTTTGATTATCGAGGTGCGTATGCACATGTGGGGACATATGTTTCTCGATAGGGGCTAGGTAGAGTTCCTAGGTAGGATCACTCTAGAGACATTGGAGTTGCTTTCTAGTGAGGAAAATTAATTTGTGGATCTTATTGCATACCCATACATGGGAATGGATTAGTAAGGATGTGCCAACATCATATTTACCTAGAACAAGCCATCAAATGAGAAAGGTAATATTAGCGTTATGTTTTTATTAATCTAGTTGCATTTTATTGTCTTCTTTAATGTAAATGTAATTGTAATGTCCCCAAAATTTGAAAATATTTTTTTATTATTAGGCTAGTCATTTACTCCCTGAGCTAGACATTATTTATACTTATGTGAAATGTGTCGTTCTTTGTTTACTGTGTTGTATTGTCGTAAGTTGTTCTTAAGTATTGCTTTCATATTTCCTGATATGGTTATTGATGTAATACTCATGTTGTCGTGATGTTTCTTACTATCTTCATTTATGGTTACACATTTATATGTATGTTAGTTGTTTCGATTACTTCTCAGTGGTTACAAAGTTTGATTTATGTTGTATAAACAATTCTGACTTAACTTGTTATTGGAAAAAGGGGCTGAGTGGCGGGACATGTTTCCCTTGTAAACACCTAGAAGGTAACTGTTTTCTACTTGTCACCACGAGGCTTACTTAGTTCTTATGAAATAATGCATTTCTTTCCTTGTCGCGTGTAGGTGCACTTGATGAGGAAAACTGCTTATAAAAGATGAACAAGACATACTGCCCATTTTGTCACTAGCACTTGCCTTGGACGACGATAGACTTATAGTCCTATCCTAGTGACTACTATGATGGTTGTTAGTTAATATTTATGCTAGGATAGATGTTTCACTAGCCTATGTTGCATGGGTTATTATTATTATTTTTACGGACTCTACAATAGTGATTTGATTACTATTGCACTTATCATTTACATGGCACATTTTATATGGTATTAACACTTTATAACTTGGTTCATGCTTTAATATAGTCTCGGTGTATGGATTTAAAACCTTAACATTAGCCCTCCAAGCCATATTTCATATGCCATGGACTATTGTTAAACCCTATGTATTCGATTCACATAATGGGGATTATGTATTGCACGTTGGTTGAACACAGTTTAAAGGGTGGCATGAACTATACATTAAGGGATTCGATTTATGTTAATGGAGGTCAGGGTGGCGACATAAATGCACTTTGGAAAGCGTGGGCCTCAATCTTAGCGCTTGGGCTCTTGCGTTGGTTTGGGTCATTTGCAGAATGGATGCATGAGATCTCCCTCTAGTCTGTGTGGTGGTGCGAAGCTTTGGAGGTTGGCTGTAATGGAAGGTACGTCCTCCATACTAGTTTATCAACGTTGTTTTGTTGTTCAGTTTGGTGTTCAAGCGTACTCCTCATTGTGGCTTCTTTTTTTGCAGGTTACAAGGCTTGAAGCAAAGTGGGTTGTGGGTTGCTCTTAGGCCAACACCATACCCATTACGGGTAATCCCTGCTGTACAAGTTTAAAACTTGTCCCTCTCTCATGTGGTTGTTGTGACAGAGTCAAAACTCATTGTGGGTTTGAATGTTTCTCTCTTGTGTTAAAGGTTGCATTTTGGAAAAGGGATTATCAGTAAAATGAAAATTAAGGCATCAGGGATGCATTTAACGACTTGGAGTTTTGTTGGGGTTTAGTGCCTTCGAGACGAGACTAATGTATTTGATTTTTTGTAAGGGGAGACTCTATGTAGTAATGTGGCTTGGTAAACTTTACAGGCTCTATGTATTGTGAATATGTATTTATGTTTTAGGTAATGGAGGCAACACCATTGCTTGCAATGGTGCAAGGCCTCAGGTATACAAATGTGTAATTTCTTACTTTGGTTTAACTCTGTGTGGATTCACAATTCTTGTTTAAGTTTTTATATGGATTCGTTAACTGTGTTGTTTGGCCTTTGGAGCCATGCCATAGATGGCAATGGTGTTCCCTCCATTACAGCTGCGACTGCATGTTGGATAAATGGATTATCGTTTTTATGTTTTGATTCATGGTTATAGTTATTCCTGTATATTAGAATGTAAGAGCCGTGATAGGGTGTAACCCTTCAATTGTAATTTGTTGCCATTGAGATAGCGTTGACAAGGATGAAAAAGGGTTTTATGATAGTGTTTAAATTGCTCTGTTATGTAAAGGGCCAAGGGCCACAAAAATGGTTATAGTGTATAATTTATTTGGGGATTTGACCTCTGTGTAGAGATTAGGTGAACTTGTTCTACGACCGGTGTATTTATAATAGTGTGGTCTGTTTTGGTGGTTAAAACGCTACAACGTTTAGTAGAGTAATAATGAATCCTATAGGATTCGATAGGATGACTTGTAAATAAGTGGACTCAATAGGAATTGATCTTGGGTCACTATGGTTGTTAAAGATTATTACTGTATGGGTCTGTTTGGGAATTTAACGTTTACAAGAATTGATCCTGCAACCTCTGTGTATTTATGCTACTTTAAAAAAAAAGTTATGTGCATAGCATTATGTTTGATTTACTATGTTGGAACTTTCATTACGGCATACGATTTTTGTAGATGTAGTTTGCATGTTAATTATATGGTCTGGTTTATTATAAATGAGATGGATTTTTGTGGATTATTGTTTATAACTTCAGACCATTAGATGGTCTCGATATCTTGACTGTAGATTTGATTTAATGCCTATTTTTAGATATGGAATAATATGATTATAATGTGGTTTAGTTAGATTCTAGCCTCAGACCATTAGAGGTCTCGATAGCTTGACTGTTTGGCATTCTAATTTGTTATTTGATTATGGTTCTGTTTATATTTAAATATTGGGAATGATTTGTTTTATTAGGTTAAGACATACTATACTTTTATTAAATGTTTTTGATAATTATGTTTTGTTTATAGCTTGTACTTAAATAGTCTTTTTGTTCCTAAATATAGTTCTGATGGCAATATGAAATCTTCCAGTAGAATCCATAGGTAAAATAAACATATAGACTCTGTTTAGAGTAATTTCTAGGTCTTAGGAAAAACAAAGTTTAAGCTATGAAATAAATGCAAAACTAAGTATAGAAGAAATAAGCCCTAAATTCTTAGGAAGGAAATAATTTTCACACATAGTGTTTAGAATTAAAAACATAATCTCTTAAACATTATGGACAGACATAGGGTTTATAAATAAAATGTAAACCCTTAAAATATTTTAACAGGAAATAATTGCAAACAGAGGGTTAGAAATATAACATAAACCCTTAACTATTCTAACCAGATACAAAGTCATACATACGATTAGAAATATAACATAAACACTTAAATATTCTAACAAGAATTATACTATATAATGGAACATAAAAATCAAGAACCTCATACTTGCAAGGTGAAGCTATTCCAATGACTGAAGACCTGCACACTCAATTACCCAGTATTAAAAAATTCACAGGCAGATATGACCTCTGTATAGATAACCGAATCACATGGGAACTACCATGTTCCACCCAACCATAACCTCGAACCATTCCTGGTTTTAGTCCAGATCCCCCCGAGCTGGTTCCAACATGCAAGTATCTTAGAGCTCCTAAGGTAAGGCTTCCCTAACTGGGATATCAGGTCTGAATCAGTTCTCCTTTTTCCTCTTAGGAAAATGTTTTCCAAGAACTCTCTTGAGAAAAATAAGGCAAAATAATGAATCCAAAAAGATGGAAGAGATCTCCAAGCCTCTCTTTGGCTTGGGACTTTATAGACATACTTTTCAGTTAAAGGGACAGTTAAATCAAGAATCATTGGATTTCTTGATTTAACCCTTTTATTTAATTTAGGCAATTTTAATATTTAACTTAGGAACTTTTAACTAGTCGTATTTGGACTTTTGTAGGTATTATAATATTTAATTATATTTTAGTAATAATAATAATAGATGGAGCCTTTCATTCTTTCTTACATTATTAATATTATTACTATGCTTACTCTTTATACATACCATGTATAAAATATATAATTATATATATATATTATTTGTTAACATTTGTCTTTAGGTATCATATATTATGATTCCTAAACTTATGACACTTTCTTCATTAAGGTCGCCAGGTAGGTGGTTAGGTCTACTAGGCTAGGAAACTCTAAACATCCTTGCATGTTGGATTCCCTCGTATAACATGGTAGTTCTTTAATACTTGATGAGATACATAAATTCAAGATTTCATTTAATCACTTATAAATAAGTCAGATGAGATCAATATTTTACTTGAGTCGTTTTCACTCGACATAATTAATTCTTTTCATTAACTCCTAGCGCTTATCTAGAGCCCATACTCAACACTAAAAACAGGGAGTTACAAACTTAGTGCAATTCCAGAGCTCCTCGCTCAACGCAACAAAAAACTCATGTTCTCTAAAGCTTCTCACCCAACAAAACTTCAAAACTCATGTTCTCCAGAGCTTCTCGCTGAATACAAACATTCAAATACTCATGTGATCCAAAGCTCCTTGATCAACACAAAACATCTCATCAATCATGTGCTTCAGGGTCCATGCCCAACACATAAAATCATACATAAAACATATGTAACTCAATTACGCCCAATATATCAAACAAATACTCATGTTCATATGTAGTGGGGTCCTAGACCTAATATATCAAAATAAAACATCAAAGTAACATCATAGTCAATGGGGCTTAAGCCCATAAGTGTTAGGCAAAAATTTGGGATATTACATCCCTCCCCGCTTAGAAAAACACCGTCCCTGGTGTTCTAGGGACTCAGAATGAAATCATGAAACAAGGTGGGGTAAGCCTTTCTCATGGTGGCTTCATTCTCCCAAGTAGCCTCATCGGCCTCAAAGTTCTTCCATTGCAATTTCAATTGGACTATGGTGCACTTCCTAAGCTGCACCTCTTTCTTGTCCTATATATGAAGAGGTTTAGGGGAAAAATCCCCTTCAGGTTCCACCTTCTATCTCAACCATGGTAGCTAGATGGTCTTCCTGTCAGCCATCCAAGGCTGCATAAATCCGCGGTGTTTCGGCTATGTCCTCTACCGCTGGTTCTTCCTACAAGTTGTGCAAGACTCCATCGGTTTTATTCTTATAGTCTCGGGCATAACGAGGCCCTTGGAATTTCCAGGATTTAATTTGCAGTAGGGCAACATTGGCTCCCCCATTTACTGCTGGCTTGATAGCATTTGGAGCTGGTACATATGGCTTTGTACTTGATTTGTTAAAGTTCTTGTTGGCTGGGAAACTATTGTTCTGCTTTCTTTATGGTGGTGGGTTAAACCCCGATTTGTGGTTATCTGAGAAGGTCCTAGACCTGTCTCTGCTTCTGTTAATGTTCTCTTGCCTCAGCTATCCATGCTCATAGCAAAGCCTAGATTTGTGTAAGGTGGTGTCAAATGTTTTAGGCATGTCAAATCCAATCCTCTCCCGAAAGTTGGGAGGAAGACATCCTAAAAAATGTTGTATTTTTACTTTCTCATCCTTGATGTATGGTACATAATGCAGCATATCCAAAAATCTGTTAATAAAAGCATCCATAGTCATGGATCCCATACGCAACTCGTGAAACTATTTCAGTTTTCTGTCAAAGAACCTCTTCGGCATGTATTTCTCTTGAAAAATCTTGTGAAACTTAATCCACTGTATTTATCTTAACTCATGTTTCTTGGTATTCTTCAAGTCTCTCTGCCATCTAGATGCTTTTCCATTTAAGTTATAGATGGATAGTCAAGGTTTCATCTCGCTAGAGTAGTTATGAACTCATAAATATTTGCTCATACCCAACATCCGCTCTTCAGCTTTTTCCCCCATATTCATCTCTCCTTCATAGGTTGGGGATTTTAGTTTTTGGAACTCTCCCTGAATATTGTCATCATTTCTTAGTTTCTTTCTACATGGGGAAAGAGAATCATCACTAGAAAGACTGTGATAATATCCTTCTGTAGGTTCATGGGTATGCTCTTCTTTTCCTTCTTCTCTCGGGCTGCTGGCCTGTTTATGATAAAATTCTTTCTTGAACCTATTTATGGAATGAGTGGTTTTTCCCTACGGGCTTCCTCCTGTCATGTTTCGCAGCATTGCTTCATTAATTGCTTGATGTTCCTTTCTTTCATTCAGATTATCATCCCTGAAACTCTGTAAATCTACTTGGATACTTTGTATGGTTTTCATTAGATCATATTTCAGTTCCACCACCAGTTCTGCTTCCTGGGTGGGGGTATTCAACTTCCCTTGCCGACTGTTATCTTCTTTAGTGTTCATGATCTGAACTGTTCTTTAAAAATCCTGCAACTGAAAATTTTTAATAATTGGAAAAATTTATGTTAGTTAACCAAATTTAAAAACATACTTTATTTTCCTTGCAACGAATGTCTGGTACGCCCATTTGGTCTCTTAGTGTTGAAACTGGGCTCTGATACCACTTGTAATGTCCCAAAAATTTGAAAATAAATTTTTTATTTATTAGGCTAGTCATTTACTCCCTGAGCTAGACATTCTTTATACTTATGCAGAATGTGTCATTCTTCGTTTACCATGTTGTATTGTCGTAATATGTTCTTGCATCCTGCTTTCATATTTCCCGATATGGTTATTAATGTAATACTCATGTTGTCGTGATGTTGCTTACTATATTCATTTATGGTTACACATTTATATGTATGTTAGTTGTTTCAATTACTTCTCAGTGGTTATAAAGTTTGATTTCTATTGTATAAACAATTCTGACTTAACTTGTTATTGGAAAAAGGGGTGGAGTGGCGGGACATGTTTCCCTTGTAAACACCTGGAAAGTAACTATTTTCTACTTGTCACCACAGGGATTACTTAGTTCTTTTGAACTAATGCATTTCTTTCCTTGTCGTGTGCAGGTGCACTTGATGACGGAAACTGCTTATAAAAGCTGAACAAGACATACTGCTCATTTCATCACTAGCACTTGGCTTGGACGATGACATATTTATAGTCCTATCCTAGTGACTACTATGATGGCTGTTAGTTAATATTTACACCATGCTGGATGTTTTACTAGCCTATGTTGCGCGGGTTATTATAATTATTTTTACGGACTCTACAATAGTGATTTGATTACTGCTGCACTTATCATTTACATGGCACACATTTTATATGGTATTAACACTTTATAACTTGGTTCATGCTTTAATATAGTCTTGGTGTATGGTTTTAAAACCTTGACATTAGCCCTCCATGGCATATTTCATATGCCATGGACTATGGTTAAACCCTATGTATTCTATTCACATAATGGGGATTATGTATAGCACGTTGGTTGAACATGGTTTAAAGGGTGGCATGAACTATACACTAAGGGATTCAATTTATGTTAATGGAGGCCAGGGTGGTGACATAAATTCACTTTGGAAAGCGTGGGTCTCAAGCTTAGGGCTTGGGCTCTTGCGTTGGTTTGGTTCATTTGCAACATGGCTATGTGAGCTCTGCCTATGGTCTGTGTGGTGGCGCGAAGCTTTGGAGGTAGGCTGTAATGGAAGGTACGTCCTCCATACTGTCTTATCAACATTGTTTTGTTGTTCAGTTTGGTGTTCAATCGTACTCCTCATCGTGGCCTGTTTGTTTGCAGGTTGCATGGCTTGCAGCAACGTGGGTTGTGGGTCGCTCTGAAGTCAACAACATACCCATTACGGGTAAGCCCTACTGTACAAGTTTAAAAATTGTCCCTCTCTCGCGTGGTTTTTGTGATAGAGTGAAAACTCGTCGTGGGTTTGAATCTTTGGCTTTGGTGTTAATGGCTGCATTTTGGAAAAGGGATTGTATGTAAAATGAAAAGTAAGGCATCAGGGATGCATTTAACAACTTGGGGTTTTTGTTTGGGTTTAGTGCCTTCGATCCGGGAATAATGTATTTGGGTTTTTGCAAGAAGAGACTCTGTGTAGTAATGTGGCTTGGTAAACTTGACAGGCTCTGCATATTGTGAATATGTATTTATGTTTTTGGTAATGGCGGCAGCACCATTGCTTGCAATGGTGCAAAGCCTCGGGTATACGACTGTGTAATTTCTTACGTTGGTTTAACTCTGTGTGGATTCACAATTCTTGTTTACGTTTTTATATGGCTTCGTTAACTGTGTTTTTTGGCCTTTGGAGCCATGTCGTAGATGGCAATTGCGTTCTCGCCATTAGAGCTCCAACTATGTGTTGGATAAATGAATTATCATTTTTATGTTTTGATTCATGGTTATAGTTGTTCCTGTATATTAGAATGTAAGAGCCATGACAGGGGTGTAACCCTTCGATTGTAATTCATTACCACTGACATAGCGTTGACAGGGATGAAAAAGGGTTTTATGATAATGTTTAAACTGCTTTGTTATGTAAGGGGCAGAGGGCCACGAAAATGGTTATATTGTATAATTTATTTGGGGCTTTGACCTCTGTGTAGAGATTAGGTGAATTTGTTTTACGGCCAGTGTATTTATAATAGCGTGGTTTGTTTTGGTGGTTAAAACACTTCATCATTTAGTAGAGTAACAACGAATCCTACATGATTCGATAGGATGACTTGTAAATAAGTGGACTCAATAGGAATTGATCCTGCGACCTTTGTGTATTTATGCTACGTTTTTAAAAGAGTTATGTCCATAGAATTATGTTTGGTTTACTATGTTGGAACTTTGTTACAACATACGATTTTCGTAGATGTAGTTTGCATGTTAATTATATGGTTTGGTTTATTATAAATGAGATGGATTTATGTGGATTATTGTTTATAACTTCAGACCATTAGATGGTCTCAATATCTTGACTGTAGATTTGATTTAATGCTTATTTTTAGATATGGAATAATGCGATTATAATGTGGTTTAGATAGATTTTAGCCTCAGACCATTAGAGGTCTCGATAGCTTGACTGTTTGGAATTTTAATTTGTTATTTGATTATGGTTCTATTTATATTTAAATAATGGGAATGGTTTGTTTGCTTAGGTTAAGACATACTATACTTTAAGTAAATTTGTTTTATAATTATGTTTTGTTTATAGCTTGTACTTAAATAGTATTTTTGCTCCTAAATATAGTTCTGCTGGCAATATGAAATATTCCAGTAGAATCCATAGGTAGAATAAACATATAGACTCTGTTTAGAGTAATTTCTAGGTCTTAGGAAAAACAATGTTTAAGCTATAAAATAAATGCAAAACTAAGTATAGAAGAAATAAGCCCTAAATAATTCTTAGATAAGAAATAATTTTCAAACATAGTGTTTAGAATTAAAAACATAATCTCTTAAACATTCTAGACAGACATAGGGTTTATAAATAAAATGTAAACCCTTAAAGATTTTAATAGGAAATAATTGCAAACATAGGGTTAGAATATAACATAAACCCTTAACTATTCTAACAGGATACAAATTTAGACATAGGGTTAGAAATATAACATAAACACTTAAATATTCTAACATGAATTATACTAGATAATGGAACAGAAAAATCAAGAACCTCATATATGCAAGGTGAAGCTGATCCAATGGATGAAGACACGCACACTCAATTACCCAGTATTAACAAATTAACAGGCATATTTGACCTCTGTATAGATAACCAAATCACTTTGAAACTACCACGTTCCACCCAACCATGACCCAGAACCATTCCTGGTTTTAGTTCGGATCCCCTCGAGCTGGTTCCAACATGCAAGCAGCTTAGAGCTCCTAAGGTAAGGCTTCCCTAACTGGGATATCATGTCTGAATTAGTTCTCTTTTTTTCCCTTAGGAAAATGTTCTCCAAGAACTCTCTTGAGAAAAATCAGGCAAAATAATGAATCCAAAAAGATGGAAGAGATCCCTAAGCCTCTCTTTGGCTTGGGGCTTTAAAGACAAACTTTTTAGTTAAAGGGGTAGTTAAATCAAGAATCATTGATTTCTTGATTTAACCCTTTTATTTAATTTAGGCACTTTTAATATTTAACTTAGGAACTTTTATAGGTATTATAATATTTAATTATCTTTTACTACTACTAATAATAGATGGAGCCTTTATTTCTTTCTTATACTATTAATATTATTACTATGCTTAATTTTTATACATACCATATATATATATATATATATATATATATATATAGATAGATAGATAGATAGATAGATAGATAGATAGATAGATAGATAGATATAATTTGTTAACATTTGTCTTTAGGTATCATATAACATGATCCCTAAACTTATGACCTTTCTTCATTAAGGTCGTCAAGTAGGTGGTTAGGTCTACTAGGATAGGAAACTCTAAACATCCTTGCATGTTGGATTCCCTCGTATAACATGGTAGTTCTTCAGTACTTGATGAGATACATAAATTCGAGATTTCATTTATCACTTATAAATAAGTCAGATGAGATCAATATTTTACTTGATTTGTTTTCACTTGACATAATTGATTCTTTTCAGTAACTCCCAACACTTATCCAGAGCCCATACTCAACGCTAAAAACAAGGAGTTACAAACTTAGTGCAATTCTAGAGCTCCTCGCTCAACACTAATGCTTGGATGTATTTGTAGGATACACCTAGGGATACAATGGCCAAGGATCCGATGTTCCAGAGCTTATGCTCAACATCAAATTGGAAGGATCCATAGCTTATGCCCGACACTTCCAATTATCTTTTCATGTGATTCAGAGCTTCCTGCTCAACACAAAGGTTTACATAATTCATGTGTTCTAGAGCTTCTCACTCAACACAACAAAACACTCATGTGCTCCAGAGATTCTCGCTCAACACAACTTCAACACTCATGTGCTCTAGAGCTTCTCGCTCAACACAACTTGGACACTCATGTGCTCCAGAGATTCTCGCTCAACACAAACATTCAAATACTCATGTGCTCCAGAGCTCCTTGCTCAAAACAAAACATCTCATCAATCATGTGCTTCAGGGTCCATGCCCAACACATAAAATCATACATAAAACATATGTAACTGGCTTACGCCCAATATATCAAACAAATCTTCATGTTCATATGCAGTGGTGTCCTAGACCCAATATATCAAAATAAAACATCAAATTAACATCATAGTCAATAGGGCTTATGCCCATAAGTGTTAGGTCAAAATTCAGGATATTACAGTAATTTATTATAACATTTTCTTTAAATTGTTTAATCAAATTGTCTAATTATTGTTTTGTAATGTTTTGTAGATATTGGGATTTATGTTGGGGAGGTGCCTCCCCAAAATCACAAGGACATGGATGAGGATGATGAGGTGTCTCAGTTATGGAGACACAACCTATGATGCAAGCCATATCGTAGATTCCACTAGGAGGTGGAGGATTGCTTATATAGATGGTTGGATTGATAGGGAGTGTGCTATGTATGGGTTTACTAAACCGTACTAGACCTAGACCCCGTAGAGATATGGAAGACCCTCCCGCATGATATGAAATAATTGGTGTGTCAATGTCGGTATGGTCAGCCTACTAGAGAGGTGGAGGAATTACTCATATATCTTCTAATTCATATATTGAAGGTGGTGATCCTCCACCTCCTTGTCCTCCTCACAAAGCTGATTGACCACCACCACTACCTCCTCCTCTTGGTGGAGGAAACTGACCACTATCTCCTCCATAGGTCAACCAACCACCCTCCCCTCCTCACCAAGTTGACCCACCACCATATACTTGTTGATGTATTTATAACTTCAGAATGTATTCACTTGTATATTTCATATATTGTACCCCGATGTTTATTCCGGGAATTGTCTGTAATGTATTTGAGTCATGTCATGCCCTGATGTTCCTATCAGGAGATTCAATAATGTAAACAAGTCATGTCAAGTCATTGTGGGTAACCCTCCTATTGTTCAAGGGTTAAAGTCCCCACAGTTGTGGGGCCCTATGGTTATTAGACTATCCTAGAGAAGTCGGCCTTAGGTAAGTTATTGTAAGTTGGGGCAATAGTCCCCATTGTTGTGTTAAGTATAACCCTCCTTGTTAGTCGAAGGGGAAAAGTACCCACAAGTTGTGGGGAACTAGGGTTATTAGCCTCTCCTAGAGATGTCGGCTCTAGTAAGTAATTGTTAAGTGAGGCCGACATGTTGGAGTGAGCATTAAGTGAACGAAATAATATAAATAGAGAGTAGCCTCTCTATTTATCACACACACACTTACTCACTGGGGTGCATGAGTGAGAGAGAAGAAGCTAGGATCAGAGAGAGAGACTACTGCTGTCGGGAGATCATCTTTATGTTTTCAGGTTTTACTTTTGGAGCTGATTCTATATTTGAGGAAGTTGTAGGGTTTTCTCATTTATGGTTTCCCCAAGGAAAATCTTTGTGTCTATTGTCTCTTGTGTTTGATTGATGTGCTTTTTATTCTTTCAGTTGAAGATCCTAATATAATGCTAGCTTGAATGATAAAAATATTACATGGTATCAGAGCTAACCTAAGAAGAAGACATTGTACAGTTGTAGAAGCTAGGGATTATTACTTTTTGGGTCTCTCTCCACAATCCATCAGCAAAAGTATGCTTGGCTGACTCTCCATTGAAGGGCGCATCTTTCTGTCGAAACATAATTCGATTCCGGACATTTTCAGTTTTTGGTGCAGGAAATTAGGGCTTCTTATAGAAGAGGAATTTTTGAGTGAGCCCACCATAGGATTTATCTCTTCATCAAAATTGAAGTTTAGAGACTTGGGTCGATATTTTTGGTTGGGTATAACTTCAGGAAAGTCAAACCCTAGTTTGACCTTGTGTCGAAAAACCCTAAGATACTAAAACTGATAAGTTTTGGTACATTCGCTATATCTCAGGATTGGAGAAGGCTTAGGAGATGAAACTTTCCATGCTGAAGATAAAATACTTATTTACACTGTGTCAAAACTTCAGCCTCATATTCACTACATTCTAGGATATATGATCCCTCCAAGTTAGGGTTCTAGCCTCTTCCAAGATTCATCCCTAAACAGGACACCTGGGGAGAATTGCTATATCTCAGGATACAAAGGTCCAAATGAAATTTATGAAGATGTTCCAGAAAGGGCATGGACTGTACTTTCTGTGGTCGAAGTTTCAGACCCATAAGATGAAACATTGACACGTGGAAGTCCGTACAACTTCGCTATGCTGAATAGTCCTGAAACATGTCACCTTGGGAAAACACTAATAAGTCCTAATTGGTGAAACTAATTCTAATGAAACCTATGGTTTTATAACAGGGACAAGTGAGGCTACCTCAGTGCTACATTTTAGATACAGAGGAACAGTAATTTTGGATATATTGTAGAAACAGTAGCATGCATTTTTGCAGAAGAAATTGGAAAACTAGGGCTTCCTATTCCGGGAGCTTCCCTCCACTGTTTTCAGAAGATGAGTACATTAGACAGCTCACCTTGAAGATGTCTATCTTTCTATCCAATAAAATATAAAATATTCTAAGTTTTGAAAATTAGGGTTTCTCTAACAAACCTTAGATCAACCAACTCCAGAACCAGGACATACACCTCAAATTGGTAAGATCTAATCTTTTGCTATTTCATTTGAGGTTCTCATTTCAAAGTAATCTATCACATCAGATTAATGATAAGCTTGTTGAAGTTGACAACTTCCAAGAATGGAAGTGTATGATCTCTCTAAAGAAAATGAATTGGAAACCTACATAAGAAGAGAGGTTCCAGTTCCATAGGGAGATGAGGCTAAAAGCCTTACACCAGAAGAACTTGGTTAAGGCCAAAACGATCATTGCTGATTCAATCACGATCACCTTATACCACAAGTGTCTTCCCTAAAGACATCGAAAGAGATGTTTGATTCTTTGACCAAGATATTTGAATGGAAGAACATAAATCAGAATATGACTTTGAGAAATCGGTTGCAGAATGTGAAGATCCATAATGCAGAGACCATATCTTCATACTTTACAAGGGTCTCTCAAATCAAAGAACAACTTGAAGCGGTAGAAGAAGAAGTGGAGAATGCAGAAGTTGTGATAACCACCTTGAATGACCTCCCAGGATCATGGGATTCATTCATTCAAGGAATGTGTTCCATAAGGAAGTGATTACTTTCAGAAAGACTCCGGGAAGATCACACACAAGAAGATGATCAACTCATAATAAGAGAAAAGAAGATGGGAGCAACTGAAGATAAAGATTTCATGATTCAAAGAAGATATCTCAAGCGATGAGGAATATGAAGAACTCAACTCTTGAAGAACCTCTTATCCATCTTATCATTTGGATAAGAAACGATGCTATTATGAATGAAGAAGATGATGAAGCTGAAGGCTCAAGAAGGAGTCTACCCACGAAACAAATAAAGATAAGTATTCAATTGTCATTTCATGATAATGTTTTGTTATGCATTTGTTTATATTCAATTGATGTATTATGCATAATAGAATGTTTGCATTAATAATAGTATACTACTAATATGCATGTGATGGGTAAGTAGCTCATGGTGCTATACAAAATCTCCATTGCTACTTATCTAAAATGAAACCTCTTTGCTAACATATTGGATTAGTGCACAATCTCAATGTTTTCCTGGTAGAGATGGAAGGCATCTAGAAAAGTTTATGTGAGATATGGATGAATGTTGTATTAGCTAAAATAGTTGCATAATCATATATCTTGATGCATAAGAATTTGCCATTATGAATATTCCTTATGAAATGTTTCTAACCATACAAATGCATTTGACTTGTAGGAAAGATCACAAACATAATCACCTACAAGCAAAGAAGGATGAGACTTGTTCCGAAGAACAAGTGACGATAGTTCAAGATGAAGAATAATATGACGAATGCAGCGAAATCATTGATGTGGAACCTTCTAGCTATGGAGAAGTAACCAAGAAGAAAGGGAAGACCAGTTCAAGAAGAATGTTGTCTAGGATGCAATATCAATACATGAAGGGAAGTTTGTAGTTCCATCATGCAGTAGATGGAAACATCGTGGGATACAAGGCAAGATTCGAAGCATGAGGCTTCTCACGAAAAGAAGGCATAGACTATGAAGAGACATTTGCATCCAGTGGGAGTTGAGACACATGATAGGCAGAATCATGTTTGCAAATGAATGAAGTCCTTGTACGAGCTCAGAAGACACTCATGGGAGAACACATAAATGAGGAGCTTGATGAAGATCTAAACCTTTGCTACAAGGTTGAAGATGAAATTCTATAGAGCATGACAAGCTCATAGATGGGTGTGAGAAGAAATTTTGAAAAAAAAAAACAAAATATTTCAAGATAGAGGAACTTGGTATCCAGTGATCCTACATGGATACATAGAATATTAGTAGCAAAGGAAGCTACTTATCACTCTGATACAGAATGTTTCAGTGCATAGAGTACGAAAGACAGAGGGAGTATGATGCTCCGCTTCAGAGGGAGTGACTGTAGAAGATCCCAAGGTTCGACATGGTACAACAAGATGGATAGCTTACTAATGAATCTAGGATTTATTAAGAGTAAAGCGGATTCCAACCTTTGCTTCAAGGTTAAAGACGGAAGACTAGTGATGCTCCTGTTATATGTCGATGACTTGTTCCTGACGGAAAAGAGGAACTCATTAAAGTGGAAAGAAGGAGACTTGCTGCTGAGTTCGAGATGAAGGACTTGGGGATGATGCACTACATTCTAGGCATGGATGTATGGACAAGGGAAGTATGCAGTAGAGATCCTGAAGAGGTCCAGGATGATGGACTGCATGACCACACCTATGGCATCGAACCTGAAGCTATTGAGTGATGCTTCATCTGAAGCGATTGATGCCACGATGTATTGTCAGATGATTGGGTCCTTGATGTACCTGCCAAACATGAGATCATATATTTGCTTTGCTGTGAACACCTTGAGCTAGTTCCTGACAGATCCTATACATGTTCACTTGATTGCTGCAAAGCATATTCTGAGGTACCTGAGGCGTACAGTTGATTATGGGATCAAGTATGAGGTGAATCAGAATATTAACCTGGAGGGTTATGTTGATTCAGATTGGGCAGGTAGTGCCATCGATAGGAAGAGCACTTCAAGGTGTTGCTTAAGTATGGGATCATGTGTGATCTCTTGGTTTAGTAGGAAGCAATCCTATGTGGCACTAAATATAGCTGAAGCAGAGTATGTCGCAGCTTGTTTAGCTAGTTGTGAGGTAGTATGGTTGAGGAAGCTACTATCTAATTTAATATTTGATCTCCAGTTGGATGTACTTGTATATATTGCGACAACCAGAGTTGTGTGAATTTATCGAAGAACCCGGTGTTCCATGACAAGTCAAAGCATATCAAGATCAAGTATCACTATATCAGGGATATGGTGCAGAGAGGAGTAGTGAAGCTCCCGTATGTTGCGACAGACGAACAGATAGCTGATGTGTTGAATAAGCCATTAGCCAGAGTGAAGTTTGAGTACTTTAGGGAGAAGCTTGGTGTTCTCCAGATCGAGGTGAGTCCGTGAGCCATTATGACATGGTGAGAGGATTGGTTCCTTCCATGGTCAGATGTAAGGGATGAGCCATTCTGACATTGTGAGAGGATTGGTTCCTTCCATGGTCATATGTAAGGGCTGAGGCCATTTTGTCATGATGAGAGGATTGGTTCCTCACATGTTAGATATGAGTGCCGAGCCATTCTAATGTGACTATAGGATTGGTTCCTACATGATCATATATACGTGCTGAATGCCATTCTTGGAATGGAGGCACCTGGTCAGTTACCAGGAATACTCAATCTGGGATTGAGGGTCATTCTGAGGCGATTGCAGGATTGGTTGCTACATGATCATATGTAAGTGCAGACCCATTTTGAGGTGATTGTAGGATTGGTTCCTACATGATCAAATGTAAGTGCAGAGCCATTTTGAGGCAATTGTAGGATTGGTTCCTACATGATCAGATGTAAGTGTAGAGCCATTTTGAGGCGATTGTAGGATTGGTTCCTACATGATCAGATGTAAGTGCAGAGCCCTTTCAACATGTAGGTAGAATTGGTTCCTCACATGGTCGAATGTAAGTGTTGGGCCTTTCTAACATAGATGACTGGATTGGTTCCTCTCATGGTCAGATGTGAGTGCTGGGCCTTTCTGACATAGATGACTGGATTGGTTCCTCTCATGGTCAGATGTGAGTGTTGGTCCTTTCTGACATAGATGACTGGATTGGTTCCTCACATGGTCATATGTGAGTGTTGGGCGTGCCTTTCTGATGTGATTATAGGATTGGTTCCTACATGATCAGATATAAGTGTTGGGTGGGACATTCTGACTTAGGGTCAAATATAAGTGTTGGAAAAGACCTACATGAATACTAGGCCTACAACCAGCATGAAAAAGGGTTAGCTCTGTAGAACTTCCTGTGATGAGAAGAATAATGAGATAGCACCCATAATGATGATGATCCAGCAGTGATGATCCAAATCGAGTGATGATCTAGATCTAGTGATGATGATCCAACAGTGATGATCCAAATCCAGTGATGATGATCCAGATCGAGTGATGATCTAGATCCAGTGATGATGATCCAACAGTGATGATCCAAATCCAGTGATGATGATCCAGATCGAGTGATGATCTAGATCCAGTGATGATGATCCAGATCGAGTGATGATCTAGATCAAGATGAAGATAACTTGAAGATGAATATGACTTGAAGATGCATATGACTTGAAGATGAAGGTGACGAGATGATCTAGTTGATACAAAGAAGAATACCAGTGCCGACAAATTGTGTCAAGAGAAAATACCTTCCTAGTTAAGAGGGAGTGTTGATGTATTTGTAACTTCGGAATGTATTCACTTGTATATTTCATATATTGTACCCCGATGTTTATTCCAGGGAGTGTCCATAATGTATTTGAGTCATGTCATGCCCCGATGTTCCTATCAGGAGATTCAATAATGTAAACAAGTCATGTCAAGTCATTATGGGTAACCCTCCTATTGTTCAAGGGTTAAAGTCCCCATAGTTGTGGGGCCCTAGGGTTATTAGACTATCCTAGAGAAGTCAGCCCTAGGTGAATTATTGTAAGTCAGGGAAATAGTCCCCACTATTGTGTTAAGGATAACCCTCCTTGTTGGTTGGAGGGGAAAAGTCCCCACAAGTTGTGGGGCACTAGGTTTATTAGACTCTCCTAGAGATGTCGGCTCTAGTAAGTAATTGTTAAGTGAGGCCGACATGCTGGAGTGGACATTAAGTGAATGAAAGAATATAAATAGAGAGTGAGCCTATCTATTTATCACACACACACTCACTCATTGGGGTGCATGAGTGAGAGAGAAGAAGCTGGGATCAGAGAGAGAGACTACTGCTGTCGGGAGATCATCTTTATGTTTTTGAGTTTTACTTTTGGTGCTGATTCTATCTCTGAGGAAGTTGTGGGGTTTTCTCCTTTATGGTTTCCCCGAGGAAAATCTTTGTCTATTGTCTCTTGTGTTTGATCGTTGTGCTTTTTATTCTCTCAGTTGAATATCCTAATATAATGCTAGCTTGAATGATAAAAATCTAACAATACTACTCCATAGGTCGATCGACCACCCTCTCCTTCTCATTTTGTTGAACCACCGCCAACTCCTCCTCCATAGTTTGATCGACCACCCTCTCCTCCACACTGATTAGAGTAAACACCATATCCTTCTCACCCAATCAACCCACCACCATTAGATTCTACACCATTGGAATTTTTTATAGCTTTGATAGTTTCATAAGGTCATGTAGACCCTCATGGAGAGATATGCCATCTGTTACATTCTATACTTTTATCTATTGGAGCTATTGGTGCCGCTGGCTTTGGTGGTGGACCTGGTAGATCATAACAATTATAGAGCACACGTATATATATGGATTTTATATTTGACTTGAGATGTGTATTTGACATATAGTATGATTTTTATATTATTGTTCATATATATATTATGCTTGCTTCATATCATGTTGATATCATTCATGTATTTTCATGTTATGTTGATGTTGTTTTATTTATAAAATGTATTGTTTGTCAATGATTGTCATGTTCCCATCCCTGAATCCAAGGACAAGGACACTTGGAAACCTAAGAGGAAGGCTAAATCAAGGTAATGCACAACAAAATAATGGTAACTAAGTCTAGTCAAGCATGCCAAAAATCCAATAAAATGAAACAATCATTTTTTTTAAAGAAATGCAAACTTCCGATGCATATTATTTTCCAAATGCATATAAAATGAAAGGTAAATGCAAGCATGAATGTAATCAAACATAAATTATAAGATATATTATAGCCATATAAGTGTTGGAAGTATGATGGGTATTGCAATCATATGGAAACATATAAAATTGTGATATTGTTGTCATTGATGGAAAACATAGAATATGATCTAGATAAGAAAAATACTCAGAAGAATTGATGATTTGTACAGAGATCTGACGATCAAGAGTAAACCTGCAAAGTTTGAAAGAAAATCTGATGAACATATCAGACAGTCAGGAGTGAACCCGCAAATAAATCAATGGTTCAGAATAAAGCAGAAGGATGAATGCGGAAGATGAGAAATAAAAGTCTAAAATAATATGGGTTTTTGCAACCCGGTGTCTGCGAGTGGAATGCGGAAGTCGGAAAGTGGAAGGCAGAAGGAGTTTTACAGAATATGAGTTTTTGGAACTCAGAGTCCTCCCTATGGAATGTGGAAGGCGAAAAGAAAAAATTGTGGAAGTTGTTTAAATTTTTTTTGAAAACCCGGTATTTGCAATCCACATATGATCTAAGATCGACGATCTGGAAATGGTGCACAAGAAATTGACGACGTAGAAGGAGTTTGCGGAAGTAGGTGTTTGTTAAGTCCCATTTCAGATCAAAAGTCAGTAGAGAAGCCGCACGAAATTGATAGTGCGAAAGAAGTACTTCGAAAAGAATCTTGCAAAACCAGAACTGCAGAAACTCTGATTTGTTGGAAGAAGCAAAATTGTGAAGATGAGTTGCAAAAACTTATGATTACACATCGATTGGATTCCTTGTTTGTCATCAAGCATCGAACGGTTTTGATCAGTTATGAAAATGAACAGTTAGGCATACGAACAGGTGAAGGGTTCAAATATTGATAAGTGTAAGAGGATGCCAGTGAAGAATTGTGTGTGTGCTCTTTGCAGGCAGAGAGCTGGTGCATGGACCGTCGTCGAAGTGAGGATTGCGGAATGAAAGACGATTCTGAGTTCTTTCAAGAATATCTAGAACACCGACAATGAGGGGAACAAAGGTGCATACTCAAATCCAGAAGTAGATCAGAAAAAAGTTGGTATGCATTGTTATATCCGTTTTCCTACATATTATAATGAACATATTTAAATCTAAGGAACATGCGTGGTAGGATGGTGCAGGAAAAACATGTTGTCTTCTTTGTACAAGTCAGAGCCTTTACAAGTGGAAGTTGGTGCTTCCACCTAGTTGTAGCTGGAGAACGTTATTTTAGTGGGTGCTATAAAAACATGAGGGTTGGTGCTCTCCATAAGAAGGAATTTGTAAAACAGAGGGTACAACCTCATTTGAGTAGGTGCTCAAATAAAGATGAAATTTTCCTGTCTCTATCATGTGTGTGTTATTGATGATCATCATTCCTTCTGTTATACTTGTTGCATTATCATAACTGTAAATATGTAATCAGTAATAATGGTTTAAATATTGAAAATGGTTTAATATTTTGAAATAACTAATTCACCCCCCTCTCAGTTATTTGAATAATTTCAACTATTGCTATTAGAGCAGGTTCCTTTTATTTAAAGGTAGATCTGTAAGCTTAAACATGACAAGTTATGAAGGTACTTAATCTAATAAGGTTCCCCTATTTGATGGAACAAAATTTGCCTATTGGAAGGTTAGAATGAGAACCTATATAATGTCCTTAGGTGCTGATGTTTGGTATGTAGTAGACACTGGCTATGTAAAGCCGATTGTGCTAGCCTCTAGAGATGATAAGTTAGAATTTAGTTTTAATGCAAAGGCAATGAACAATATCCTGAGTGGTCTTACCGATGACATGGAGACAACATGATTCCATCATGGTTGTGGTAGACAAGTTGACAAAAGCAACACATTTTATACTAGTAAAGTCTATGCACAAGACCGATGACATTGCAAAGATATTCATGAAGGAGATTTTCAAATTGCATGGATTGCTGAAGGAAATAGTTTCTGACAGAGATGTCAAGTTCACTTCCAATTTTTGGAAGGGATTGTTTGCAGACTTGGGTACAAAGCTAAACTTCAGCACTGCATACAATCCTGAGACAGATGGGCAGACATAAAGGGTGAATCAGGTGCTTGAAGATATGCTTCGCATGTACGTGATGGACAAACCAACCAAGTGGGAAGATTACTTGCACTTGGTAGAGTTTGCTTACAACAATGGACAACAGGAATCCTTGGGGATGAGCCCGTATGAAGCTTTGTATGGAAGAAGGTGTAGGACACCAGTGACTTGGGATAACCCAGTGAACAGGGTTGTGCTTGGACCAGAATTGCTCAAGGAAATGGAGCAAGAGGTTGTAAAGATCAGACATAATTTGAAAGTAGCACAGGACATGCAGAAAAGCTATGTGGATAAGCATAGGATGAGCAGAGAGTTCAGTGTTGGGGATCATGTTTACCTCAGAGTAAAAGAAAATAATAGTTCCTTGAAGCTTGGAAGTTGTGCCAAGATGTCACCTAGATATTGTGGGCCATTTGAAGTGCTTGAAAGAATAGGGCCTATTACATATAGACTTGCATTGCTTGCTAGTACTAGAGCTCATAATGTTTTTCATGTTTCTTTGCTTAAGAAATATGTACATGATCCTAACCATGTGATAAATTGGGATGTGATTCAGGTGGAACCTGAGGGAGAGTTCCAAATCGAGCCAATGTGCATCCTCGACAGGAAGGTCACAATGCTCTGGAACTAAGCCATAGGGCAGGTAAAGGTGCAATGGGAGCACTACGGACCTGAAAAGGCTACATGGGAGCTAGAGGATGCCATGCGATTGGCACATCCATTTTTGTTCAATTCTGCAGAACACTAAGGCAGTACTAGTGTAGCATTTTGTTCAAATTTTGTAAAGCACTGAGGACAGTGCTATTGAAAGGGGAGGGGAATGTAACACCCCGGTTTTGACCCCGTTTGCATGATACATATATTGTAAATAATCATGGTGCAGAGCTAAAGGCAAAGGCCCCACCATAGATTTGGTTATGTCATATTTCGGATAGAAATTGTCACCGATGGTATATCGGGAAATGCAGCATACATATTAAGTTGTGGGATCATGTAATTATGCATCTTAAATTAAATAACCCAACCAGCTATGTTCACTGCAACCAAATTGAGAAGGGGCATGATTCCTAAGGATAAGGAGGGGGAATGCTGAACCTTGAGCCATGGGGGAAAAGCCATGTGTCACCACCACCTTAATTATTCTATTGTTAGTTGGGGCCGTTATTTTGGTGGCAGGAAAACCACTACGCCCACACACCTGCACTCTCTCTACGACACGATCTGGATTGCCGATCGTTCTGTCCACTCTCCCCACTGGCGATTGTTCATTTTTCCTCATGCAAAGTGGAGTTAAAAGGGATTACAATCCTTGTGTGGGGATTTGGATTTTCCTCCCTCACACAGTTTTCCAGTATGTGGTTGTGTTCTTTTTCATTCATGCAGGAGATCATTTTCCCATTCACCATTGTCAGATTGTGTAACGCTTTGTTACTCCATCATTGAATCGTGACCGTGATATCCTCCACAGTTGTGTTGGCTGCATCTTTCTCCCTCATGTAGAGATTGTGAGTCTTTTCCTTTCCCATTTTGGGTCTGGGTAAGTCTCTAGCGATTGTAGTGGGGATTGTGTGCTGTGGGCTCATGGTTGTTCGTGGGCTGTTGTTTGCCATGATTGTTGGACTGTGTATTTCCCATATGATTTAGCTACTGTAGATTTGTGTGGAATCGTTTTGGCCAGAATAGGGCCAAGAATGATCCAGGGAGTTGTTTTCCCTTGTTAAAGCTTGAATAGTTGTTTTGTTGCATGTACGCAGTGGTTTTGTCCTCGGATTGCATTGGAGTGGTGAATGAGGGCCCGATGTGCTTGATAAACCTGGTGGTTTGTGAACCACACAAACAGAGTTAGTGGGATGGATTTCTTCTCCAGAACCCCTGAATAGCACTGGAAGGGAGATCAGGGTCTGAGGGACTGCGTTGCAGAGAAAGGACTGATTTCCTTGTGTTGGGTGTGTGTGGGTGTCCTAGAAGCCAGGCTGGTTCTGGTGTAGGTGTCCTTATCTATTCAATGAGCTCACCAACTTAGCATTTATCCTTTCCCAGCTCCCGGATGGCCTGATAAACCCAACTTTGTTGGCTTGGCTGATCTGTTGTTCGCCTGATAAACCTAACTGTGTTGGCTTGGCTGAATTGTGTACCCTTGTGGTGTTGTTATCCTTGGCTATGTGTAAGCCTGTTAGTTCCTTATTCCTTGAGGAATCATGCCCGGCTCGGGGGTGGAAGCGTTGCTGAGAGATTAAGGAGCACGCGAGCCTATGGTTGGGTGGAACGTTGCAGCGACGTAACTGGTTGCAGGACAAGTCCTTATTAAGATAAGTATTCTAGCCCGACTTGTGTCCGCAATTGTATTTACCATTGATGAATGATAATGTACATAATGAATGCATGTTGTTTTCTTCTGCTACGAATATGAATGATTAATGCATCTAGTATGTTTTATGTTTTGAAGTATCTTGGCCTCAACATTATGTGTATGTATGTTCATGATTATGGGGCTATATTCTCGTATGATTAGTGTAAATTAGCATCCTCTTTCCCAGTCGGAGGGCCGGGGACATTACATATGCCTATTGACCAACTCCTAGGTACTCTGACACCCTATGAAATGAGGATTGGTAAAGATAAATCCACCACTAGATAAGTATACTTTAAAGCAGATAAGAACACTGATTCTGAAATGCATGTGACTGAGGCAATATTTGTAAGGAGGCTGAAGAAAGGATCAGGTAAATACAAAGGAAAGATGCCCTTTAAATGTTTTAACTGTGGTAAAATAGGCCATTTTGCATCTAAATGCGCCCACAATAAAAAGAGACAGACTTCTGATGATGAAGAAAAGAGGCTAAATATAAAAAGAAAATCTTGTGTGTAAATAATTTTGATTCTTCAGAAGAGACAATCAGTGATTCATCCTATGAATATGAAGTGAATAAATTTATGCTTATGGCCATAGAAGATTTTGGAAATGAATATACATGAAGTGACCTGAATGATGAAGAAGCTATGGTTGATATGGAAGGTGAACTAATCAAAGCTCTGGAGGATATTGACAGACTTAGAATAAAGAAGAGGAAACAAAAAACAATTATTGATGCAGTATGAAAATAATGGTAAAGAACCAAGTGAAGATATTGCTATGTTAAAATTGGAATTAGAAGAGGCAAAGAAAATAGAATATTTTCTGAAACAACAATTAACAGAAGGGAAAAATAGATGTGAATCTTTGGAAGAATAAGTAGTGACAACTAGGAAAGAATTGGAGAAATTTCAAGCTCCATATTACCAAAATTTGTCAAGTATTAAAGCTTCAGAAGAACTGAACAACATTCTTAGTAATAAAATGTCCCCATGGTTAAAAACAGGTTTTGGCTATGAAGGAGGGTCAAGCAGCAAACAGTCAGAATGCGAACATACTCTGCAAACAAAAGGAAATGAAACAAGTACCAGAATCATAATTTCAGATCAGAATTATTAACCAAGGATTGCTCAGAAACATAGTCAACAAAAGGGAAGACCTCCAAGATTCAGGTACCAAATTTTTTTCCATGGTTACTGTTATTGTTGTTCTAATTTTGGCCACAAAGTTGCAAACTGTGCATTTAATTTTAGAAATATTCAATCAAAGAACAATCAATTTCTGCAACATAGAACAAGACATTCATCAAGCAAATAAGAACAACATACAACTTAGTTCAAAACTAAAGGAATACATCATGATAGATATAACAACTCTTTTGATCTATTGTACAATGAGCCAGAATGTTATGTTTGTAATAATTTTGGACACAAGGCTTCAAACTGTCATCTAAAGGATTACAAAACAAACACAAGAGTGAATTACTCTGCTCAAAGTGATAACGTTTGGAAGAAGAAAGAAAATAACAAATGTGGCTTAGTGCTTTTTGTTGAAAGGTAAAAGGGCCCCTGGTATATTGATAGTGGATGTTCCAAACACATGACTGGTGATAAAAGTAAGTTTCTGTCTCTAAGTGAAAATAAATAAGGAAATGTAACTTTTGGAAATGATGCTATAGGGAAAATCAAAGGAAAAGGAATGGTAAAGTTGAGTAATGGCAAAGGGAAATACCAATATGTGTTTTTGTAGATGGACTAAAACATAATAAGGTTTGTAGATGGACTAAAACATAATAAAACATAATAAGGTTTGTAGATGGACTAAAACATAATATTCTTAGTTTTAGTAAGGTTTATTACAGAGGATGTGAAGTTGTTTTCACTTCTAAAGATTGCAAGATAAAATCTGTACCCTCAGGATAGTTGGTTGCAAAAGGCATAAGAACTGAAAACAATGTTTATGTCTTGAAAGAAGGAAAAGAAGAATGTCATCTAAGCAAGTATGATTACAAATGGATTTGGCATAGGAGACTTGGACATTTAAACTTTGATCATATAATAAGGCTTGTGAACAATGGGGCACTAAAAGATCTTCCAAAAATATCAAAGCCATTTGACTTTGTTTTTAAACCTTGTCAAATGGGAAACTTGACTTGCACATAGTTTAAATACAAGAACTTCACATCAACATACAAACCACTTCAGTTAGTGCATATGGATCTGTGTGGACCATCAAGAAAGGAAGGCACAAGAAGAGAAATATATTTTATGTTGGTCATTGATGATTATTCTAGACTTACATGGTTACTTTTTTGAAAGAAAAATTTGAAACGTTTGAAAAGTTCAAAATTTTTAAGGCTCTGACTGAGAATCAAACAGGAAAGAGACTGAAGGAAGTCTGATTTGATAGAGGAGGAGAGTTCAGTTTAGGGGAATTCAAAGAGTTTTGTGATAAACATGGAATTAAAAGTGAATACACTATTCCAGGGACTCCACAACAGAATGGATTAGTTGAGAGACAGAATAGGCCAATACAGCAGATGGCAAGATCAATGATGAATGAAAGGAATATTTCTCAGATATGCTGGGTAGAGGCGATTCACACAACTGTCCATATTCTTAGCAAAGCTCACTTAAGGCCAAATAGTGATAATACTCCTTATGAACTATGGTTTGGAAGACCTGCTTCTATCAAACACTTTAAAATCTTTGGAAGTAAATTCAATATTAATAAAAATAATGATGAACATCTTGGGAAATGTGATGATAGGGTTGATGAAGGTATCTTCTTAGGTTATGCTGCAAACAGTAAAGGGTACACTTGTTATAATATGAGGTTGCATAAGTTGGTTGATTGCATTGACATTAAAATCGATGAAGGAAACCCTTTAAAAGATATTCAAATAAGCAGTGTTGAACCAAATACAGAAGATACAATTGAAGTTAAGGAAGAACAGGTCCAAGAATAAATAAAAAAGAAGATTCAGAGTTAGATGTTGAAAGTGCAAAAATTCAGGCAGATTCAAGAAAATAGACAGAAACAAAACCACCTGCTAGAATTGTTCAGAAGAATCATCCTGAAAATCAGATAATTTGTGACAAGAATAAAGGAGTTCAGACAAGAAGGAAGTTGATTAAAGCTTCAGAAAAATCTCAAATTTCTTTCCTATCTACAATGGAACCTAATAATTTTGAAGAAGATCGTGAGGATGAAGATTGGAATAAAGCCATGAATGAAGAGCTTGATTATATTGAGAAGAATAATACTTGGGAGTTGGTTCCTAGACCTGCAGATAAAAATTTATGGGCTCCAAGTGGGTGTTTAAAAACAAGATGAATGAAAAAGGACAAATTGTGAGGATTAAATCTCGATTGATCTGTAATGGGTATGCACAAGTTGAGGGACAAGATTTTGATGAAAATTTTGCACTAGTGGCAATATTGGAAGCTATCAAAATGTTTCTTGCCTATTCTAGTCATAAGAACTTCAAAGTGTATTGATGGA
The DNA here is from genome assembly GCA_001517045.1 of Pseudotsuga menziesii. Classification (NCBI taxonomy): domain Eukaryota; kingdom Viridiplantae; phylum Streptophyta; class Pinopsida; order Pinales; family Pinaceae; genus Pseudotsuga; species Pseudotsuga menziesii. The sequence continues at coordinate 526,731 of LPNX010006766.1, read as the reverse complement.
TGTTAAGTCAGTTTTTCTCAATGGATATCTAGAAGAAGAAGTCTATATAGAGAAAACTGAAGGGTTCAAATTGACATACAATCCTGACAATGTATGCAAACTAGAGAAGGATCTATATGGATTGAAAAAATCACCAAGAGCTTGGTATTATAGACTGGATAAATATCTGTAGACCAAAAGGATTCAAGAAAGGTACTGTTGACAGTAACTTGTATATCAAATCTGAAGGTGATAATCTATTAGTTGTTTTGGTGTACGTGGATGACAATATTTTTGTATGCACTAATGATTCTTCTGTTCAGTGCTTTTCTAATGCCATGTAATCTAAGTTTGAGATGTCAATGATAGGAGAATTGCCATTCTTTCTTGGTCTTTGCATTATTCAGAGTTCTAAAGGTTTATTTCTCTCCCAAGAGAAGTATTTGAAGGAGATGTTGAAGAGATCTCAGATGGAATCTTCATCATCTGTTAGTACAAATATGGTTGTTGGTTGTAACTTAGCAAGGATGATCCCTCACCTGATGTTGATCAAAGAACATATCGGTCAATGATAGGAAGAATCTTATACATCACAACATATTGTCCTGATGTAATGCAAGCTATTGGAATGGTAGTTAGATTTCAGTATGCTCCTAAGCAAATTCATTTGGTGGATGTTAAGAGGATATTTAAATATTTGAAGGGAACAATGACTTATGGTCTTTCGTATCCTATAAATCAGAATCTTTAGTTAACTGCATATTCAGATGTTGATTGGGAAAATTGTTTGGATGAAAGAAATAGCACAAGTGGAGGTGCATTCTTATTGGGTGATTCCTTAGTTGCATGGTTGAGTAAGAAGTAAGGCTCAATATATATATCCACTACATAAGCTGAATACATTTATGCTGACACCTACTGTACACAAATACTCTGGATGATCCAGACACTAGCAGACTTGGAGGTAAAATATGTTGATCCCATTCCTCTCCATTGTGATAATACTAGTGCCATTAGGATGTCCAAGAATCCAGTTATTCATTCCAAGACTAAGCACATACCTATTAAGTATCACTTCTTAAGGGAGCATGTTACAAACATAGTGGCTCAATTGAATTTTATTCCTTCTATAGAATAGATTGTTGATATCTTCATTAAATCCTTAACAAAGAAACAATTTGATTATCTACGCCAGAAGATGGGCATCATATCTTATTCCAACTAACATGTCCACTTTGATAGGGGGAGCTGTGCTATAGATTCTTCTTTGATATTGATGTCAAAGGGGGAGAATTTGTCTTTGCTACAGATGACAAACAGTTGGTGATTACAAGTACAACATGCATACAAAATTTGAAGGTTGCCATCAATGCCAAAGGGGGAGATTGTTGGAAGTATGATAGGTATTGCAATCATATGGAAACAAATCACATTGTGATATGGTAGTAATTGATGACAAAACATAGAATATGATCTAGATAAGAAAAAGACGCATAAGAATCGAATGTTTGTACAAATATCTGACGATTAGGAGTAAACCCGCAAAGTTTGAAAGAAAATATGATGAACAGATCCGACGGTCAAGAGTGAACCCGTAAAGAAATCAACGGTTCAAAAGAAAAGAGGAAGGCATAATGTGGAAGATGAGAAATCAAAGTCTAAATTAATATGGGTTTCCGCAACCCTGTGTCCACTAGTGGAATACGGAAGTCAGAAAGCGAAAGGAAGAAGGATTTTTGTGGAATATGAGTTTTCGCAACTCGGAGTTTACCCTGCGGAATGCAGAAGGCGTAAGGAGAAAAGCGAAAATTGTGGAAGTTGTTTAAATTTTTTTTGAAAACTCGGGATCTGGAATCCACATCTGATCTAATATAGATGATTAAGAAATTGACAACGTAGAAGTAGTTTGGAAGCAGGTGTTTGTTAAGTCCTATTTCAGATCAATGGTTAGTAGAGAGGTTGCATGGAATTGACGTCGCGAAAGAAGTCCCGCAGAAAGAATCCTGCGAAACCATAACTGCGAAAAATCTGATTTATCAGAAGGAGCCAAATTGCGAAGATGTGTTGCAGAAACTTATGATTACACATGGATTGGACTCCTTGTCTATCATCAGGAATCGAACAATTTTGATCAGTTATGAAAATGAACAGTCAGGTATACGAACAGATGAAGAGGTCAAATATTGATAAGTATAAGAGGATGCAGGTGAAGAACTGTGTGTGTGCTCTCTATAAGCAGAGAGCTGGTGAATGGACCGTCGTCAAAGTGAATATTGCGGAATGAAAAACGACTCCGAGTTCTTTCAAGAATATATAGAATAGAAATAATGAGGGGAACAAAGGTGCATAAGCAAATACATAAGTAGATCAGAATAGAGTTGGTATGCATTGTTATATCTATTTTCCTACATATTGTAATGAACATGTTTAAATCTAAGGAACAAGGGTGGTAGGGTGGTGCTAGGAAAAACATGTTGTCTTCTTTGTACAAGTCAGATCCTGTACAAGTGGAAGTTGGTGTTTCCACCCAGTTGTAGCTGGATAACGTTATTTTAGTGGGTTCTAGAAAAACATGAGGGTTGGTTCTCTCCACAAGAAGGAATTTGTAAAATAGAGGTTGCGGCCTCATTTTAGTAGGTGCTCAAATAAAGATGAAATTTGCATGTCTCTATCATGTGTGTGTGATTGATGATCATCATTCCTTCTGTTATACTTGCTGCATTATCATAACTGTAAATATGTAATCAGTAATAATGGTTTAAATATTGAAAATGATTTAAGATTTTGAAATAACTGATTCACCCCCCTCTCAGTTATTTGAATAATTTCAACAATAAGTCATTAATAAAATCAGTTCTATAAGCTATCATAAACAATATAATTAAATAAATATACAGTCTACCATAATCAACCATATTAACAATATTAGAAATTGACTCTATTGATTGCCACCTATAACCATAACAACATAAATAAAACCATATATGAGGGATTCCGTATACAACCATAGTGTAATACCCCCGGTTTTGACCACGGATGCATTAAAAGGTACATGATGTATATATTGTAGTTAATCGTGGTGTGGAGCTAAAGGAAAAAGCCCCACCATCGATTTGGTTGTGTTATGTTTCGAAAATAGGGATCATTGCCGATGGTATATCATGCTATCCGACACATTATAGTTTTGAGCATCATGTAAATATGCACATTAATTAAAATAAACCTACATATAGCTACGATGGTGCAACGTTAATGACAAGGGCATGCTTTCCTAAGGTTAAGGGGGGGATTGTTAAACCTTGAGCCATTGGGGAAAATCCATGTGTCAAACCTTAAACCCCTATTTAGTTGAGGCAGTTGATGTTGGGTAAGGGTGGGTGGAAGGCTTGCCACCACGCACTCTCCACCAGCTAGTTTAGTCATGCACACGGGTTGGGAGTGGTTTCCTCATGCGTTGCTTGGTATACCAACCTTTTTTGTTCTGTCCACTCTCCCCATCGTCGGTCGTTCATTTTCCTCACGTCGAGCTGATTTAAAAGGATCCACAATCCATTGATTGGGGGTTCGTTCTCCTTTCTCTCACGGATTGCTGGTATGTGGATCGGTTCTTCCTTCGATATTGGCAGAGAATCGTTTTCCTTTTCTCCATTGTCAGACTGTGAGATGTTTTCCATGGTTTCCTTTGTGAGATGTTTCCCTCCTATTCACGCAGAGAGTCTATTTTTAATCCACCATTATCGACTGTGAAAATGTGCCAAGGCTTTATTGTTGAGGAAGGACCATTGTTTTTCAACGTTGCTAGCTGTGTTTGGATTGTGTAATGTCCTGTTACTTCATTGGGAACCGGGGCTGTTGTTCTTCCCCTGATCCGGGGTTGCTGTGAGGGCCTACGTTGTGTTGGCTATGGTCTCATTCACATTTTGTTGGATGTGTCTTCCTTTGCGTTTTGGGCTGTTGTAAGTTGTTATGGAGTCGTTTTGGCCACAATAGGGCCAAGAACGACTCGGGGATTGTCTTCCCCTTTGCAAGCTATGAAGTGATGATTTTGCTGCATGCATGCAGTGGTTGGTCTTCAAACTGTGTGGAGTGGGATTGAAGGCTGGGTATGCTTGAGAAACCTGGGTTTGGGGAGCCACACATACAGATTTAGATGGATGTCTTTCTTCTCCACAACCTCGGAAGAGCACTGGCAAGGGAAGTCAGGGCCTGAGGGACTGTGAAGCAGAGAAGGGACCGATTCCTGGTGTCGGGTGTGTGTGGGTGTCTTAGAGGTTAGGCTAGGTCTAGTGTAGACATCCTTAGCTCTTCCATGAGCTCACCAACTTAGCATTTAGCTTCTCCCAGATCCTTGATAGCCTGATAAGCCCTACTGTGTGGGCTTGGCTAATTTGTGTACCTTGGCTATGTGTAATCCTGCTTAGTCCCTTATTCCTTGGCGAATCATGCCCAGCTTAGGGGTGGTAGTGTTGCTGAGATATTGATGAGCACACTGGCCTATGGTTGGGTGGAATGTTGCAGCGACGTAGCTGGTTACCGGGCAAGTTCTTCATGAGATAAGTATCCTTGTCTATTTCATCTCTGCAATTATATTTGATGGCTAATGAACTATGATGAACATGTTGAATGCCTGAATGTATGTTTGCTTCCACTGTGTATGTGAATGAATATGCATCTTAACATGTTTTATGTTTTAAGAATTTTATTTCAGCATTTTATGTATGTTCAACTTCATGGGGTTAGTTTCTCGGATGTTTGATGGTTTGGTAGCATCCTCTTCACCGGTCGAAGGGTTGGGGACGTTACAGAATGGTATTAGAGCTAAATTTATAGCATGGGCCTGAATGGGCCATGAAAGATCAGCTAGCAGAGGCAGGTTTCTTTCTGCCCAGCAGAGATCAAAAATGTATGACAAGAAATTCACAAAATTTGCCTAAGTTCCATCGGCCCATCGGGAGACTAAGTGTGAAGCTCTTCCAATGTAGCGGCTCACCTAGTCAGAATGTCACCCGACAATTGGAAGAAAATTGCGAAATTCCCCTATGTGCCTGTCGGCCGTCGACGAATGTCAGAGGATGGGGGAGCCACACTTTCGGTGGAGGTCAGCCGAAGACCGCCAAAATGTCGGCTCGATTAGTCTGAAGGTCCTCCGATATCATATGTTGGTGATTGGAAAATGTTAGAGGAAGGGAGAGCTGATACGTCGACGGAGGATAGAAGAAGTAAGAGCCGATGCGGAGTAGCGGAAATTTGAAGTGAAGACCACTGACGCGAAAGAAGAAATTTTGTTTCGGAAATTTTCTAAGTGTAAAACCATTGGCACATCGGAAGACTAAGTGGGAAGCTCTTTCGATGCGGCGAACAAATTAGTATGAAGAACCCTCGATAAAGATCTCAGCATCGGTAAAAGTTAGATGATGATGATGCCGCAATGTTGGCAGAAATTAGACGAAGGAAACACTGATACGAAAACAGGAAAAAGGTGATAGCGCCGAGGAGGAAGGAGGAGTTTTCGCCGAAATTCTCATAAGTATTAAAGATGTCACCGAAACTTTGTTGTCTGGACCACCGATGCTGTCGGTGAAAATTAGAGCATAAGGGTGCCAATGACAAAGGGTTTCGGTGGGAGATAGGTGAAGGAAGAGCTGCGGTTTCAGCAGAAATCTCCCAAAGATCACGGAACCGTCGACGAGAATTAGACGATGAAGCAGCCAACGCAGGGAAGAAGAAGAATAAAAAATTTGAAAATTTTGAAAATTTTTCTAAGTGTTGAGCCCATCGATGATCGACAAAAGTTAGAGGATAGGAGTGCAATCGGTGGAAGTTAGTTGACGGAACCGCCGAAACATTGGCTCGCTTAGTCGGAACCATCGACGAAATTTAGATGATACGACCGCTGATGAACTACATCGAAAAATTTTAGTTGATTTTGCGTCCATCGTTGCGGCTGGCTAGTGGACTATCCTTCTAACGGATAGAGTCCCCGACCGCCAATGCCGCAGAAGATAGTTGTGCCGACAGCCGATGCAGCGGAAATTTTCCAAAAATTTTCTAAGGCACAAGAATATCGGTGATCGAAAAAGATTAGTTGTTGGAATCGCCGTTGAAAAATATTAGTTGAACGAAGAGCCGATGCAAAGAAGAAATTTCAAAAAAAATTCAAAGTGTTGAACCCATTGACAATTGACGGAAGTTAGGTGTATTGGTCACCAATGAACATAGGAAATAATTAGTGGTTCATGCACCGCCGTTGCAGAAGTCTAGAAGACTAATATTCTGACAGATAGAGGCCATGACCACCGATGTCGTAGTCATTTGTGCTTCTAACTGTCGATCAAAAATTGTTAGTTGATCAGGCCGTTGATCGAAAAAAGTTGAGGGTTGTGAAACCGCCGTTGCGAACGTCTAAGGAACTATTCATCCAACGAGAAGTGCATCCAAGCATCGATGCCACGGAGACTAGTCGCTTCGACTGCCAGTAAGGTTGTGAACCACAGAAACCCTAGAAGGTTCGTTGGCGGTCGTTGCAGAAGCATAGAGGACTAACCGTCTGATGCACAGTGCGCCCGACCACCGATGAAACAGTTACTTGGTTTCCTCGCCGATGCGGTAAGGCTTAATGGTCCTCATCACCTATAAAACTCAGAGTATTAGACAGATTTAGGCCTGATACAGTGGAAGTAAATAGACGATCAAGCAGCCGATGCAGATCGAAAGCTTAGACGTTTTGATTGCCGAAACGCTGGAAAGATAGTGGGGAAGAGACCCAATAAGGAGAAAGAAATTTTGGGTTTTCCAAAGTGGATTTTTTCTCAACAAATTCCAACTGTTTTTCAGTGGATTTTCAGCGGACTACCAATGGATTATAGGCCTGAAAAGGAGCATGGCAATGTGAGTAAGACCATGACGAAGGCTGGAATCTACCATGTGAAAGAGCCAAACCTTATGAGAAGAGTCTCATGGCTGTAAAAATAGTTTGTATGCTGAATGAATTGTCAATTTAAAATTGTAAATTTCAGATTTAAGAAATTGCTGACAACTACTAATCACGATTGGCTTGCATCGAATTGTGTCAGGAGGATGCATTGTAAGTGGGTGTTCGTGATATGCTAGTAAGAATAAGATCATAATGGGCATAGTGGTGTTTCTTACAAGAGACCCACAAATGAGGATCACCTCATTGCCAAGCAAATCAATTTCTGTAGTAGACAGAGTTGCAAATTCCTAGTGAATTTAATTACTAATGTCATTGCTTTGTTATGGAACAATCAATTTGGAATGTATTTTCAGATAATGATTGATTGTTTGGCTACTTGATGGATGTGCCAGGGGTACACACTGCAGGAAGACCATGTGTGATGGCCTACAGGAGCCAAACTTCATGGGGAGGTTTTCCCCTATCTTGGAAATGGGTTTTGGGTGAAACTCCATTGGGCATTTTGGAAATGTCTCATTTGCACTACATGTTTGGTAAGAAACATGAGTGAGATGGTATGGATTATGTCAGTAAGACATGCGTGAATATGAAATGTGAAATGGAGTTGGGATGGAAAACCGAGGGACTGTCAACTCAGAGAAGGGGGCCCCCATTCCTCCTTAACAAAGGAATACTTCCTCGGCAAATGGATAAGTGTTCCGTGACCCTAGCTAAGAATATGCATGTCGATTGTTAAATTCAATATGTAGAGCATGTTTTGATTTTATTTCCATTATGACAGATTGCTTGAGTATGAATAGGGCCTACATGGTTCACATCGAAAATGGGTGCACACTTTCCCGATGTCGGGTCATGAAAGGGTTTTTCAATATTGATTACACCCTAGGAAGTGGACGTACTCCTGGTGTCTCAATACTTGATAGTGAATGATATGAAATGTGATTACGGTTTTAGAACAATAACGTTGATGAGTTGCTTGTATTACGTGTGTTGTTAGGCTAAACAGATGCAGTCTAGTGTTGCACACTAAATGGACAATGGCTTGGGCTCATCCTACCTCCTACTGAAGAGCACAAAGAAGGAGACATTCCCGAGGGACTGAAGAGCAGAGAAGGGGGTGGTTTCTTATGTTGTATGGGGTAGTGGAATTAGAGCTCACTGTTGGAAATGAAACCTAGAAATGGTAATGATAAAGTTTCTTTCTCAGTCGGCATAAAGATGTACTGGAAGGAGATGTTGGGCTATTATATGCTTGGGGATCCATAGTAGATCCTGGACCTAGAAATGGTCGTTTATTGTTGATATAAGTGCATGTGTTATTGTTGATGGCCTGATAAACCCCATTACATTGGATTGGCTAATTGGTTGTGGATATAAGTGCATTGTTGATATAAGTGTATTGTTGATATAAGTGCAGGTGATTTGTTGACGGTCTGATAAACCTTACTGAAGGTTGGCTTGACTGTGTAATTATTTGATGTTGTGGAAATTGTGGAAATGGTACAGTGTTGGCTTGACTACGTATAGTCTAATAAACCCAATTGTTAGCTGGCTTGGTTGAGTAGCCTGATAAACCCAACAGTGCATTGGCTTGATTGGCTGCAGCCTGATAAACCCAATTGTATATTGGCTTAGATGGACGGTCTAATAAACCCAACTGTAGGTTGGCTTGAATGTGACTAATATATATAAAAGGATGTTGTGAAGCAGCCTGCATGTTGAACTAACATCCAAGTCCATAGACGATCCCAAGGCTTGCAAGGTGAAGCAGGATCCTGTGGACCAAATAGGAAACACACAATACAGATAAGTATTGAATTATTTTGCAATTTATTGCTTATGAATATACATGTGTATATGATTTGGTTATGATGTTTTAAGCTCTTTTTTAAGAGATAAAAACTGATGAGAATAAACTAAACATGTAAATTTATTCAATGTTTGAATATAGGTATCGCTGGAAGCAAGGACTATGAAATCATCCTAGGGGTGCGTGTGGACATGTGACTGTCCTGAAGAGCTCAGAATGAGTAGTGATGAAAAAGGTGCTAGTGAGACTGTGAAGTTCCTAGTAGCCGAGACAAACCATGTGGGGAGGCTCCATGGTTGAGAGGTATGAAATAGACTGGAGACACTAAGTGTCATGACCAAGAGGGATTGGTCCAGCATTCACAGTGAAGTGAAAGAGGCTGAGAGCATGAAAAACACAGTGGTGGTGTGGGTTCCAGTATGGAACCAGACAAAGAGGGGAAAAACTCTTGCTGCTCTCTCTTTCTTTCTTTGATTATATATATATATATATATACTTATGCATTGTGAAAACAAAATATTGTTGAATGCATGTATGGCTGAAAATAGAATGTGTCTATTTGCTTAAAATAATTATGAATGCTGGAATAGTTAATTCCCTGCCCAAGAATGGACATGAATGAGCTCATGTGCCTTTTGGGAAGGCATGAAAAATGTGAAAGTCTCCTTGATGAGACTTGGACTATCATGCCAATTGGGCAATTAATTGACTGATTTTAATGCCTATATTATGCTTGGTCTAACAGAATTTCAATGATGCATTTCACAGGTGAGAAAAGTGAAATCCAATAGTGCACATTGATCATGGCAGCAAACCAAAAGCTGCTGGACTTAGCTGGAAGTCTTCTTCAAACAATTGCCAAGACCCAAGAAAATATTGGAGAGATGCTTAAGATACAGAAAATTTCTTAGACTTGGGGATGAGATGAAAGTTGAGAACCAACAAGAGAAGCTCGTGGAAGCCGAGGGTCTCGGTCCTGAAAGTTCAAGTAAATAATTGAACGTGGGACAGATCTACAAAATTTGAGATTTTGATGTGCAAATTGTATATGTATTCCTATGTATTGGAACACCAAGGATGATGTTATTCCAAGGGGGAGGGGATTGTAATACCCCCGATTTTGACCCCGGATGCATTAAAAGGTACATGATGTATATATTGTAGTTAATCATGGTGTGGAGCTAAAGGAAAAAGGCCCACCATCGATTTGGTTGTGTTATGTTTCAGCCATAGGGATCATTGCCGATGGTATATCGTGCTATCCGACACATTATAGTTTTGGGCATCATGTAAATATGCACATTAATTAAAATAAGCCTACAACCAACTACGACGGTGTAACGTTAATGACAAGGGAATGATTTCCTAAGGTTAAGGGGGGGATTGTTAAACCTTGAGCCATTGGGGAAAAGACATGTGTCAAACCTTAAACCCCTGTTTAGTTGAGGCAGTTAATTTTGGGTAGGGGTGGGTGGCAGGCTTTCCCCCACGCACTCTCCAACAGCTATTTCAGTCACGCACATGGGATGGGAGTGGTTTCCTCACACACTGCTTGGCATACCAACTGTTTTTGTTCTGTCCACTATCCAAATCACTGGCCGTTCATTTTCCTCACGCCGAGATGATTTAAAAGGATCCACGATCCATTGATTGGGGGTTTGTTCTCCCTTCTCTCATGGATTTCTGGTATGTGGATCGGTTCTTCCTCCGATCTTGGCAGAGAATTGTTTTCCTTTTATCCATTGTTAGACTGTGAGATGTTTTCCGTTGTTTCCTTTGTGAGATGTTTCCCTCTTGTTCACGTAGAGAGTCTGTGTTTACTCCACCATTGCCAACTGTGAAAATGTGTCGTGGCTTCATTTTTTAGGAAGGACCATTGTTTTCCAATGTTGCTGGTTGTGTCTGGATTGTGTAATGTCCTGTTACTTCATCAGGAGCCGGGGATGTTGTTCTTCCCCTGATCGGGGGTTGCTGTGAGTACCTACGTTGTGTTGGTTGTGGTCTCATTCACATTTTGTTGGATGTGTCTTCCTTTTTGTTTTGGGCTACTGTAAGCTATTATGGATTTGTTTTGGCCACAATAGGTCCAAGAACGACTCAGGGATTGTCTTCCCCTGTCCAAGCTGTGAAGTGCTGATTTTGCTGCATGCATGCAGTGGTTGGTCTTCAGACTATATAGATTGGGATTGAAGGCTAGGTATGCTTGAGAAACCTGGTTTGGGGAGCCACACAGATAGAGTTAGATGGTTGGATTTCTTCTCCACAACCCTAAAAGAGCACTAGCAAGGGAAGTCAGGGCCTGAGGGACTGTGAAGCAGAGAAGGGACTGATACCTGGTGTCAGGTGTGTGTGGGTGTCTTAGAGGTCAGGATAGCTCTGGTGTAGGTGTCCTTAGCTCTTCCATGAGCTCACAAACTTAGCATTTATCTTCTCCTAGATCCTTGATAGCCAGATAAGCCCTATTGTGTGGGCTTGGCTGATTTGTGTACCTTGGCTATGTGTAAGCCTGCTTAGTCCCTTATTCCTTGGGGAATCATGCCCAGCTCAGGGGTGGAAGTGTTCCTGATAGATTGATGAGCACACTGGCCTATGGTTGGGTGGAACATTGCAGCAACGTAGTTGGTTGTGGGGCAAGTTCTTCATGAGATAAGTATCCTTGTCTATTTCATCTCTACAATTATATTTGATGGCTAATGAACTATGATGAACATGTTGAATGCCTGAATGTATGTTTGCTTCCACTGTGTATGTGAATAACTATGCATGTTAGCATGTTTTATGTTTTAAGAATTTTATTTCAGCATTTTATGTATGTTCAACTTCATGGGGCTAGTTTCCCAGATGTTTGATGGTTTGGTAGCGTCCTCTTCGCCAATTGGAGGGTCGGGGACGTTACAATAGAAACAATAATAACATAATATCTCATGGATGCCACCTACAACCATGTAAATGACAATAAAATCAGATTCATGAGTTATCATCTAGAACTACATATGAAATATCAAAAGCTGATCTATAATATAGATAAAATTAGATCCTTCGACTGCCATATAAAATCAAATCTACAACAATAAAATCAAATATACTGGATGAAATATAAACAATGGATCTACCACAATAACATTATATCTACTAGTTTTCACCTGCAACCATATAACAGAGTTAAAAATCAAATCCATGATCAGATATACTTCATAAAATACAATGAAAAATATCATAACAAAACACTCATCCTTTAAAGGGAAACTAGCTTTAACAAGACAACTTTCCACCCAACCATAGACATGCCATTCTCATGCATCATTCAACATGAAAATTTCCCCCAAGCTAAGGCCATAGATCCATAGGAGAGGTACTCTCATACCAAAAGGTATGGTGTGCTCATTTCAACACTGGGAGAACTGCCACACAAAACAATTGCATGTCAGTCAAATGAAAACCATTTTCAATGAGAAAAAAATGTTCCTTACTGGAAACAATGTTCCATATGCAATGGAACAAATATCACAACCTATAATACTCAAAAATAGGTGAAATATAACATATTATTGTGCCCTTCTCAACATAATGAGATACCACAACTACACCCTTCTCCATTTAAGCTTTCCCTTCCATCTACTCTACTCGGTGAGTTGTGATTCCACTTGCTCCACATGACCTCAGGATATCACCACCCTTGCCTAGGATTTAAGAGCTATATCTATAAAGAGACAAGACATGGGATAAGGACTCATGTTATGTAAGCATAGATCAATCTTCAATCCCCATTACACAGTCTTAAAACCTCATTACAAGGCCTTCAATCTTCAACAATACCATGTATCTCCTATTTGAGAGCATGCATTTCCTAGAAAAAAGAGTATTCCACTACCATGGAGAGCTCAAAGAGAGAGAAGAAGAAGGAAAGAGGTCCAATTTAAATAATTCTATAGCCATTCGAATACCTAAGAGAGGTAACTCAAATTCATAAGGCTACTCAAACCATAAGAGGATAACTAGAATTCCTCCAAGCCAACTCAAATTGGTAGAGGATTTACTCATTCATGAGATTCCATTCCCAGAATAACAAAGAAGTTCATCAAAATTTGGGATTTATACTTCAAAGAGTGCTGACTAAAAATAGCTAGTGATGGCACACTAGCACATGAGGAGATACAAATGACACCAAACCAAGACCAAGGAAGGCACACTAGTGAAGAAGGTTCCAACAAAAATCCAAGAGGGTGTAATAGTACCTCCATAAACCAAAATAACCAAAATAGGGTCCAACATGTAATGTTAGGGAGAGAAACAACTCTTAGCCCCAACCCCCTCACATGTGGAACCCATGGCCTCCCATTCTTGATAGTTTCCATGTTGAGCTAGTTATTTATTAAAAGATTATGATGATGATGATGATGATGATAATATTAATAATTTCCAAGTACATAGTCTTTTCACTTTGTATCAGAATAACAAAACAAATAATAACATATGGCTGGGGATTAACATCCATGGTATTACATCCCCCTCTCCCTTAAAACAATGCATCATCCTCGATGCATACTTATTACATACATGCCACAAAAAATAATTTAAAAAACGATGAGGGTATGCCTTCCTCATAGCATATTATATCTCCCAAGTAACATCTTCAGGATTGTAATGGGTCCATTATACCTTTACCTGGATGATCTCTCAATTTCAAAGCAACTTGAATTTTCTTCCTAATATAGAAACTGGTTGTATAAAAAAATATCCTTTGGGTTCCACTTGAATCACATTCCAATCAATCACATGATTAACATTAGGTATATATTTTTTCAACAAAGATACATGGAACAAATTATGCACTTCAATGCAAGTAGGCAATGAAAGCTCATATGCAACACAACCTATCCTATATTAGATCTCAAAGGGTCCACAGTATCTAGTAGCTATCTTAGAACAATTCCCCAAGTTCAAGGAGCTCTTATTGGGTCTAACTTTCAAAAATATATGATCTCAAAATTTAATTTATATGTGAGTTTTGTTTTGATCTGCATAGCTTTCATGTCTGTCTTGAGCTGCTTTAAAATTTTACTTGATTCTAACCATTTGATCTTCCATGTCCTTCAGTAGTTTTGGTCCAACAATGATTATGTCCATTGGATTATACCAGCTAATAGGAGTATTACTCTTATTCCCATACAATTCCTCAAAAGGAATCATCTTCAGAGAGGCATGCTATCCATTATTATAAGAAAACTCTACCAAGTGTAAATAATCCTCCCATTTGGATGATTGATCCATTACATACATTCTCAACATATCATCAATCACTTGATTGAATATTTCTATATAACCATCTGCCTGAGGATGGTATGTTGTACTCATGTTCATATTTGTGCCAAATCCTTTAAACAACCCTTTCAAAAATTTATAAGTAAACTTTGCATATCTGTCTAACACTATAGCTTTCATAATTCCATGTAGTCTGGAAACCTCTTTCATATAGATGTCTGCAATGTTAGTTATCTTATGAGTTGTTTTCACTGGAATAAAGTGTTTATATTTATTCAACTTGTCCATCACCACCATGATGACATCATTCTGTAGTATTTCCTTAGGCAAATTTGTGATGAAATCTATCGTCACTACATCCAACTTCCATTCAAGTATTGGTAATGGATTCCAAACCAACTAGATTCTGATGTTCCACTTTAACATTCTGACATTTGACACATCTGGATATGTACTCTACAACATCATTCTTAACTCCTATCCAATATTAGTACTTCCTCACTACTTCTATTATCTTATGATAACCCGAATTCCCAACATAAGGTACATTATGCATCTCTTTCAAAACCATCTTCCTTATATATCTAGATTTTGGCAAATAAAATCTATTCTTATGCATGAGGAATCCATTATCTTCCAACCTATACTTATCAAATTTTGGTGGTACTTGGTGTTGTTGCAATCCATCTCTTGCTTTCTAGTAATTCTCATCTGTAGCATTGGCTTCAATGATCTTATCTTTCAAATCTGATGTACCATTGTTGATAGCTGCTACACACATCACATGTATCTTGCTACCGAGTGCATCAACTATCATATTCACCTTGCCTTTGATGTGCTTGATATCAAATTCTATTCACATAGAAATTCCATCCATGTTCTCTGTCTTTCATTCAAGATAGGATCCTCAAACAAATACTTCAAACCATCATGATCAATCCTTAATTCAAACTTCTTACCCATCAAGTAGTGCCTCCACATATTCAAGGTATGAATGATGGATGCAAGCTATAGACCATGAGTGGCATATTTCTATTCATGTTCTCTCATCTTTCTGGATTCACAATTGATTACATGGCCATTATGAGTCAACACTCCACCAATTCCTTTCTTACATGAATTGGTGCATACTGCAAAGCTTTCATCAAGA
This sequence comes from Pseudotsuga menziesii, assembly GCA_001517045.1. NCBI lineage: Eukaryota > Viridiplantae > Streptophyta > Pinopsida > Pinales > Pinaceae > Pseudotsuga > Pseudotsuga menziesii. Next base: position 511,596 of record LPNX010006766.1, on the reverse strand, counting down.
TATGCAATATTTAGAATTGGTGCATTGGTAAGCATTTCCTTGAGTCTTTGAAAACTATCTTCACACTTAGAAGTCCATTCAAACTTCACACCTTCCTCTTCAAAGATGTAATTGGATGAGCTAGCTTTGAGAAACCTTCAATGAACCTTCAGTAATACCTTGTTAACCCCATAAAATATATTACTTTTGATACATTCTTTGGTCTTAGCCATTCCATAATATCTCTTTTCTTTTCAATATCCACTAAGATGCCATATTATAATATGATGTGACCCAAGTAGTGGATTCTACTCACACTTACTTAGATTGGCATGCAACTAATGTTCCCTAAGTATGTGTATCACCAATCTTATATGCTCTTCATGTTCTTCTTATGACTTGGAATAGATAAGGATGTCATCCAAGAATACAATTACAACTTATCCAAATACATTATGAATATTCCATTCATCAGACACATGAATGTTGTCAGTGTGTTTGTTAATCCAAAAGGTACCACTGTAAACTCATAGTTACCATACCTGGTCCTGAATGTTTTCTTACTGATGTCTTCATTCTTGATTCTGACTTGGTGATCTAGATCTCAAATCTATCTTTGAGAATACTTTGGCTCCTCTCAATTGATTAAACAAGTCATCAATCCTTGGCAAGGGATACTTTTTTAGGTTGTTGATTTGTTCAATTGTCTATAATATATACATAGTCTTAAAGTTCCATCTTTCTTCTTTACAAACAACACAAGAGATCCCCAAGGTGACACACTGGGTCTTATGTAACCTTTCTTAAATAACTCTTCTAATTGCATCTAGAATTCTTTCAATTCTGGAGTGCTCATTATGTATCAAGGAATTGCACCTCACACCAAATCAATAGTGAAATCAATCTCTTTCTCAAGTGGCATTTTTTATAATTCTTGAAACACATCTACAAATTCTTGTAACACCTTGTAGTCTTGTAACTCTGGTTCTTTTCCTTCTTTTTGGATCCTAAACATGAGATACATATAATTGGAAACCTTTTTTTAAACACTTTCTCAACTATAGAGCTATGATCTATCTTAGAGATATGGGTCTAGGTATACCTATCACTATCACTTGATTTCCTTCTTCATCCAGACAAGTATAAGTTTTGTTGTTGTTAGTTTTTCTAAGTTAATTTACTAAGGATATTTATCTGAAAGAATAACAAGAACAACAATACATCAAAGATACATAGGATACACAAGACACAAAAATTTTCATCGGGGAAACCATAAAGGAAAAAACCTTGCAAACTTCCTCAGAATAATTCCATCACAAAGATAAGATGACAAGTATAATAACCCAAGAACAATATGTCTGCAACAACTCTTTTTCCCTCCTCTTCATCTCTCTCCTAAGGTGCACATGAGAGAGAAAGTGAGTGTGTGACAAATCAGGAGGGAGACTCCCTATTTATATTCTTTTGTTTAGTTGTTAACTCAACTACTAGGTCAATTAGGTTACCTTTAGGGCCAACATACCTAAGAATACTCACAAATACATTTTCCTTTATTCAACATGGGGACTATTGCCCCAACTTACAACATAGGGTTTACCTCAGTGACCATACACAATAATGACATCCCCAAAAAAGGAACACACAACTCCGATGGGGGTACAACAATGTACAATAGTAATATACATCAGAATATATTCCAAAGTTACAATTACAACAACACTCACTCTTAACTAGGAAGGTATTCTCTCACCATAGTCATCAACATATGTGGTCATCATCACTGAGTCATCATCGTCACTGCTACCATTGTCCTCATCTTGTCTAATCTGTAACATTTATCTTCCATAGGAATTTTCTACAGAGGAAACCCTTTTTTAAGCTGGGTGTAGGCCTAGACCTCATCAAGGTCTTCATCATATCCATGAGCAAGACATCATGTAGGTATATACCAGGACCATTCTTTACATTGCCACTACAATAACCTACATCTCCTACTATCTTCTCGTCGTATGGTATCATCGTGTAGGTACAACCCAAGACCTTATTTACATTTCCACTATAATAACCCGCGTTTGCTACTATCATCTCGTCGTATCATCACATAGGTACAACCCATGACCTTATTTACATTTCCATGACAATAACCTGCATTTCCTACCTTTATCTTTTCGTATCCAGATCATCTCATTTGTCTTGCAAAACAAAACAAAATAGAGAACACAGAGCACAACCCAGATGAAAGCCACCTGCGTTCTATCACCATAGGAGTAAGCCATCATATTTTTACGTCATCAAAACAACCTGCAGGTTCTACTATGCGAGAATCGCCTAGGATCACACTTGGTGCATTACGTCTCTACATGGTCAACCTACATTCTACCAGTAAAGAAGAACCTCCTAGATGCGCCTCACGTGCTTTGTGACCTTATCATCTCCAAATGGGAACACACACATATATAGATATATATGTAAGGACTGATTATGATTGAACAACTTGCTACACCAGGGATTTTATGTTCCAAGTCAACCTCAAGGACTTATTACCTCTGAACATCCTGTGTCCAGGATCTTTTCCATTCAGACAACCTTCGAGGCATATTACATTTGAGTAACCTGCGTACCATGCCAGGGCTCTTTTTACACTCAGACAACCCACAAGACTTATTACATCCGAATAACCTGTGTACCATACAGGGCTCATATTTACATTCTAATAACCTGTCTTAGGACTGATTACATCTGAGTAACTTGTGTATCATGCCCAGACTCGTATTTACACTAATACAACCTATAGGACTGATTACATCCGACCAACCTGCTACATTAGGGTTTTTTCTGCTCGGATAATCTGTCTCATTTCCCATGTGAGATATCATGCATTTGCGTCTTTTGGTCTCTCACTATTTCTAGCATAGAAACATATCAGGATTGGTTATGTCCAAGGATAACCTGTGAGCTTCACCAAGACTGATTACATCCAAGGACAACCTACATGACTGATTACGTCTAAGCAACCTACGATCTTCGCCAGGGTTTTATGCTCAAACAACTTGTCTTTCTAGCTATGCTAGAACTCATCACTCCCTCTTTCGATAGGTCTCGTTCTAGATCACACCAAGTATTTCTCTGAAGTACTCGAACTTCACTCTGGCTATTTCTAGCATAGAATCAAATCAGGACTGATTACGTCCAAGAATAACCTATGAGATTCACCATGATTGATTACATCAAAGGATAACCTACAGGATCGATTACATCCGAGCAACCTACAAAATTCACCAATAATTTTACACTTGGATAACATGTATCTCCATTTATGATAGAATTCGTCACTCCCTCTTTCAAGGGGCATCGATCTAGATCACATACTAGAGATTCATTGCTCCTCTCGAATCTCAAACTGAAGAAGCAACCTAAGGTTCTCTTCCTCTCAATGGTGCTTCCCGCCCAATCCAAAACAACATAACCATGCAGGTTAGTCTTCTTATTCGTATCATACTTGAGCCCATACTTAACTGTACCCTTCAGGTACTTCACTACATGCTTTGCAACAACCAAGTGAACATGTCTCGGATCCGTCAGGAACTGGATTAGGGTTTTTATAGAAAAGCATATGTCTGGTCTTGTATTCATCGAATACATCAATGCGCCAATAATCTAATGATACATCATGGCATCAACCTACTTTGATGAAGCATCACACAATAGCTTCAAGTTTGATGCCATAGGTGTGGTTATTGCCTTGCGGTCCAACATTCTAAATTTCTTCAGAATCTCCATTGCATACTTCCCTTGACCAAGGAAAGTCCCTTCCACATTCTGCCACACCTCCATGCCTAATAAGCAGTGCATCATCCTTAGGTATTTATTCTCAAACTCAGTGGCAAGTCTCCTCCTTGCATATTCAATGAGTTTGTCCTCTCCTGTCGAGAACGGGTCATCGAAATATAGCAAGAGCATCACTGTTCTTCCGCCTTCAAAATTGAAGTAAATGTTGGAATCCAATTTACTCTCAATAAATCCTAGGCCCATCAGTAAGTTTTCCATCCTGCTGTACCAAGTCGAACTTGAGGATCTTCTGCAGTCACTCCCTCTTAAGCGGAGTATCATCATCCCTTTTCATTTTTTACTCTATGTATCGAAAATTTTTGTACCGAAGTGTTAGGTAGCTTCCTTTTCTACTAATCTTCTATGATCCATCTAAGGTCACTGGATACCAAGATCCTCTATCTTGAACTTTGTTGAAAATTTCCTCTTGCACTCATCTGTGAGCTTGTCGTCCTCTATAGGTTTTCATATTCAACCTTGTAGCAAAGGTTAATATCTTCATCACTCTAGGTGATCTACAAGCTCCTCATGTAACTGTATGTGCTATCCCATTGGTGCCTTTTGAGCTCGTGCAAGGCCTTCTTTAATTTCCACACATGAGTCTTCCTTTCATGTGTCTAGAATCCTAATGGCTGCTCTATGTAGACGTCCTCCTTGAATTCAAGAATGTTGTCTTGATATCCTACTTGTGTATCTCCCATCTCATACCTATATGTATGGATTTAATGGAAGTGTACCTCGCAACTAGTGAAAATGTCTCCTCGTAGTCTATGCCTTCTTTCTGTGAGAAGCCTAGTGCTACGAATGTTTCCTTGTATCCCACGATGTTGCCATTTGATGCATGATAGATCTTGTAGATACATATGGAAGACACTACATACTTCCCTTTATGTCTTGGAACCGCATCCTAGACATCATTCCTCTTGATCAACTAGTACTCTTTGATCATAGTCTCCTTCCATTTCTTCTTGGCTACTTCTTCATAGCTGGAAGGATCTGCATCAATGATGTCACTCAACTGTGTCACATAAATGGAGTGTGTCCGAGGCCTCTTACTTTATTTGGAATTTTTGTCATAATTTATTTATCTTGGATAATCTCTTGTGCCCAAGATGATATTCATTTTTCGAAGTGGATCTACCATTCTCTTTTCTTTCGCCATAGTGTCTCTGACCTAGGGAGCTTCATGTTCTTCTTAATTGTCATTTTTCTTCGAAACGATCTACAAGTCAAGTTCAGTTGCATGATTAGAAACATTTCATTATTTCCAAAACATATTAATCTAATGCATCAAGACATATGTCGCAAAGTCATGCAACTATCTTAGTCAATGCTACAACATTCATCCACATCTTGTACATATACGCTAACTTCTATATGCATTTTACCCCAATGTTATTAAGAGTGTGTACTAATCCCAATATCTCAGCAAAGAGGTTTCAATCTAGATAAGTAGCAATGGAATGTTGTACAACATCATTGACTTCTTACACATCATGTGCAATTCAATAGTATAAATGAAAACACTCCAACATGCATAATTGTTACACCGAAATCTCGTCATCATGAGTCATGTGTCAACCTTATGCATAATCCCTAAATTTTTCCTGGCTAAAGTGCATTGAGTTTGAACTTCTTCCTAGCTCTTTCCCCCTCTAGGAAGGTTGGCGCTCTTTCTCCTAAGGAAAGGTGCGTCAACGCTCTTTCCCTTCATGTAAAGTGCATCGGTACACTCTTTCCCCTCATGCTAGGTGTGCCAACGCTCTGTTTCCTACAACAAAGTTCTTCGATGGTGTTTTGAGGGAAAAAAGAGAAGTTTTTGGGCCCTTCTCGAAGGTGGATGAGGTGGGGGATCATCCCTATCATATTAGTGAGGTGAAATTCAGTTCCCTAACCTACGGGGAAGATCCCTTAGACCCCTCCTCCTAATCCTCAACCTAATCTACCCCTTTAGCCTTGTAAATTAAACCCTCTCTCCATTGTGAATAGAGGAAGGACTATGGTACTCTTATGCTGGTGGAATTTCTAGGTGATCCCTATCATCCTTTGGGAGGCTACTATCTTGCTTTGGAGGCTTGGCTTGGATTGTTGGATGGAAGATTGCAATGTTAAGGTTAGGTTGCGATGTTCCTTCTCTTTGTAATTGTATGTGTCTCCTTGATTACAGTAATACAAATCTCTTTCCATAAAAATTGATGTGTTGATGATGTTTAGAGATTTCTTTTGTAACTGTTAGCTTAGATCAATTCATGTTTTGATACACATGTATTGTTTTCTTGTTTCCACTTGCTCTACAAGGTTTTGCAGCTCAAGATTTGAAGGCTATGGAGCTTGGATCAACAAAGAGAGAAGAGGATTTGTAGACCTTAGGTAGGCAATCTATTTTCTAACTTACATTTCTATTTGATCTAGGAAAGTAGATTTCATTATGTATTTGATTTTTTCTAGATCCACTTGGACTAGGAGACCTGGCTTGAGTCTGCTTGAGTAGATTTATCCAATAAAAATAATACATCAACTGAATATAAACAAGTGCACAACCAAACAATATCATGAAATGACAATTGAATACTTATCTTTGGTGGGTAGAATCCTTCTTGATTAAAGTACATATTCATCATCGCTTGAGGAATATTCTCTTTCTTCTTTGAATCATGATAGCTTGATCTTCAGTTGCTCCGATCTTCTCTTCTCTTGTTATGAGCCAAGCTTCTTCTTGTGTGCACTCTTTCCAAAGTTTTATGAAGGTAATTAAATTCCTTCTTGAACATATTTCTTGAATGAATGAATCCCATGATCTTGGGAGGCCATTCAAGGCGGTCATAACAATCTATTCTTATTCTTTGACTGCTTCAATTTGTTCCCTGAATTGAGAAACCCTTGTGAAGTAGGACTGCATGGTCTCTGCGTTATGTATCTTAAAATTATTCAATTGGTTCCTCAATGTCATTTTTTTATTGATGTTATTTCCTTTGAACAACTTCGTCAAAGCATCAAACACTTCTTTTGGTGTCTTCAAGGATGGCACATGAGGGTTGAGATGATCCTTAATAGAATTTGCAATGATTCTCTTGGATTTAGCCTTAGCCTCATCTCCCTCTGGCTCTTAGAAATTCCTTAATGATATACTGATACAAGTCAATTTATTCAAGGATCAAGGAGATCCTATACTTCCATGCTCAGAATTTTTCAGCTTCACCAAGATTATCATTAAGCTGGGTATGACAATTCATTTTAAACTAAGAACCTAAAATGGAAATATCAAGGATTTAGATCTTACCAATTTGAGGTATCTGACCTGGTTTTGGAGCTAGTTGATCTAGGGTTTGTTAGATAAACCCTAATTTTCCAAACTTGGTATTTAAAAATTATGTTTGGATAGAAATATGTGCCTCTTTAAGGTGAGTTGTCCAATGTAGTCCTTTTCTAAAACAATGGTGGGAAGCTCCTGGGCCAGGAAACCCTAGTTTCTCCAATTTCTTCTGCAAAATTGTTTGATATTGATTATGTTGTATATTTGAAGTTTCTACTCCTCACGCTCTAAAAATTTGCACTCAAGTAGAATGATCTATCTTCTTTCCAACCCCACATGTTAGAGAAGAATTGGATTCTCCAAGTGGGACTTATGTCGAGTTTCCCAAGGTGAGTGTTTTGATTACTGTTCAACATAACGAACTTGTACGGAATGCCATGTGTCACTGTTTCACATTTGGAGTATGAAAATCAGACCACAGAAGCTACAGTCCGTTCCCTACCTGCAAGATCTTGCTAAATGTCATTTGGATCTTCCTATCCTGAGATATAATAGTTCTCTCTAGATCACATGTTTATGACTGTATTCTAAAGGAGGATGGAACCTTGATTTGGAGGAATCATATATCCTAAAGTATAGCAAATATGTTGGGCAATAGGGCAGACCTGGGTTTAATCATTTTATGTCGCACCAACAAAAGACCCACAGTGTTGGCCCTTTCGGCAACAACCTGCGCGCAGGTTGCAGTCTCACCCGAAACAGCTATGGGGTGCCGCAGAATCAGGTTTCTGCAAGCAGAGAGGGATATTACTGTACCTTAGCCTTTAATAACTTATTAATCAACAATTACACAGCTTTGTCATTCACTTATATACAACTTCGCAGATAGATAAACAACCGTGACTTGCTTAACCCACTACAGGGAGTTCACAGCGAAGCTTGTCATTAGCAGTGATCTAAGTTATCGAATGTATATAGTTATTAATGCATAAAAGACAACAGAAAGAGAAACAACACAAGAAACCACAACACCAGATATAACGTGGTTCACCCCCAGTGTAGGGGTTACGTCCACAAACTGTGTTTTATTCAACTTGCTACAAAACCATAGTTTGATCTGCGCACTCAGCTGCAGATCCCTTCAATCTTTAACAGCCGTGCACACAGCAGCAGGCCTCTGCGCACACAGCTGCAGATATTTCCTTAATCTTCTTACAAAACCCTCTACGCACACAGCTGCAGAGATCATCCACGCACACAGCTGGGACTTAACCTTTCCTTACAAAATCAGCCTTAGCCTCGCCTTAATATTCCTTACATCATAAAACCTAACCTTTATTATTTACACAAGTGCCTATTTATAACACACTGTTTACAAAAACATGGATTCAATACCATGGGCACCCAAAACCCTAAACCCTGGTTTTAAGCTGCGGGTTTATTACAATAGAAGACTTTAACTCAACCCCCGACACCCCTAAGACTATTTTGAGTCAAACCCACGGAGTTACCCATCTTAAGGACCGTTGAGGTGCGTGCCCTAACAGGCCCCTAAGACTCACCAATGTCCCGTCCCGGGGCACTTATCTGCTCGGCAGGTGGTAAAATTTGCTTGGCGAAGACATTGTGCCCTAGTTCCTGGAGTCCTTCCTGCTAGTGGCTGGCTGCCTGCTTCTTTCTGCTGCTTGATATTGATGCTGAATAAGGCCTTGTGGATCCATCTGCAACCCCATCCTTTGGTCGGGTTGGTGACACTTAACCAGCCACAGCTTGGGGTCCCCTGGAATTGTGTGTCATGCTGCATAAGACACACAGCTGCCATGGTTCTGCTATGTCAGAATATTTCAGGGTGGGGCTCACCAGAGTCGTTTGGTGAGGTCTTATGGCCTTCATGGCTCCATGTTAGAGCAAATTTGTGCCTGCCTTCGCCTGGTTTAGAGCAAACTTCTACCTGCCTGTGTACCTAAGTCGAATACGACTGTACTGGAAGATTACTCAAAAGGTTCTGCAGACCCCTCTCTCTGAACTCTCGTACTAGCACCTGGAATTCACAATTGTTTGACATGGCTCCAGTCGAGCAAACTCCAAGAAGTGATTCGAGGAAGATTTCACAAGCCAATGTAGCTTACTTATAGAATTCCTTTACAGAATCTGTCATCATATTGTAGTAATGACATCAAATCTACTTGAATACCAGAAATCTCGTCACACCCAGCCTGAGATTTTCCCGAAATCTCATAATTATAGTTATGAAGAGTAGCTCACGTGCCGCCTCCGTCAAATGTATTTTGTCCCATCCATCTCATACTAGGCTGGGACACAGTTCCAACCTACGACATAACAACCACTTTCCACTTAGACACAGGATGAACATGCATCCCCTGACCAACCTTCGGCTTCCCATACTTTATCCTTCAGATTACGACATTACACAGTGTGGCGAGCAGCTGTGCTGGGTACGTAGACGTTTCTTTCCTGGTGCTACCTTCAATTCTGAGGACTTGGTCTGTCCCTGTACTTCTTTAGACGACTCCTATTTATCATAGAAGGAAAGAGTTCTCCATTTAACTTAGCTAGTTGGACTGCGCCCCCATCAGTAACTTTCTGTACTATATACGGTCCCTTCCAATGTGTCTTAAACTTTCTGGGGAACTTCATGAATTTGATATCATAGAGGAGCACAAGATCACCCTGCTGGAATTGTTTCTTCTTAATGTGTCTGTCATGCCACGCTTTTTCTCGAGCTTTCTGCACCTGTTGCTGGAACCCTGCAATAAATCTAACCTCCTCAACTTCTAATATCTGTTTCAGTCTCTCTGTTATTATGGCTGGGTCATCCATCTCGGTGAAAGCAGATATTCTGAGGCTGGGAACAATGTATTCCATGGGCATGACAGCTTCTTTCCCATAAACCAATCGGAAAGGTGTATGGCCTGTCAACTTTTTGCAGGTAGTTCTATAAGCCCATAGCATTGCTGGAATGCGAAGGTCCCAGTCATTTCTGTTAGCATTACAAATCTTTGTCAAAGCATGCTCCAGGATCTTATTAAAAGCTTCGACAATCCCATTTGCTTGTGGATGATAGGCTGTACTTTTCTGATGGTATACTTGAAATTATTCAATCAGCACTGCAATAGTTTTATTTAAGAAATGTGATCCTTGATCGCTCATAAGGACGCGAGGACACCCAAACCTGGACAAGATGTGATCGAAGATGAATTGCGCAGCTGTAGCAGTGCTACAGTTCTTGACCGGTTGGGCTTCATCCCAACGGGTAAGGTAATCAGGGGTCATTCATTCTCCAAAACACACATGCGCAGTATTTCATCTGGTCCCATCTTGTACAGCTGGCCGGCTATTAGGGTGAAGTCCGCTGCTCGCACTACCAGCTGCTTTTGCTGTTGTGTTGTCATTTCAGCAGGTGGAAACCCTGTAGACAAGTACTGAGCAATATCCTGGAAGTAGTCATCGACTATCTGGATGGCAAACAGATGCGCGTCAGGGAGGCCCTCATCCAAACTGGTGGATTCTTCGCCCGACTCGAGCCTTGACAAGTGGTCAGGTCCTAGGTTCAGTCTCCCAGGTTTAACTATGATTTCGAAGTCATATTCTTGGAACAGAATCAGCCATCTGCATATTCTTCCTCCTTGCACAGGCTTATTAACCAAATATTTCAAAGTAGAATGGTCAGTAAACATCTTAAAATGAGATCCTAACAGATAATGTCGAAACTTTTGTAGTGCATACACCATAGCAAGGCCTTCCCGCTCGGTTGTAGTATAATTTTTCTCTGCAGTGGATAATTTTCTACTGGCAAAAGAAATAGGGTGGTCGATCTGACCTGCGCCTGGTTGAGCCAATACCACCCCTAGAGCAATGGAGGATGCGTCGACATGCACATGAAATTCTTTGTTCCAGTCAGGAAATACTAGAATAGGGGCAGTGACCATTTTTTTCTTCAAAATATCTAAGCTTGCCTGGCACTCCGGTGTCCATTCGAACTTATTATCTTTCTTCAACTGCCTTTCCATCGGAGTGGTAATTTGAGCATATCCTTGGATGAATTTTCTGTAGTAACCAGTGTGACCGAGTGTCGTGCGTAGTTGTTTGACGGACTTCGGGGGTGGCAGATTTACAATAATAGCTATCTTCGCAGGATCCATCATCAATCCCTGCTTACAGAAAACATGACCAAGGAGAATTCCAAAAGGGGAACAAAAGATACACTTTTTTAAATTCAAAGCAATCTGGTGCTATCTACACTTTTTTAACATAAGTCTCAAACTAGTGAGGTGGTCTTTTACTGGCCCAAAAATAGTCCAATCATCAAAATAAACTTCTAAGAATTTATGTATATATTCCTTAAACGCAGAGATGACGACTCTAGAAAATATAGCAGGTGCATTCTTCAGCCCAAAGGGCATGACAGTATACTGAAAGGATCCCATTTCGGTAGCAAATGTTGTCTTATGTCAGTCTTCTGGAGCAATTCGGATCTGATGGTAGCCAGAAAACCCATCAGTGAAAGAGTATATTTCTTGACCTCCAACATTGTCGAGCACTTCGTCTATAAAGGGGGTTGGAAAGGGATCATGTAGACAGGCATCATTTAATTTCCTGAGGTCGACACAGATGCGGATTTCACCCTTAGTCTTCTTCTCCTGGACCACCATAGGACTGACCCACTCAGATTCTTCAACAGGCTCAATTATTCCTGCGGCGAGCATCTTATCCAGCTCCACCTTAGCCTTTTCTTTATACTTCGGATTCAATCTATAAGGCCGCTGTTTCACAGTTTTTGCATCAGGTTTCAAAGGGATATTCATTACGCCAATATGACCCAAGATACCCTTCATTTTGGAAAACTTTGTGGGAAAGAGATCTTGGTACTCGTGGAGAAGTTGGGTTACCTTGCTGACCATTTCATCATCCCAATAGTCACCGATTGTGGCGAGCTTAGGTTGTTCTTCGGAGCCAATGTTAACTGTGCGTGTCTTCAGGGGCTGATTTACTTCTGGGGCTTCGATGGCTGGTCCTTGCACATCGCAGCATCCTTCTGACTCAGGGATAGCGATATTGCACGGGTCCTCATCCTCCTCAATGGCGAAGTTATAACATTCTAGTGTGTGGGCTTCCTACACTGTCCAATCCGGTCGATGTTCTACTAGTTCTCAGTCATCAAAGACCTTGGTATGGATGATCCTGATAGCTGCGCCTAGAGCTGGGCAGACATCATTAGTAGAAAAAGTATGTATAAAACTATGGGCAAGACAGTCCCAACTTACAGTATCTAGGCAGAGCTCAGCTTCCTCATACCAGGTCTGAGCTATCGGTGCCAGTGTATGGACGAATCTATGTGCCCATTCGTTCTGAGGTACATACCTCCACACCTCATAGCAGTTTGCCAAATGTGCTTGTGGACTAGATTTTCCGTCAAACTTGCTTCGCACCTCCTCAGGCTGGTCCTTAAATCTCAGCCGAAGGAGCCTCTGACAGGCTTCCCAGCTAGGAATCTGCGGCTTATGGCTCTTCCACCATCTGGCTACTATGACTCTTAGTGTTGACTCGAGAGAAGTCATTTGCTGTGACTCCGGTATCTGACCTGAGAATTGTATGATAAAGGGGTCAGGGTCTGTCGAACCATCAAAAGTAGGGAGAGCGCTTGGTTGTGAGCTGAGCCATCTGAGGGATTTAATAGGTCTGGTACTGCTATGTCCATGGAGTTCATATAAGAGGTTCTGCCAACTCTCTAAGTCATCCTCTGAGTTGTTCATACAGGAGCTACCAGACTCCCAACCTGCGATAGGAGGATCCTCATAACCTCTGTCCTGCGCAGTGATAGTGTAGATGGGCTCCACATCATCCTGATCCTTTTGTCGGAGTGGTTCTGTGTACCGTTCCCCTTGTGAGGGATCCAAGGGTAGGATGACTCTCAAGTCTTTCCCTTCGAAGATCATCTGTCTCTTCTTTAGGTTAATAACTGCAGCATTTTCCATTGCCCATTCAATTCCTAACAAGGCTGGGTAGGGGTCACTGTCATCAATGATCTCAATTACTTCGAAGTCCACGACAGTAATGACCCCGACAATATCTGTTTGGACACTCAGGAAACTTCCTAGAGGCACAATCCTTTGTTGGTTGGCTAGCCGCAACTAGATAGGGGACCAGACGAGGGGGGGTTTTCCCATGTGTTCCCAGGTTTGTTTAGTTAACACATTTACATCGGACCCTAAGTCCAAGATAACATCAGTCAGATTATATGCCCCTATATGAGCATTCAATCTCATTTCCCTGCCGGTTCTGTTCACTCTATGAATAGTTTTGTCTTGAGCAGAACTGTGGTGAGGTCCGCAGGAAGCAATGAATTTCTGTAGCTCAGTCAGAGCATCCTGATCTCGTAACAGTTTGAGGCAACTCTATAAAAAGGAGGATAGGGTACTTACATTATCCCACGAGGCTTCCTGGGGCCGCGAAGATAGTTGCTGAGGTTGTGCAGGTGTAACGGATGTGCTAGGACCAGCAAAATCTTTCTTAACTTCCATAAATGTCTCTCTTTCTCTTGTGATATCAAATGTTGGGATTTTCACAGGAGCCTTACGAACCCGAGCGTCGGCGGGCTGTATTTCTGTATCCTGTGGGTGTGTCATAGCTCCACTCCGTGTGAAAACATTGATATTTGCGGCAGGTCTGGGCTCAACTGAAATCATCTAGATATTCCACGTAGGGGCACTCTGTCGTGCCTGAATCTTAGCTATGAACTGCAGGCACTGCTCAATCACATGATCTACCGCGCGACAGTACCGACATGTCGTAGTGGGGTTCCGATAGTCGCGAGCCAAATTCCCAGCTTGGTTACAATTGTAACATACCAACTGGCCTCGGCCTCGGCCGGCCATACCACCACGGCCTCCATAAGAACCTCTACCAGAGGCACCCCCCTGGTAACCATAGCTATCACTACTGGGGCCTTCATTGAGCACCCGGTAGGCATCATAGGTGCGGCTCTCATCCTCATTATGACCTATAGACTTGCAGAAATTATAGTAGGGGTTCTTAGGTCCCTGTCCATACCGTTGCAGCAGGGGACAGTTCTCGGGTCGGTGTTGACCTGTTGTTCTGTAGAGCTCACAGTATAGGACTTGTGGTGGAAATGGGTCCAGTGCACTTGTATGTAGGTACTTGCTTACCATAGGGCACCGTTCCTTGTTGTGACCTTCGGTCCGACATTGCGTACACCAAACCTCTTCACGATCGGGTTTTCCCTTCTTCATCTCGCGAAGTTCCAGGGCCATCGCTACTAGCTGCGCTTGGATTTGAGCAATACCAGAATCATCTCGGACGGGGGCAGTCTCTAGCTTCATTGCGATTTCCAGAGCCTCTTGCTGGTCAGCAACCTTCTGTTGCATGAGCGGAGTTCTGATATGTGGTAATAATGTCGCGATAAGCCATTCCTTGTGTTGCGCAGGACTAATGGTAAAGCTGACTTGGTCGAGGAGGACTTTGAATCTCTGGTCAAAGTCCCACACAGATTCGCCGTGCCGTTGTTGAATCTCTTTGAGTTCGGTGATACTCTGCGATTCCAATTTAGGCTTTTTAAATTCTTTGGTTATGGCTGCCTTAATCTCATCTAACTTAGGGCACTGAGTACTGGAGAACTTCATGAACCAGGTCAAATCCCTGTCCCAAAAAGAAGTAATGAGTTGCGTGGCTCTCACATCTGGGTCTGTAATTTTCTTCGCATTCCATACTGCTTCACATAAAAACCAGAACTATTCGGGGTCCTCTGATCCCGTGCCTTTGAAGATGGGGAGCTTAATGTCATCAACCAGGTGGGCCATGGCGGTTCTGGGAGGGGGACAGGACGTTGATGGGGAGGGATTTACAGGGACAGACTGGCCTGTGGCCGGAATACTTGGACTTGGTTGACTGTCAGACTGCGACGGAATTTCAGGGGTAACAGGGCTTCGCTGCGGGGTGACAGGAGGGTTTCCAAGCGAAGGGATTTCTTCAGATCCTGACTCTTCAGAATTTATGGGGGAAGACGCGGTAGTTGGACCTAAGGAATAGGAGTCAAAATCTCTTTTGTATCTTTTTCCACTTCGCAGCAAACCACTTTGCTCGTCGAAGGTATTATCACTTGCAAACATATGTTAGTACTACTAAGCTAGCAGTCTGATTCAAACCACAATATACCCTTTTCAGCCAATAGTATTTTAATCTGCAAGCTTAATGAATTCAAAAACTTACCACGGGGACCTTTGAAGAACTGTCGTTCAGCTTCGCTGAAGGAGGTACTTGTGTCAATGGCAAACGCTGTCACAAAGGCTTCCAAAGTGCGCGTCGTCCAGAAATCAACAGCGCGGGATACCTCGTTGTTCACGTGTGGTACAAGATTGACCCTTGTGGGGGTCCACGTGGGAACCTGTCAAGCTTGGAAGTTCGGCCTTCTTTCTGTTAACCTAGACAACCACTGATGCAACTCTATGTGGATACTACCAAAGAAAAGTTCATAAGCATCACAAAAAACATACCTTTGTAAAAATTCACGTGCGCTACAACGCGGATTTGTGTTCTCTTGTTGCGCAAATTGCAGATAAGTCTCAACAAACCAATCACCAATTTCTGTCACAGAGGGCCTCCAGAACATAGCCCTCGAGGTACGACGCAAACCCCTCTTGAGCAAATACTGAGTTCAACCGGCAACGGAACCAATTTGTTGGGAAATAAGGCAGACCCGGGTTTAATCCTTTTATGTCGCACCAACAAAAGACCCACAGTGTTGGCCCTTTCGGCAACAACCTGGGCGCAGGTTGCAGTCTCACCCGAAATAGCTATGGGGTGCCGCAAAATCAGGTTTCTGCAAGCAGAGAGGGATATTACTGTACCTTAGCCTTTAATAACTTATTAATCAACAATTACATAGCTTTGTCATTCACTTATATACAACTTCGCAGATAGATAAACAACCGTGACTTGCTTAACCCACTATAGGGAGTTCACAGCGAAGCTTGTTATTAGCAGTGATCTAAGTTATCGAATGTATACAGTTATTAATGCATAAAAGACAACAGAAAGAGAAACAACACAAGAAACCACAACACCAGATATAACGTGGTTCACCCCCAGTGTAGGGGTTACGTCCACAAACTGTGTTTTATTCAACTTGCTACAAAACCATAGTTTGATCTGCGCACTCAGCTGCAGATCCCTTCAGTCCTTAACAGCCGCGCACACAGCAGTAGGACTCTGCGCACACAGCTGCAGATCTTTCCTTAATCTTCTTACAAAACCCTCTGCGTACACAGCTGCAGAGGTCATCCATGCACACAGCTGGGACTTAACCTTTCCTTACAAAATCAGCCTTAGCCTCGCCTTAATCTTCCTTACATCATAAAACCTAACCTTTCTTATTTACACAAGTGCCTATTTATAATGCACTGTTTACAAAAACATGGATTCAATACCATGGGCACCCAAAACCCTAAACCCTGGTCTTAAGCCGCGGGTTTATTACAATAGAAGACTTTGACTCAACCCCTGACACCCCTAAGACTATTTTGAGTCAAACCCACGGAGTTACCCATCTTAAGGACCGTTGAGGTGCGTGCCCTAACAAAATATGTGGCTTAAAATCACACAATAGGTACAATAAGATTTCATCATAATCCTGTAAAAGTTTAAGCTCTTGAACCTTCTTAAATCTTGAGTTATAGAAAAAGTTCCGAGATGAATAGATTTATTCTTCTAGGGTTTTCAAGCATGAAACCCTAATTTCCAGTATCTGTCGTTGTAGCTGTATTTTGGTTGCACAATTCCTTCTTTCAAAGTGGATCTAATACCATGTTAGTTTTTCTAAATTAATTTACTTAGGATATTTATCTAAAAGAATAACAAGCACAACAATACATCAATGATACACAAGATACAGAAGACACATAGTTTTTCATCGGGAAAACCATAAAGGATAAAACATGGCAAACTTCCTCAGAATAGTTCTCACAAAGACAAGATGACAATATAGAATAACCCAAGAACAATATGTTTGAAACAACTCTTTTTCCCTCCTCTTCCTCTCTCTCCTAAGGCTCACATGAGAGATCAAGTTAGTGTGTGACAAATGAGGAGGGCGCCTCCCTATTTATATTCTTACCTTGAGTTGTTAACTCAACTACTAGGTCGGCCATGTTACCTTTGGGGCCAACCTACCTAAGAATACTCACAAATACCTTTTCCTTTATTTAACCTAGGGAATATTACCCCAAATTACAAGGGAGGGTTTAACTCAGTGACCATACACAATGATGACATCCCTAAAGGAGGAACACACATCTTCGATGAGGGTAATACAATACAAAATAGTAATATACATCATAATATCTTCTAAAGTTACAATTACAACACCAGTTGTGACGGTAAAATATGGAATGATGTGCATCCAACCAATCCATGCCAATAAATACATCATATGAACCTAAAGGTATGATGTTCAAGTCTGCAAAGGTATTTAGACCATTCATTTCCAAAGGACACTTTCTTACTGCTTCTATAATCTTCCTCTTGGTACTTGTAGCCAAATGCACTACACCTGCTGTATCAAGCTTTATTTCCTTCAAGTAATATCTCTCAACTATGTTACATGCAATGTAACTATGGTTAACTCTATAATCAATCAAAATAGATATAGGTACATTAGAAATATTACCTACTACCTCAATCATCCAGAACTAATGTTCAACTTGTCTACCATCTAGGGATGTATAGATTCTTGGAATACTTCTTACATCATCACCAATAGTTGAGGATTCTTGAATGTTTTTAATGGTGCTTCCCTTATGTGGACACTTATTGGCATAGTGATTCTTCTTACATATCTAACATTCAACAGGTGGTCTTGGATTTATGTCTGAATGTTCTTCCTCTTTGGTTTTGCTTTGCTCTTTCTAATAGGAATTATTATTGTTTTTGAATGATGGAGGTTTGTATCCTTTCTTTCTTTGTTATTGCTTATCTCTTTTATTATATTTCTAGTCCTTCTAATATGGATACTTGTCCTTGTTCTGATAATATATATGTTTTTCCTTCCAAATGATAGATGGAAACCCTTGCTTCCATGTTTGGTGTGTACTAATGCATCTGGAAATTTTTTTGAAGTCCCAATAACTAAGCTTCGACGACTTCACCTTGCTTTGTTTCTCCATTAAAGGTTTCGGGTTTCATTATTATTAGTTCTCCCACCAGTTCATTCTGTACAAACCTTCTATTATTATATCTTACTGGGGATCTTTCAAGGTTGCTTTCTAAACTGCTTAATGAGTACCTTTTCTTCTTCACCGTAGGGGGCATATAATGAGGTCTTCTTGAGGATGTTATAGCTGATTTCACCACTCCAGGTGAATCACACTTTGTATGACCTTCCCCTGTCCCGCTGCAGACTCCTTAGACCCCTTGGACCATTTTTTGTCCTTTGATGTTTTCTTGACCATCCCTAAAAACATGTGAAAAATGATACACGTGACTTTTAAACCTATAATCGCGTATATACGCGGGTTTGACCACTAAAACCGCGTACATCAGGATGTGTACAAAATCCAAATTCTTTTGGAGTTTTCCTTGACATGGATCCGACTCACTTGACTCTTGGCCTTCCATATGCCTTGAGATCGCTCGGATTCGACCTTTCATTACCCCTTTGAAAAGCTATATAAGGAACTCCTTGGTACATTGAAGGCATTAGAGAGAATTGAGAGTAAAGAAACTATAGTCCATTGTTGTCGGAACTTATGCTTGAGTCTGCATCTGTTTGTCCCTTGGAGCACTTTTATGTTCTTCCCAAGCTTGCCTTTTGCTTGTGAGCTTGCTATCTAGAGATGGAGAATTGAAGTGGTGGAGGCCCAAGTGGGGGATTCAGTTTCTCTGCTTCGCAGATGTGCCGATAGAGGTTGTATCTTGTAATATCTGATTTATATTAATAGAAATATCTTTTCCTGTCCAATAATGTGTGTTTGAATGAATATTTTATCCATGGGATTATTTCAAATGCTTATACATTATTGATTATATATGCTAGAATAGATCTAACACCATGATATATAGAATGCTTGTATTGTTTACTTGTTGTTGAGGAAGTAATCTATCAATTCAAGCTGAAGTTGGAAAGCTCAATAGGGATCTACTTCAACCGTCCGGAATAAGGTACGAGGTCTGATCCTTTAGTGTTAGACATTTAATTTCTATTGCATATTGGAAAGGATTGATTTCTGGAGTCAAGTTGTCTGTTGTGGTACCCCAAGCCATAGGAATTTCTCTCCGTAACAGAGGATGATCTAGATATTTCATAATCTCTTCTTGGTACATGTCTTCTGACATCCTGATTGTTTCTTGTAAATGTTGTTTTGGGTTCTTTGTATTTGTTTCAGATCATGCATGATTTGTTCTTGAATGTAAATTCTCCTTTCATTATATTCTATGAACTTCCTTACTGAATCTTCCAGAATTAAGGGTTCACTACTTCTTTTGTGTCCATTTGTCTTAGTTTATCTTCTTCCAAAATTATGTTAAGGGCTACATGGTATTTATCCTTCTTTGAATTCCATCTTTGATCTTTGTAGATAACATATGATCTTTTATCTCTTGCTACTGTAGCTTCCTCTTCTCTGTACTTGCCGAGTCTTTGGTCTTCATTGTTTCAACTAGGGTTTAAAATTTGTTTTTCAATAATCACACTGCATGCTCATTCATTAATTAACATAACCGAGGAGCAATGTGTTCATTATAAATCATTGTTAGCACAAAAAACTATTCCATTTACATAAGGTAGGTTAAAATTCTTTTACAATGCATTCCAAATGCATATACATATAGTTATAAATATATATAATGCTGACGAGTCGTAGAGTTGAACTTCCTAAGCTCTAATACCACTCTGTGATGTACCCAACCCTGAATCCAAGGCCAAGGACACCCGGAAACCTAAGGGGAAGGCTATATCATGGTAATGCATAGTGTAATAAGGGTAACTAAGGCTAAGCCATCATACCAACAAGCCAATAAAACAAAACAATCAACCCTTTTTTTATTAAAATAAATGCAAACTTCCGATACATATTTTTTTTGAATGCACATGAAATGCAAGGTAAATGAAAAAAATGAATATAATCAAGCAACGTTTATTATATCTATTACATCCATAAACAATACAATTAAACAAATCTACAGGCTTCCACAATCAACCACATTTAGAATATTAAATATCAGCTCTACTAACTGCCATCTACAACCATGAAAACATAAACAAAAATGGATATGAGGGATGCCATCTACAACCATATAAACAATAATAACATCAGACCTCATGTATTCCACCTACATCCATGTAAACGACAATAAAATCAGAATCATAATATATCATCTACAACTACCTAAATAACATCAAAAGCTGATCTATAATAGAGATAAAAATAAGATCCACCGAATTCCATATAAAATGAAACCTACAACAATAAAATCAAATCTATTGGCTTCCATATAAACAATGGATCTACCACAATAACATTAGATGTACTGGATGCCACCTACAACCATATAACATAGATCAAAAACAGATACATGAGCATGTATACTTAATAAAATAGAGTGAATAATCTTATAACAAAATACTCATCCTTTAAAAGGGAAACTAGATTCAACAAGACAAATTTCCACCCAACCATAGAAATTCCATGCTCATACATCTTTCAACATGACAATCACCTCCGAGCTGAGGCCATAGATCCATAGGAGAGGTACTCTCAAACCAAGAGGTATGGTGTGCTCATCTGAACACCGAGAACACTGCTACACAAAAACAATTGTACATATTCCACCCCTAGACTAAACCCTTAGTTTGATTGAGTCCAAATGTAAATATTGACAATGAATTCCCAAGGGGATGAAACACTTTGTATTTTACTAGTATTTATATAAAAATTCACAACTGACTGCGAGGAGGTAGAATGTTGAAAGATCAGGGACCAAGGTATCAACCATAGGTTGAAAGGGGGGTTTAGAGTTGTCCTAGTAGGGAAACCCTGCTATAACCTTACCCCTAAACCATGCTTTAACCTTAATCCATTTTGTTTATTTAATCACTTTTTAATGTTAAGTTGGGGTTTAAGGGTGATTAAGATGGTTAATTAAATATTAGTTAAAGTGAAAGACGCAGATCATGGGAGAGACCATGTGTGGAAAGGAAATAAGATGGACATCCATGGGGAATAGTTTGGTCAGAAACGGGGAGTTCATTCCATCCCATGAAGTTGGTTATGTTCTATGCATGTGCGAGAGGGAATGGTCACGGATTTTGTCACGATGGAGGAGAGAAATAAGTGTGGATGTATGGAAACATAAAAGCTAAACCAGTCCATGGTGAAGAAGGGGACCTAAGTGAAACTAGTAATTGGATTAGTCCATCTAAATCAAAATCCTGTACACTGAACTATATCGAGAATTCCTGTCAGGGAAAGGAGAGTGAAATTCATGAACTCACAAACTTGAATAAGATTCCTTTCCTATTGAATTATAACCATGTTTTCCTTGGACTGTTCCAATAAAAAGGAAAATGGTGTATGAAACTACCTTAGTGGATTTCTGAGTACTTGAGCAATGTTGTATGTCACTATTGTGCAGACAGAAGGAAGATGGGAAGGTGGAATGCACTGTTTGGCATGGAATTGGTTGAGAAACAATGATCCTATTTTCCAAGTGATAAACCAATGAAAGAGATTAAAAGGATGGTAAGATACTTAACTAGTGAATGCTTGGGTCTTAGCTTGGGGGTGGTGTTATGCTGAGAGATAAACTAGCAGATTTGCGTATAGTTGGGTGGACCATGCCTCACATGAAGTCAATTTCCCAATTTCGATTATTAACTGATAAGTACAATTGTTGATAATTTAATGGTATTCTTCAATGCAAAATGGTGTATGGAATCAAGACTATTGTTTTTCTATTTTTTCCTACATGAATGAATTATGCTTGAATACCTTACAATATCTCTATTAATTTCCTAAGTGTTTACATAGTCATGGTTGTAGAGAACTACATTGTTAAGGACGAAATGGAAAATTGTGTAACATTGTGTTTTTCTAAATTGATTGTTAATTAACTAGACAACTTGTATGTAGAGTGTATTTTTTTTACTAATTTGAAAGTTCTTTGGTCATTAGTCATGCAACTTTGGGAATTTTTTTTACTAATTTGAAAGTTCTTTGGTCATTAGTCACGCAACTTTGGGAGTTGATATGTCGATGTTGACAAAGATACTTAAGATATGGATGATAGTATGCTAATAGTTTGTAGCTATGATAATTGGTAAAAGGGGCAGAATGCACGTGTCTTTCTAAATACTTGCTTAGCCAATGAGAATTATAGTTTAATTTTCACTTGTTAACATGCTCATTATCTTTAATTCCATGGTTTTAAAGAGTTAAATGAGGCCATGGTTTTGTTTCTCATCTTGTGATGAATTAAATGAATTAGGCATAAGTTGAATAACACTGTATTTAACTCTTGCCACGATAATATTGTTGATTGAGATTACATAAACTGGATAGTTGAATGTTGCAGATGAAACATAATGATTAACTTGACCTTGAAAATGTTTTTTGGATTGTAAGACTTCTAATCATATGATTTCCTCCATTGATAGGATAATGATCCTTGTATGATATTCACTATAGATTCCAAATATTTTAAGTAATGGATTGAATGACTGTAGTTGGTTCTTGTGTTGAATTGGTCTAAGTTGCAGTGTTGCGTTGAATCCAAAACTATAAAGTTAATACCCTTTCCCTACCTTAGTAATTTTTCTAAAACTAACTAAGTTTTAATCCTTTGGAATTAGCTATGTAGAATTTCATCTACTGGAGTGTTGATGCCGACGTGTCGACGTCGGGTCAGCATATTCATTGTTTGTTTAAGTTATTGCATTTCCTATAATGAGGTGTCGATGTCGATGTCTTGACATGAAAAACCAAATTATTAAATATTAATGTTTTTTGCAAGTTATTTCCAACTTCTGACTTCCAATGTGTCGACATTGGGATCGGAAATTCAGAAGGGTCTTTATTGTTGTTTGTTCGATCGTTGCAGACTTCCGAATTCCAATGTGCTGGCGTTGGGATTAGAAAGTCAAAAAGATATTTGTTGTTGTTTATACGGTGCCAAATTTTGATTTCCGATGTCAAAAATATTGAGATCGACATGGGAATGTTGGGTATATGGAACTAAACCACCAAGATGTTTATTAGATCTATTAAATAACTATCTAATGATAATCAAAGATTAATTAAGTCATTTAATATTGTTTAGATATATGTTAACGCAAATTAATTAAGAATAATCTACGCTTTTGCAAGTTATTTCCAACTTCTGACTTCCAATGTGTCGACGTTGGGATCGGAAATTCAGAAGGGTCTTTATTGTTGTTTATTCAATCCTTGCAGACTTCCGAATTCCAATGTGCTGGCGTCAGGATTAGAAAGTTAGAAAGATCTTTGTTGTTGTTTATACGGTGCTGAATTTCGATTGCCGATGTCAAAAATATCGGGATCGACATGGGAATGTTGGGTATATGGAACTAAACCACTAGGACATTTATTAGATCTATTAAATAACTATCTAATGATTATCAAAGATTAATTAAGTTATTTAATATTTTTTAGATATATGTTAATTCAAATTAATTAAGAATAATCTACGCTTTTGCAGTAGTGAGCTGAATTAGTTTTAAATATTCTCAATTAAAATTTTGTGTAATTATAGAGCCTTTGTAGTGTTCTATGTGTGTTTTTTGCTACAGATGGTTATCAGTGTAATTGTATAATGTGCATGTGCGTTATAGTATATTATTCAAACAAAAACATTTTTCAATGAAAAAAAGTGTTCCTTACTTGAAACAATGTTCTAGACACAATGGAACAGGTCTCACAACCTAGAAATACTAAAAAATAGGAGAGCCATAACATATAATTGTGCTCTTCTCAACACCATGAGAATACCACAACTACACCTTTCTCCATCTGAAATTTAACTTCCATCTACTCTACCTGGTGAGTTGTGATTCCCCTCACTCCATATGCCCTTAGGATATCACCACCCTCACCCAAGCTTTATGAGCTAGATCCAAATAGAGACAAGTAACGGGATAAGGACTCATGTTGTGTAAGCATAGATCAATCTTTAATCCCCATTACATCGTCTTGAAGTTTCATTACAAGGCCTTCAATATTCAGTAATACCATGCATATCCTACTCAAGACCATGCATTTTCCAGACAAGAGAGCATTCCACTTCCCTAGAGAGCTCAAAGAGATAGAAGAATGAGGAAAGAGGGCCAATTTGAATCCTTCTATAGCTATTCAAATTCCTTAGAGAGGTAACTCAAGTTCATTGGGGTTACTCAAACCACAAGATGCTAACTCGAATTCCTCCCAAGACAACTCGAATTGGTAGAGGATTTACTCATTCATGAGGTTCCATTCCCAAAATAGAAAAAGAGTGCATCAAAACTTGGGAGTTACACTTCAAAGAGTGTTGGCTAAAAATAACTAGTGAGGGCCCACTAGCACATGAGGAGTTACAAATGACACCAAACCAAGTCGAAGGAAGGCACACTAGTCAAGAGGGTCCCACCCAACATCCAAGAGGGTGTAATAATTCCTACATAAACAAAAATAACCAAAAATATGGTCCAACAAGTAATGTTAGGGAGAGCAACAAATCCTAGCCCCAACCCCCTCACATGTGGAATCGATGTCTCCCCATTCTCGTTAATTGTCCATGTTGAGAAATTTATTTATTAAACAACAAGAACAATAACAACAACAACAGTGTCCAAGTCCATATATAATCTCGTCACCTTGTACCATAATAAAAAAACAAATAATAACATATGTTCGGGGCTTAACAATATCTAGGGTATTACAATGATCTAAATTAGAGATGCAATAAAATGTTTGACTATATTTAAGATCATTGAATGCCACTTTTATTCTAAAATTATTTATTGTCATTACACGATAATAAATTAAAATATTAAACTATTTGTTTTATAAAAAAATTATATTTTATATACTTAGATGGCTAACTAGTTAAGGTATGATTTTACTATGTTCATAGTTTATTTTGACAAAATTAAAATTTTATTTAAACTAATTTAATGAAATTTATATACTAAATTAATTGTATTTAAATGAAAGAGTATGAATATAAGTTCCCAAAGGGGTTGGATCCAATTTTTAAGAGCAAAGATATTTTCACCAGTGGGCAATGTTTAATTATTGCGAGGGGCTATCCTGAAGCCATGGGTTCACCTAGAGGTAGTGGTTGAATGTGTGGTTTCACATGAGAGACTGTCTATTAAATGATCCTTTGACCCATGTACACATAATTAGTGGGTCAAATCCCACACCCATGTCCTTTAAACAATTAAGCCCAAAATGGGGTGAAGATCATGGAGCACATTGCCTTCGACATGCAGCTAGAGGAGTCATATGACTCTAAAACGTGACCAGAGGATGAGGATATTGGATTTGATTATAGATTTAACTCTTGCAACTAGGAGTATTTGGGGCATGTGAGGAATTAAGCAGATGAGATATTGGTAGATTAATGGAGCTAGAATACACATCATGTCTTATTCTATGAAATTTATAGTGAATTTAATGGCCTTGAAATCCAAGTGTAGTGGGGATTTATCCCTTACTACGTGAAAAACCACCTACCTTAGATTATCCGTATCTAAGGGTAGAGTTCATGGTGCAAGGGATATCTCATCCTCTACTTACAACAAGCAATAACAAAATATTTTTACGATTTTATATTTTTTATTTAACTAATAAAATTAAAGAACAAGCGTACCTTTAAATTGGGATACTGCAGTCATTTGAGGAAATGGTACACCAACTCTCACGGTTTGGTTATCTGATATTCTTCACCAATGATTGTCAAAGGGAAATGGAGCAAGCAAGATATGGAGCAAGCTCAACATACACCATGGAATGATATGGAAAAAGTATGGGAATGATTGAGGAATCATAATTTTTTGGCAAATAATGATTGACCAAATGTGTTTTTGGGGAGACCTTCAGAATGTAATTATAGGACGATCCATGATTTTCTTATCCATGTTATTGAACCATAGTTTTTCATAGTGTATGGTATTTATCCATGTTTGTTGATCCATTATCATTTTAGGTATTTTTGGTCCTTTTGGGGAGAATGGGGGTTATGTTACAATAAAGGGCCGACTTCCCTGTATTTATGGGGAATGAATAATGATGTTTTGGACCAATTTTGGTGGAATTTAATTGTGAAGGTCAAAATGGAGGGAATAATGGTGGGACTATTATGTATAATTATGGTTTGGACCATGGAGAGCTATGTGGAGAATTTTTGGTGATAACAGATTGCCCCCTTATGTGTGAGGGCAGGAGCTCATTGTAAGGCTGACATACATCATAGGATAAAGGGAGAAATGGTGACAATGGTGGAGAAATTGAAGATTAGCATGGAGGAGTGGAGTTTCCTCATTTGAATTGCAATGGATTTTGATTTGTATTACTTCTCAAAAAATGATGAGGTACATATAATCTCAGATAAATATATGGATGAGGCAGGCACACCCATGTGCGTATCAATGTCACAATATACAAATGGGGATCAAGGCTCAAACAATGGGAGCCGAACACTACATACAATTTGAAGTACATAATGCTGGCCTCAATGGGAGGTTGGATACAAATACTGATATGAAGAACTGATACATAGAAATAATGGCATTCTCTTGGAATGCAATAGTGACAACAACTGATGCTCTGTTGAATCTGAATGTGTAAACAAATGAATTGACTCAATGACTGTGAGTCAAAATATCTGAGGTACAATAAACGACATATGATACTAGAGATATACAGGAGCATGATACTGAGAGGCTTCCTAACACTATTGCCAACGCATCTCGGAGATCACAAGGGACATGAAACTATATGGGTGCCAAAATAAACTCACCAATGCGCTAGATTCAGGTGACAATAGGGGCCTTCGACCAAATAATTAAGGAACCAATACACTGTACGAATATCAGTGGTGCAATAATGTAGTTGAATTCAAGCACATGAGACACAACCAACCCAAAAGGCACTAAGGAATCCTTTCAAGTGGTCCAAGAAACTCATCAATGAGGTGGATGAAACCAAGATACAGGGACCTCTGGTTCTATCCTCTGAAATAGATGTGTTGACATCGATAGAGGGAGACCTGCAACTACCAAGACAATGATGTTTCCTTGATAGAAGCGCGAGGGGGACAACCAGATATATGGAACAATCATGGGATTGAGACATTGAATGGGGAACAGAGGAAGGGGAGTATGAGGGACTCAAACTTCCTTTGTTTACAGTATAACGACAGGGATGACCTGGCACCCGATGATACTGACTCATGGGGAGGAAATCATAGTTGTGGAACTAGGGAGATGACTACAATGGGAGATACTTGGGGAAGGCACTAGATAGGTGATATCCAGGGGATCTGAGGGAGACTCACCATAGAGTACTATGAACAAAGGTGACCCAATGGGGAAATTGTTGTTGTAATGGGATACTATATGCAATATAAGTGGGCACTGAAAGGCACCATTTGGGCCTTCTTCATAGTTTAAGGAGCTCGAATAAGGGATATAATTATGCTCAGTATGGTACTATCTCGTGGATTTTTGTCAAGCCCAAGATGGTAAATGCTCAATGGTGTTTTCATGTTTAAAGAGTGAAAACATGAAGAAGACTTCAATGGGTCTCTTTTTCATACATTAGTCTCCTAATCTCAAAAAAAGGATATTTTTTTTAAAGGAGAACTCTCCCATCTGAAAGGGTCAGGGAGACTTCTTTTCCATAGGTAGTCCAACCAAGATGAAAAGGGTTAAACCTATACTGATTGGACAGTCATTCAAATACTTTTACGAGAATGAACAAAACCATGTTTGCTCGATGATATTTTCTTTATGAGAGGGATGGAAAAGAGCTTAAATACAACTCATAAGTGATATTTTTTGTAAGTTATGGTCACAATGTCCAAAAAAACATAAAATGATACAAAGGGAACCATTCCTAGCTAGAAGGTGTAGGGGTGGTCCTTTTCATTAATTAGTCCACTTAGTCCAAAAAAGGGATAAACAAGGCCACATAGACTCTCTTTCAAATACTTTAACAAGCGTGAAAGGAAGCATGCGTTCTCAACAATCTTTTCATTGTTTAAGGAGTCAGAAAAGAGCTTAATAGAAACTTCGTAATGGTCAGTCAAGCAAGGAGGAAGTGTTCAATTTACCAAAAAGGGGTGATGTTGGAATCATGGATGACTAGGATAAAAAATAACAGTGGAATACTAGTGGGGCCTCATTGCGAGATGATGAATGGTGTTAAAATAATGCAGAGTTTGTAGTATGGATGGAGTGGAGGGCTAATGAACATGCCAATACATAAGGGGTCCGATTTTCCTGGTAGAATTCAAAACAAGGGGACCGACACAGCGACCACATCTAATGGTGCACGACAAGGGACCACGTGAAACTTAGATGAGGTGGTGGTGTGAGATGATGATCATGGAGGGAGGTGGCTTGGCAGGTCGTTTCTTCACCAAGATATTTTTGCACAGTGGCGACAACTTCCTATCCTCATAGAGGACTATCCATATGCTGGTATGGATTACCAGGGAGATCCAAAGATGCCTCGACCTCCAGGATAGGCCTGGGGACCTGGCGGTATGTATACATGACTCTGTGTGGTTTCAATCATATATAGTTTACTAGCATAATGGTATCTAGATCATACATGTGAGTGATACTGATGACATACTGTGTGCATGTACAAACATGGGACCACACCCTCTAGCGGGATACCAGCGATGTAGGGGAAGGGTGGAGGGGTTAGATCCACCCGCTCATAGGAATAGGAGGCGATGAAGTGCTACGTTATAATCACTGTGACTAGACGTGGATCGACTATTGGAGGGGTTCACCAACGATGGGTGGCAATACCTAGATGATGATCTGATCACCGCATGCTACAAATCCCCTTCGGAGTGGATCTTTCTAATGAGGAGGATCATAGTTGCTGCTAAGTATGTCAAAACAACGACACATGGGGATGTGTCGATGGAGGAGGAGATATCGGATGAGGAGGAGGACACATAATAACATGTTTTGATGCTTCCCCCAATGCATTTGAACATGGGGAATTTTGTATGATATGTATGATCAGACGAGAAATCCCGTGGAGCTTATGTTTTTGTATTGAATATGATATTTATGATATGAATGCACGTGGATGCATATTTTTGTATTTTTATGGGTTTTTACGAGTCTCTTATTATGATGATGACTATGCCTATATGATGTATATGACATATGTATGCATGACTATATGATGATGCATGATGCAGTTTGTTTTTTATATACGATGATTGATGTGCCACTCTAGAATGTCATTATCCATTTGGTCTGCTACACTATCGAGACTTCTTGAAACATTAATGAATGAAATGGATTCTAAATGTCTAACCAAGTATCTAGTGCAGAGGAACTTTCTAAAGAGACGGGGATTGTTGACACACAGTTCTGTCGACAAGGGTTCCCTTCACACTACTGTCAACAAATCTTGACACAGACTCCGTAAACATCAGCCCATAAATGATTTACCCTTTCTAGCAACACCTATGGAGCGAGTGCGATCTCACCCGAGATATTTAAGGGAAGCTACAGGAACCATGTTTCCGTAGTGGGGAGGGAACATGCGCTACTTCCTACTCATTCACAACACAACCAGAAATCCAGATTCCCATCATACTACTATGCTACCTTAGTTTCATTCACATCTCTTTAACCATTCACAACTTAACCAAAACATATATCTAAACAAATCTATGTATTTAAACCATTGCGGTACATCAATCACATTACAATAAAAGAAAATGACATAGACATTTCACCATTAACTCATCTCATACATCACATAACAGAGATTCACATCAGAGAATAGCAAAAGAAGCTATTAGACAACAATATCATATTATAATCCACAGATGCAACATTATACACCGCAAAACAATCCCAGATACATGGAAAACTTTCTCAGATCTTATCGATTGATTCATCCTTAGATGCTCCCTAATGATTAGAAATCTATTTCTATTTATAGGCTCAATTGGCCATTACAAAAGGGTCCATTTGACCGATTACTAACTAATTTGACCAAAAATTCCTTGTTCGTCGAATTCTTTACCCTTCGTAGTTGGTCCTTTTCTCTTTTAGACGCCCTCTTCATCGCTAGTGGTACTACACTTTGTGTGCTCTAGACTTGTGCCAACAGGCCCTAAACACAAACTTGTGGTTTGTCCTCGAGCCACCTCACCTAGACACTACTAGTGCGTTTAGCTTTGCTTGGAAGTCATCATACGCTGCCTTGGCTGGGTCAACAACCGCTTTTGCCAATGTCCTGATTGTTGTGCATTCTTCCATTTCCTGTTCTGTCGGGTGTTTGCCTCCCATTTTTTGTATTTTTTTCCCGTTCAGTATGGAGTTGTGTCATTCCTTTCATTACTTTCAGTGCTACTTATTTTGATGGATATGGGTTCATATTCTGAGATATATTTATGGGTTCGCAAGGAAACAAAATTCTTATGGGTTGACTAAAGGTAAGGGATGAAACAATAACCAAGGGGGAGCACTTGATAAGCTTTGTAGGTATCGTCTCAAGCTATAAAAATTCCTAGGAATACATGGCATAAGTGATGTGGATCTTATGACCAAACCAATGGTTAATTATACACAAGAAATTGAGCTTTTTTATGTACTATTCCCTTCACTAAATCTCGACGTGAAAGCATAGGGATGGGTGAAACTCATTCAAAATATACATGTAAATACTCCATGAGATGCAACAATACCCTACCTAATCTAGGTCTAATATATTATCGTGGTTCTAGAATATGAATCATATAATAGCTCAACAACTCATATACATGAAACTCCTTTATATTAATCAAGCCATTCAACTACGCACAAGATTACTTGACCATATCTAAACAAATATTGATTTCCTTCACCCCATTTTTTGAATCTATATAATTATTTCTATTAAGGATTTATGAGATGTGTTGAAGGTTACAAACATAGTTTCTAAGTGTCCATATACAAATTGTAACTCACATATTTTCACTTGTACTTATAGCTACTAACCCCATTAGCATGTAAATTCAAAGGGAAATATTAAGCATGGACATTCAAAAAATATTTTTCAGTGGTCCAATGGTACTCATACATCAAGTGAATGTTGTAATAGGGACATACAATAAGCTTCTCAGACCATTCACATTGGTGCTACAAGCAATCATAGTTTCTACTTAGTCACCATAGAAACATGCTAGTCACAAGCTAGAAGAATTAAACCATTTCCCTTGAAGCATGCAACAATTACTTTACTAGCTAAAGGTTGGATATCAAATGAGAACATCAGTACAAAAACCCATAATAGTTACCAATATTTTCAACCCTTGGGTCAGATAAGGCCTACGCCATTTATCTAATGCCTACTAACTTCACCGTCATCCTCTTTAATGATTTTTGCAATCCTTGTTGCTTCTGAATATTTTGGGCATGTACTCACAATACCAAGACCTACTGGCAAGGATAAAGCTTTCAGATATTTTGATAATTCAACTCCCATTTCTTATTCCTTCACGTCGAAGATATATCCTATAACAAACTCTAATGTCTCTTAGAAGTGAAATGACTTCATTTTCTAAGGAAGACATGAATCAAATGTTTGTCTCTATTTTGTAACCCCTGAGGCTCAAAATCTCTAGCCTTAGCTATGATACCAATTTGTCAAAACCCTATCAACATTACCTATCGTAAGCATATACAACAAAAAGACAATTCTACTTTGAATTAATAGCAGTAATAAGAGTAGGTTCTTCGTTGCATGAAATAAAGACTTTTTCCAGTGTACAAAGCACTTGGGGAATTTAAAATATGCAATATTGAATTCTCTATTTTATTTTGAAATAAAGGGAATTACCAAGAATTTTAAAGCATTATGGGGTTTTTGGATTATGCTTTCACACAACCAAGCCAACCCACACCTGGGTTTATCTAGAAAATTCTCAACCCCTTACTACTCTTGAATTCTTGCACATAACTAAATATAACCAAGGAAAACATACTAATAAATAGGTTGTCCCAAACTCACACAACTAAGCTAATACTAGTGGGTCTAGCAGTCAAATCTATTTTCTTTT
Organism: Pseudotsuga menziesii; assembly: GCA_001517045.1. Classification (NCBI taxonomy): domain Eukaryota; kingdom Viridiplantae; phylum Streptophyta; class Pinopsida; order Pinales; family Pinaceae; genus Pseudotsuga; species Pseudotsuga menziesii. The sequence continues at coordinate 479,207 of LPNX010006766.1, read as the reverse complement.
CTTAGGCTTCCCACAATCTAACTTGTCTCATTGAAAACATCCCATTCAATACCCAAATTATGATTCATGCTATAACAGAAGCACCAATTAAACCGTGGCCATGATGGCTCAATTCATGGGTGAAGCATCAACACACATCAAGGGAAAATCACTATTGGAGTGAATTTAACCAAGATGGGTGAAATTAAATGATCTCATCGAAAAACCATGAGAACTGGGAACCCTAATTCGATGTTCGTATAATCATGCAATTATTGGGTTCTCAAAACATAATCTCTACATGATTATATGTCTGTGTGATAAACCAAAAATTATTCCAAGGAATATTAAGTAGTTGGGGCATACAATAATGAATTATGGGTTGTTATACCTCCACTGAGACCATAAAAATGTTTTTTTAGACAATCTTAGAGCATCAAGGGACATAAAAATCAAAATAAGAGATGAATACAAGTGCTAGGCATACATGATGACCGGGATGAGAGCTCTGCAACTTGATGCAAGGTTGGGGGTGTGGGTACCAAGGAGGAAGTTTCTATGAAGTACAAGCAGGACAGAGGCGTCTTAGTAAGGCAGTTAAAGATGGTTCCTGCTCCTCCTCATGGGGAGAGGGACCGTGGGAGGAATGCACCTCAGAGGAGGGACCCATAATCCCCTCTGTTATATCGGGAATGGAAATTGAAAAGGGGAAAGGAATAGTCAGCCCATATGACTTGCTCAGAGATGGCGAAGGTTCTAGTGGGATCAGTAAGGAGGAAACAAATAATCAGGTAAAAAGAAGGACAAGACAATGCATCCTGAAATCTAAGACGGTTCCAAAATTGCATATCAAATCAGAAAGAGTCAGAGAAGACATACAATACATGAAAGAGCGCGCTCTAATAGGCAAATTTGTGGGGATTTGTCCCACAAAAAAGACCTTGGTCTGGTGGATAAACACCACATGGAAACCCCAAGGCCACTACGACCTTCAGCTAGGAGCCAAAGGGTTCTTCATGATAATCTTCTTTAATGAAGAAGACCGAACAAGAATTTTTGAGAATGGCCCCTGCTTCTATAATTCAGCGGGCCTTTTCCTCAGACCATGGAAAGAGATATTTAATCATGACAAAGAAAACCTCACGATTGCTCCAGTATGGATAAGAATGTACTCCCTGCCAACAAAATACTGGAATGAAGAAATATTGATGGATATAGGGAATACGGTGGGGCATTTCATCAAAGTTTCATAGCAAACCAGACAAAGAAAATACATATCGTATGCCAGAATTTGTATCTACCTTGACATTTCCAAAGATCTACCAAATGGAATCGAGCTAACATGGTAAGATGAGGAATGGTTCCAGGAAATAGACTACGAACATATCCCATTCAGATGTAGAATATGTCATGAGCATGGCCATATATTCTGGGATTTTCCTCAAAATAAAAGACCAGGAGGGAAGAAGGATCAGGACAACCAAGATGCTGATGGATTTACCAAAACCCAAAATAAGAAACGGAAAGCGAGAAATACATCGGGACCAGAGATAAATAAAAGAGTGCAAACCCAGAATCAGTATGAGATCCTCCAAGAAGATAAGCCAATTAGCAAAGAAGTCCAACAAATAGAGCAGACTAAGGTAAACAATAAAGAAGACCAACATAGGAGAAAGAATAAAGATCACCAGGAGAAGGAGATAGAGATAACCCCGACAAAGTAACAAAAAACTATCAAAACCCCTTCAGACCATCTTATCCAGAGGCAACAGGAGGCGATCAAGAAAGTCTCAGGGTCAACTGAACCTACTTCGGAAGACATGGAGTTAGGAGATCTGGATCTGGATGGATTGGAAGCTGCCTGCTCGGACAAGAATCCAACCTAGATCCCCCCACAGCAAGTCTCCTTGCTGGAGAAAGCGCTCATTCAAGATAAAAACTCAAACTCATTGGGAGTAGTTGTATAATCCCTCAAAGTCACGGATGGAAAGAAAAAAAAACAGGGAAGGCCAAACAATGTACAAATAATTAAATCAATAGGAGAGCAACTGGTGGCTTCAAGGCAGTATCCAACTATAGTTGCTTCCCTTTCTCCATCCATCTAACCTAGTCTTGATGCAAATTACATCCTGGAACATTAGAGGCTGCAACAGCGCTCTGAAAATCCGTCTTCTCAGAAGAAGTATTGAGAAAGAAAAACTTGGGATCGTCTTTCTACAAGAAACAAAATGCTCAGGAGAAGAACTATCAAGTATAGCCTGAAAAATTTGGAAGGGCTATGAATTAGTTGTGATACATTCCAGAGGGGAAGCGGGAGGGCTGGGCATTTTATGGAATCCTCGAGAGGTTAACCTCTCAGGCTTCCTAGCAACCCCATTTACACTCTCTGTAGACTTCCATATTTTAGGTACCAGAATAAAAGGATTTTTGACCAATGTCTATGTACCCCTGAGGGCATAGTAGAAACTGGCTTTCTGGACTCGATATCCAATATCAAAGAAATTGTTGAGGACAAAGCTTGGATCCTGGGTGGAGATTTCAACTTGATCAGGAACCTAGACTCAAAAAAAAGGTGGTATACGGAACCTAAAATCTGCTAGCGCTCAATTCAATGTTGTAATTGATGACCTCAAATTGATCGATGTTAGAACTTCTAATGGGATATTCACATGGAACAACAAACAAACCGGAGATAGAGGCATAGCATGCCGGCTTGATTGCTTTTTAATCTCAAAATCTATCATGATGCTTGGGGGAGATTTAAGAGCGGTGGTACTTCCAGCGGCAGGATCGGATCATTGGCCCATCAGTCTGGAATGGGAGAATGTCGGCATAACCCCTCGAAGACCATTCAAATTTGAAAAATTTTGGCTCCTCCAAACAGATTTCCCTAAGAAGGAATGGTGGGAAGGTTTCCCACCCTTTAGAGGCACCCGTATGTATCAATTCCAACATAAACTTAAACTACTGAAAGTTAATATTAAAAAATGGAATAAGGAATCCTTTGGCATTATATTTCAAGAAAAACAGGATTTAGAATGTAAGATGAAGTTGAACCGGGATCAAGGGATGAATGTGGGATTTTCAGAGGAAATAAGGATACAAGAAAATATTTTGTTACATGAATTCAACCAAAGAGAAAAACATGAATAAGTCTACTGGGGTTAGAAGGCAAGAGTCAAATGGATCCCAGAAGGGGAAAGCAACACCAACTTTTTTCACAAAGCAGCCATCCAACACAGACAGGGGAAATGACTGGACAGACTGAAGATGGAGGATGGGAATATAGATGAAACACAAGAAGAATTAGAAACCACCTTGAACTCTTATTTTTCTAAGCTTCTGTAGGAACCGAAAGAAGACAGAGAGGAAGCCCAGAGAGAAGTGTTTCGACAAATCCCCAAGCTTATCATGGATGAACACAATCACATACTGGGAAAATCCATTGAGATAACAAAAGTAGAGATAGCTTTCAAGCAAATGGCAAAAGACAAAGCTCCGGGGCCGGATGGGTTCACTACGAATTTTTTCCATGCTTGTTGGGAGTGGTTAAAGGAGGAAATATGGGCCTTCGTGGAAGACTCTATGAAGATAGGGAATATCCTAAGAGCTCTTAACTCTACATTCATAACTCTCATCCCTAAAGAAAATGGTACAGAGGATCTCGGGAAACTTAGACCGTTTTCTTTGTGTAATGTCATCTACAAAATCATCTCAAAGGTCATAGAAAATCGTTTAAGGCCCCTACTTCCACTCATCATCTCACCGGAACAAGCTGGGTTCATGGAAGGAAGGCAGATCCTGGATGGCATTATTTTGGTCCATGAAACAATTCACTCGCTAAAAACAACGAAGACTCCAGGTATGATCCTAAAACTGGATCTCTAGAAAGCATATGACAAATTGAATTGGAATTTCTTGGCAGGAGTTCTTAGAGCTTTTGGATTCTTAGAGGAATGGACAAATTGGGTAATGAACATGGTCTCTTCGGCATTTTTCTCAATTTTGGTCAATGGATCCCCTTCAAACCCCTTCAACGCCTCCAGAGGAATAAGACAGGGGGATCTCCTCTCCCCCTTCCTTTTCATCATAGCGGTTGAAGGACTAGGAAGGTTGCTCAAAAATAGAAGATCTGAGAACAAAATTCGAGGCTTATCTCTAACTACAAGGATGGATCCCCAAACCCATCAACATTTTGTAGATGATAATATGCTTATGGGACCTTCATTGGTCCAGGAGGCCAGGGGTATCAAAGATTGTCTAAACACATTCCTGGAAGCAAGTGGTGTAGAAATCAACAAGGAAAAATCTCAGACTTACTTATTCAATACCCCGAGGATCACCAAAAGGAATATCCTCAGAATCCTGGAGTTCTCGAAAGGCAGCCTTCCATCTAAATATCTGGGAGCACCGTTAGCGGAATCAACCATTAGACAAATATCTTGGAAGGAATTGCTAGATAAAATCAAACAAAAGCTCAACCTCTGGACCTATAGAGCCCTTAATTTTCCGAGCAGACTCATATTGGTGAAATCGGTATTACAGGTTATGCCCTTATAGCTTTTCTCAGTGCTTGCAGCTCTGAAATTAGTTATTAAACAAATTAGAAATATGCATAGGAATTTCCTATGGGGAGGATCGGAAGGCACAGGAAATGGCCTTTGGTGGATTGGCAAACCATATGCACTACGAAGGTAGTAGGGGGCCTAGGACTATGGGACCCTCTAGACAATAACAAAGTGATGAGTGCCAAAATATGGTGGAGGAGGATAAATTACGAGGAGGAGTCGTGGGCCAAATTGTGGCACCTAAAATATGCTCCTCTATGGCCCAAGCAATCCCTGGTGCGTTTTGGAGAAAACATACCAGGGTCTAGTACATGGAAAGTGGTGCAGGAAAACAGAGGACTGGTACAGAAAAACAGCTTTTGGGAAGTGAGGGATGGCCGAACAACACGATTTGCAAGTGATGCATGGAACCAGGATCTGGTGCTAACATTCGATGACGACTCCTCTATTCTAAGATCCTTCCTTAAGAATATTTCCCAGAGTACGGTGGCTGAATTATGGGACACCCGAATCTTCAGGACATGGAAAGACGGTAACTGGTGGCAATCCCAAGCCCCAGGGGAAGACATAGAAAATTTCATGGCAGAGCTCAACTCCAGAAGAATCGCCAAGAATGATGGTCCGGACAAGCTCAGATGGGGGTACTCTAACACAAGTAATTTCAACCCCAAAGAAGCCCTAGGCCTGGTAACAGGGAATCAGAATATTGAACCCGAAGCCAAATGCGGGGAATTATGGAAAGGAGGATGGTGGCCAAAGGTCACGATTTTTTGCTGGCTCATGATCAAACAACGTATCCTCACATGGCTCTAGATGTTATATGTGAGAGGAGAATAATGAAACTATCAACCATCTCTTGGATGAATGCACGGTGGCAAACTCAATCTAGGAAGAAGGAGCGTCCATGTTCAAAAGAAACCACCACCACAAAGGAAGACCGGACATCACAATTGCAGAATGGCCCACGAAGGTATTCAAAAATAAAATTGTCAATAGATTGTGGGAGCTTCTCCCTAGATTTACAATATGGGAACTATGGAAAACTAGAAATAGCCAAATCTTTGAAAACAAAACCTAAAAACAAGGGGAATTATGGAACTCTATAGAATCATATCTAAAAGAAACAATTAGCCTTCAACAGTGGACATAGGAAGATTTCATAGCTGAAGCAAATGAACGGATAATTTTGTATGAATTGGGGATTGTTGAATTACCTGTAAACAACGCGCTAACCATAATAGCTCCATCATCTATTAATAGTCCGAATGCTTGGACCAGGCCACCAGCTGGATCCTTCAAATTCAATTTCGACGAAGTGGTCAAAGGAAACCCCAGCCCTGCAGGATTTGGGGGAGCAGTGAGGAACTCAAAGGGAATTCTTCTCAGCTTGCTCTGGGGATCAATTGGCAACAACACAAACAATATGGCTGAGCTTGAAGGTCTAATTAATGGCTTATCATGGGTGCTGCAAACAAGGAAGACTCCATTGGTGGTGGAAGGTGATTCACCTATAATAATAAACATGGCGCGACGACTCCAAAATGGTGCATCTATGTCATAGGTCTCAAATAACTGGCAATGGGAAGGACGACAGTGTGCTCTCAAAGGAATCCTAGCAGGACATGAAGCCATTATGTTATCGCATGTGCGGAGATCAAAAAACAAGGTGGCAGATGCCCTTGTGGATGGAGTGGGAATCAGATGCTCTTTCCATGTAGAAGAGCTTGGTGACAGGGGAAACAAACAGGAAATATGGAAATGCTGCATGAAAATGGCGGAGGATGACAGGGAAGGTAGATTTGAATCACACAACTGTCAAACACATCCCAACACGCAGCAGGTGAATGACAGTTGGCGCTCCAACTCATCTAGAATGAAGCCAGCCATCTTATCGGTATCAAGTATCGAGCCCTCAAGTGCAGTGGTGGTAGGAGCGGAAAGTTGTGAGTTGTCCCGATCGACAGGTGGCACCGGTTTACCACTCACCTAAACAAGTGGTGAAGGTACGGAGTACATGGATGCAACATATGGATCGCCCGCCAGCAGGTGGGCCTGTTAACCGACGAAGCTTTACATCTCTTTGCAGGATTAATTCGCAGTTTGATCTATGCGAAGGGAAGAAGTGGAAATGAAAATGTGAGTATGCGAGTACAAATCCCACATTTGATATCGTAAGAGTGGGGAATGTCTCAGATATCCGTATCAAATGGTATTCAATGAAGCAGAAGGTGGCAAATCTCACACACAGTACGAGAGATTTGATGAAGCGCGGTGAAGGGCAGGGAATGATGGATATTAAGAAAAAACGCACGAGCAAATTCAATGCTCCAATCCGACGGAGGGAGGGTTTGCGGTCTATAAATTTGCCCCGCCAGGATCACAGGTTATCACTCTTGGTTGCAATTTTGTTCCTCCTGGAACCAAGTAACATTCCGTGTGTTGTGATAATGCCTCGCTACTGGAGAGTTTTCAACTGTCAGAGGGGAAATAGCAGAGGAGAAGGAAACACTGGGGCTATCCCCATCTCCAGGAATGCTCTACCAACAATTGAGGAAGACCCTTCACTACGACCCTTTAACTGGGCTGACCAGTACATGGCAGAGACGCCAACAACAATTGAATCTTTCATCGCTATTAAGGAATTAGACATCCTCAGGGAGTTCGAGGACCTTATGGGTAGACCCCTGACGCTCAATCATTTCTGGACTACTCGTATTCTGTTGGCTTGAGATATACAAGCAAAGGTTCAGATTGCTCAAGGGATATGAGAGGCTCTTGATCTCATTCGGAGGAGCCAACAGGAAAGCTTGACTGGGTTCCGACTTCTAGATCAGATTGCAATGGAGATTCTATATAGTCCGGGGGATATCTCCACAAACCCGGTGAATACTCCTGCTAAATCGCCTACCAACGAGGGGGCAAGTACTCTTCATTCTCAACAAGAGGAACGCCACCCAGGATCAAACCTGGCTGCGGGAAGATGAGTTATCGGGTATTGTGATTTATGGACTTTTTGCTTTGTTCCTTGTAAGTTTTGTTGAAGTGTTACTCTGTGATATCATTAACGGAAGGAGATGATGGTGTTATATGTCTGGGGACTAACAGCAGACCCATTTTTTATATGATGTTGAAGAGGGTCCAATGTTTTGGGGTGTATTTTGTGCGGTTCATCTAGTAGCTTTAAGAAGGGTAATCTAGGTTTCTGTGGATCTGTGTCATGGTTGGGCCTGGGCTGTGCCTGGGATTTATGTTATTTCGGTAGGTCTTTAGATTGATTTCAACTTCATGGACGGTTCCAGTATCAGGAGTTAAATTGGTTTTGGAAGAAGCCAGTTCTATGGGCTCTCATTATGTAATAGACCTATATAAATTCCTGCTTTAGTCAAGATCTTCGGGGACGATCCTTTTGAGCCCTGATTGTGCCCAAGTTGGTTCTGTCTAGCTCTGCTAGCAAATCAAGCCTGTCTGTATTTCTTTTTGTATCACCATTTTTGTACTATAATAGAATTTCTCCTGCTTACTGATAAAAAATAAAAAAAAAGTGCTAGGCATACACAATCAGAATGGGATAGTCATACAACCGTTGGGTAACCCAAAAACAAATTTTCAACAAAATCCCAATAGCTGGGAATGTAAAAGTGATTTCCAAGTGCATATTACAGAAATTGGGAATACCAAAATCAAAACATAAGCATTCATATACTATTGGTAACATAAAATCGATTTTGAAAGCACCATTCATTGGTTATAAAAGGGAAACATGCTTTTCAAATGGAAAAAAATAGTTGAAAGTGAAATTCGAATTTCTAGCAAGATAAACTAACAGGAACCCGTAAAATGCTACTCAAGCACACACATTTCATTTCTTTCCTTGACCCATGGGTCTATGATACGAAAAAAAAAAAATTCAAGGAAGGAAAAACTATGCAAACACAGTTAAGAACCATGATGAAAACACACAACAAAACATAAATGTGTGACAATACAAAGTGATGAATAATGCCTCGGGACTCCAATTCGTGGTACTTTCTTTTCTCACAAGCAAGATCATGTTTTTCCAAGAATGGTGGATTCCCAACTAAGAAATTGATCTCCATTACGAAAATAAAATCTAGATTACACACGGTTTTGCGGATTCAATTCTCTTTCTAAACATCTAACAACCACTTCAATTGAAAGATAACTTTAAATTACAATTTTCTAGGTTCAATCCATCCCATTAGAAAACACTTTTAAGCAAGGAAAATCCCCCCAATACAAACAAATTACCTAGTAACTAATCCAACAAAATTTTAAATTAATTCATGTGGAACTCCTAGAGCATTTTAATCCAATTTTTTTGCTATTTACATAGAGGGGAAATCATTTTTACAAACCCAAGAAATATCCTTCAAATGCTAATATCTTCTTCGTGGGATTACAAGTTAAATATTAGCTTAAGAGTTTAAAAACAATGGAGAATGTACACTAAAACCGACCCAGGTAACATTCATCTTAGAAATCCATATCGATTTTCATTCTATTACAGAGATAACTTTAGGATTGGTATACTTATCTACTAACTCGTTATGGACAAAGAATGCTCCACCCAACCATAGGCTAGTTTTGTTCTTCAATCTTTCAGCAAAACCGCCATCCCCAAGTTGGGACCAAGAACTTACCAGAGGGAATAGTTTTCTGACCCAAGAAATATCCTTCAAATGCTAATATCTTCTTTGTGGGATTACAAGTTAAATATTAGCTTAAGAGTTTAAAAACAATGGAGAATGTACACTAAAACCGACCCAGGTAACATTCATCTTAGAAATCCATATCGATTTTCATTCTATTACAGAGATAATTCTAGAATTGGTATACTTATCTACTAACTCGTTATGGACAGAGAATGCTCCACCCAACCATAGGCTAGTTTTGTTCTTCAATCTTTCAGCAAAACCGCCATCCCCAAGTTGGGACCAAGAACTTACCAGAGGGAATAGTTTTTTGTAAGTTGGGACCAAGAACCTACCAAAGGGAATAGTTTTTTGCTAACTCAATATGGACAAAGAATGCTCCACCAAGCCATAGGCTAGTTTTGCTCTTCATCAACTGGGAGCAGGAACTTACCAAAGGGAATGGTTTTATGTAAGTTGGCATGTAAGTTGGGACCAAGAACCTACCAGAGGAAATAGTTTTCTATACATTTCGATTATCTCTTCTCATAACATGAACTTAGGCACGCATCATAGCTCCCTCCCATCCTCTCGAGACCCTTCCCCCTCTTCTCTGCACTCGTTCCCCTAGTTTTATACATTTGCGTGAAGGGAAATGGACACCACGTCATCCCTACTTCCCACGTATCCATTTAAAATGCCATTACAATAATCCAAGTTTGAAACTTAGGCTTTAATCAATTAACATGTCCATTTTCATTTAAATAAGGTTTCCTTATGATTCATTTAGCAACATTTAATTCAAGAGGATCCTCCACACTTGGTATCAACTCTCCCAAGGTTTTTTCTCGGGCTTATATTGCATTCCCTCATAGTCCTCCATCTCTTAACGTTCTTGTCCACAAACACCGGTTAATTGCTAATTTTAAGTTGTTGTTATTACTTTACACCATCGTTGGGCCCTTGGTCGTGATGATATATTGGCTTACATCACAAACGAGGGAACATGGGTGTTAAGCACTCTCAGCGGGCATTGAAAATGATGATACCAAGAAATTTCTCATAACTTATATGAATACTTTTACAAGTTATCAAATATATTGATAGCTTTGTCACCTTGGGACCGAGTCACCAAAAGCTGGAGTCAAGATGCTCTCAAGTTTAACACAGTGGGCTCTCAAGTCCACTTAAAAAAATATTTTAAGGAACAATAAGTTTACTAAGGACACACCGAAGCATAATGGTCTAGACTATGCACTCTCTCCACATGTACCCAATATATACATTTTAGATTGGCCCCAAACATCCAAGCCATAGTAAACAATGAATAGTGCAAAATGGATGTCTTGAAATTAATATAGAAGAACTAGAGCTTGAGCACAAATAAGAAGCCATATTCCTTACAGAAAGCATGATTGGGGCATGTGTCAATGAATAGTGTAAAATGGATGTCTTGAAATTGATATAGAAGAACTAGAGCTTGAGCACAAATAAGAAGCCATATTCCTTACAGAAAGCATGATTGGGGCATGTGTCTAAATAAAATATGATGTTTGAATGAAGCATCCTTAGATTCGGTGAAGGCGATAAACTAAGGTCTTTTTAATATGTACAAATATGCAATAGATCATAAATGGTTGTTATAAGAATATTTCCCGTATTATTGTTTTATGGATCTTCAATAGGATGTAGGTTGCATTTTTTTTCAAAAGAAAAAAATAGTTTTATTTCTATTCATAGGAATCAAAGAAAACAAAGTCTTTACATAGCTTTAGTCTTCAAACTTCAAAACTTTCATCCATAAAAAGATGACACATTAAACAACTACACATGTGATTACGATTATCTCAATTCTCTACAGCCATTTGTTAAGGACAGTTCTTTTGCCATTTAGTTAGTCTCGTTGGATTGTTTTGACCTACTTAGCGTTTACTTATTACTTAAATGGTCGCTACTAATTATATGTTACTTTTGAAATTTTTTAAATAGATTTTTTTTTCTATTATTATGTGGAAGGCATTTAGATATTATCTCAGATTTTGGCTTGATTGCATTGATCAACAAGGTTAACCCTTGTTATTGTTACTGTTAAATGTATCTTGATTCAGATTTAAATAAGCTTTAGTTAAAGGGTGGTTAAAGAAACAAGTAACAATTTGTTTTTGTTTTTTCATATCATTTTTTTGTTTGTTTATTAAATAGTATTTGTTTTGTGCTTATATTAAATCTAACAATCTGGTATGAATAATGGATATTGTTACCACCTAAGTTGTACTTAGTGGTTTTTATCAAGTGAGCCTGGTGAACCGAACAAATATGATTTGTTCGGACTTCAGAGGACCTTCGGAAGTGCTTCTGGGAAATGCTTGTTGTACTATATCACATGTTCATACCCCATAGGGGAGTTGTAATAAGATGTTCTAGCATGATAGTGTCTGTAAAGGACTCGGTCTCTTAGACTTTATTTGTCAATCCGATCAGCCTAGGGTGTTTTTTCCCTTGGTTATTATTGGTTGTTGAATAAACGACTGATAATTTCTGATTTTTTCACTCAATACCTTCAAAGTTTGGGTGGTCAGCTTGGTATTTAGGCCTATTGAGGTTATTAGAGTCTATGTGTCAATGTATAAACATGCTAGGCATCATGGTTGAGTCATATGAACATGTCTAAGTCCCCCTAGTTTTTTAATTTTATTAATTTTTTAAGTTTTTAAAATTTTAATTTTTCCACAAAACTTAGGCTATTTTTTAATAGTCTAATTGGAAAAAATGGTTTTGTAATAAAAGTGGGCCAAATAATCAGTTTCAGTCATGGGGGTGCTCATTTTCAAGCTAAGAGCATCATGTAAACCTATAAACCCACTATTTCCAAGTTTTGAGTGATTTTCCATCACTCAGGTCAGAAAACCCCAAAAAATCAATTATTGATTATTTTTTATTGATAAATTGATGAACAATGGAGCAAATCCAAAATCCTAGATCAATGGATTCTCAGCCGATTTGATTGAAATTAGTCTCATCGGCACCAGATTAACCAGAGATTACAATTCCTTGACTAAAGGAGCTAATCAGGGCAGATCTAGAGTTGAACTTCAACCTCCTTTATGGGGAATTGCACCCTCTCTCTCTCCTCCACACGTGTGGGCTCTTCTGGAAGCTCTGTGGTTGATGATTCAGTCAGCAGGTTGATGTGTCAGCTCAATCAACCCTCCGATTGACAGTTAGACTCAGTGGAAGCTCAGTTTAGCTTCAGATTAGGCATTGATGGACTCTTCTTCAGCTATAGTTGTCTATCTCCTTGGGATTAGCACCCCTTCTGGGCTGGAGTTTCAATTTTTTGTATAAATAAAGCATGGTTGCCTCCTTTCTGAGTTAGTGAGAATTGGATTGAGGAGCTATTGCTATTGTAATACTGTGTAATATCTTTTTCTATTGGAATAAAGTGAATCTTTGGAGGCCAAAACGGTGTAGTGCTCTTATGTGTGTGGAATTAACATTGTCTTGTAGCTTTTGTTGTTACCGATGTCTTTCTCTCAATTTCTGCATCTGAATCTTGTCTTGCTTGAATGATTTAGCTGAATCAATAGGAGTATAGTTGGGCAAGTAAGATTACTTGTTTTTCAATATCTCATAGCATATATATTTGAAGATTCATATTATACATGTTTAAATAAGTTTATTTGCATGTAATCCCTCTCTTTTTTCATATATCTCTATCCAGATCTCATAAGGTTTTTTGTGCATGATTGTTTGTTAGTTTTCAGGTATCAGGGGTTGGAAGAACTGTGGATCTAGCTTGACTCCACTAGGCATCCGACTATTTTGTGAAGGCATTGTCCCTCGGCATTCCACTAACTAGTCTTTTTTGCATATCCATTCCAACAACAAGCGCTCTTCTTTTCCTCTTCCTCCTCCATTTTTTTTTTAAATCTGTCCGGTTACTTGTTTTCCAGCTTTAAAATTGTTTAGATCTATTAATTTCAGAATTCATTTTACATAGATCTTGTTGTCTTAAAGCTCATAAACTGGATCTCATTCCTAAAGAAATTTTACAAGCATTCTAGATCTAGTTTTAGGGAAAATTGTCATTTTTCAAGGTTGTGAAAGTAGATCTAAAGCTTGTTGAATGCATGGTTTTTTCCTTATAATCTAAAAAGTTATATTAAAAAATTTAAGTGATTCATATTGGCTTCCCCAAAAGCAAGCCAAGATCCCAAGGAAAGCTTGCTTTCCTTGGTTCTTTTTTCGCTTCTTTAAAAACTAGTTTTAACTTAGAATTTTTGGGTAAAAAGTGTGTTCATCCAAAAGTACTTTCAAAGTACTTTTGGGAATATTTAATTGTGATAACCTTGCTATTTTTTAGTAGGTATAACAGAAAAGAGGAGGAGGTGCTTTTTGGAAAGCATTTTTGGACCATTCGAAACTCCCCAGGGGGTCTCCGTCTTCCCAAAATTTCAAAATTTCAAAATTTGTAAACCTTTGGTCTCATTCCGTATAAGGACCAAGTGGATTAATTTCAGTTTGATGATATTGTAATTGATGCTAATAAAAATAAGAATCTCTTCGAATAGGCTCTTTCAAGCCTATTCACCATCCCCTCTAGGGGGGCGTCGCGTCCGTGTCATTTTTTACTTTTTTTCATCTTTTTTCAATTTAGTGTAATTCTAATCTGCAGGGGTAGTATACTTTGACTTATAATCATTTTCATATTCCATATCTGGTGGTTTCAAAGTAATTTTAATACTTACCCCACGAGCCTCCTTTTGAGCCAAAAGGTGAAGAAAGGGTCGTGGTAGTCTAATTAGAAAATTGTGGTTTGCTTCCTCGAGGCGCCGATCTCTGTCACACCCTGACGGGTGTGTTATGAACATAGTCTCCAAGACTCCATTCCATCCCACAAACACCTTGTGAGTAGCCGTGAAAGTTCACTTTTGGACATACTCCAAGTACCCCTCGGGTATGTATGGAGTCCCCTTTTTCGCCTAATTTAATTCATTCACATTCCACATTGATTTAAAATCTACCAAGAGACATTTACAAAACATTCTTTCAAGCGCATGCAAGCACATTATTTTTTCTGTTGACTCCATTTAAGGAACTGGTGATTTATTTGATCAATTCTTTCGATTATATATATATTGAGTGTCATTACTGTGTTTATCTGCTTTAAATCTTGCATCTTGTTATCTTTTGTTTCCACTGGTTAATTTCAAAAAAATCCTAACCAAGTTAATCAATATAACACTATCACACTAAGTAATTAGCCTTAGTAATTTAATAGGGTCTACCCCCCTTGGCTTCATTAGGAGTTAGCCTAAACAGAGGAGTCAAGAATAAGGTGACAGCCTTGACTCGAGACTTTCCCCCAAGGACACACCGAGTGGCTTGAATATTTCTGCCACGTGACCCAGGTGTGTGAAAGGCAGCAACAGATATAAAATTATATATTTTAGCCTTTGTTTAACAACCAACTATCTTCACAAAACTAATTGGTTGGTTGTGCCTCTTGGAATTCACTGGCCACTTTACTTGTGGCTGTGCAGGGATTCATTTCATGGTCGTCGTATCTTATTATGCTTAAATGCATATTGATTAAGATTTAAATAAGCTTCAGTTAAGGGTGGTTAAAGAAACTGGTAACAATTTGTTTTTGTTTTTCATATCAGTCTTTGTTTTTTTGGTTTATTAAATAATATTTGTTTTGTACTTATATTAACTCTAGCAATGCGGTATGAATAATGGATATAAAATTATATATTTTAGCCGTTATTTAAAGGCAAACTATCTTCACAAAACTAAGTGGTTGGTTATGCCTATAAATATTCACTGACTATTTTGACTCACCTACCATTTTACTTGTAGATGTGCTAATTATTTAATTTGAGGTTACTAAAACATCCAACAAATCCAACTCTCTTTTTAATACAGTTAACAAAATTAGCAAGTTCATGTTCAAGTGCAATCAATTGAAAACCTTAAAAGATACATTTTCTATGTTTGTTCCAAAAACTGTTTTGTCTTTTCTAATTATTTCCAATTAGTCAATTGGTTCAAGGTTGCTGGAGACTCAAGCAAACTACATTGTTTACTTTTAATATATACATTTTTCTCTTCTCCGCATATCTTGCCCAAATTTAAGGCGATCAATATCCAGCCATTTAATGCTGCTGTAGTAGTGTTTGTGCTGTACACAATTAGATTTTAAATAGGTTGAGATCCAACCGCCTACAACAACTTGTTGCCTACCAATCTAGTTAATTTTCACCTAAATTTATAAATATGTTCTGCGCACTCAATGTGTTTGTTATGTATCCACTAATAGGTACGAATATTAGCTATATATATAGCGTTATGCGAAATACATAAATAAACAATATATATTTTATCCAATTGTGATTTTTGGATCTTACAATAACCATATATTGTCCACATCTACGGCGGATCTCTTTGTAGGTGGGGATTGTAACTATTTTTCATTAAAATGTGAAAAAATTGAACAACGCATTCTTAAATTGACAGGCCTGGAGTCCTTAGTTCAAGCTAGCCCAATACAACTAAAGGGATCACAGAGATGCAACTCTTTTCTTGGCTTCTAGAGGCACTCCACAAGGATGCCTCCTTTCACCTCTCTTCTTCATACTGGTTATTGAAGGTCTCAGTATTATTATTAATGATGTACATAGGAATGGGAAGATCAAAGGCCCTCAAATTTTCTTCAAGCCTTTCTATAACACATTTTCTCTTTGTTGATGATGTTATTCTATTTGGGTTGGGGACTCTGGAAGAATGACAAACTTATAAGGATGTACTTGATCTCTTCTGTTGAGCTTCAGGATGAGCATTAGTCTAGAGAATACTTCCTTTCTGTTCAGAGAAGTTGATGTGGAAACAAGGGAACTCATTGCTTCCATCCTTCCCTACAAAATATAGCCTTTATTCAAAGGGTTCTAATACCTCGGATATTGTCTTAAACCTCTGGGCTATTGCACAAATGAATGGAGGTGGATCATAAAGAGTTTCGAAAAAAGAACCAGTCATTGGGCTTACAGAATGCTATCCCTTGGTGGAAGGATGATCCTTGTCAGGTTTGTATTATCGGGGTTATTTGCCTATTGGTTTTCCTTAGCCCCTATACCTGGATCCATAATGAACTGTCTCAGACATTGCATGTTTACGTTTCTTTGGGGCATCTCAGGTGGAAAACACAAGATGCACCTGGTTGACTGGCACTATATCTCCAAACCCCATGAATATGGCGGATGGAACATCAAAAACTTGGATTGGTTATGTCCGTTGCCCAGAATGAAAAAATTTTGGATGGTATTGAACGATAATGGAACTTGGAGTCATATCATTTTCCATAAATATCTTAAAATCCTTTCTATCGAAGACTGGCTGCGTAAACATCACTTCTTTGTAAAAGGTTCCTCTTACTTCTGGAATGGTTTTATAAGAACTCTTTCTTGGATCACCAGGGAATTGGGATGGAAGGTTGGTGATGGTAAAAGTATTAGACTGGGAATATACCCTATCACTAGTTTAAACTCCTCCTATGTGCTCTCTGAGGGGCTCGGGAATTATCTTTGCGATTATGGCATTACAACACTCAATCAGGACCACAATTTTTGGAGAGGGAGCAAATTTGCAGTCCTACTGGTTATCTGCAGCGGATTTGGACTTGGGAGGTAGTTGGAACGTACAATGGACATAATTTATAAAATTTCTAACTCATGGGGGTATTAGATTAAAAGAATTCAAGGACTCTTTATTATGGATGCACAACAAAGTAAATGGCATTGTCTCAAACAATTGCCTTATGATCTCATTGTTTCCTCCTTGCTGCCTTTATCTCTTGTTAGAGCTCATTCTTGTTTATGGTGTTGTAATGTGCCTTTAAAAGTAAAATGTTTCACCTAGATATGGATTGAGAACCGTATAAATACTTGGGACAACCTAACAAAAAAGGATGGGATGGGCCTAATAGATGTCGCTTCTGCAAGACAAGTGAATAATCAGCCAGTCATCTCTTTGTTTGGTGTCCATTCGCTCAGGCCATTATTGACATCATGTGCAAGAATTTTAACTTATCTCTTATTTGTAATATTGCGGCCCATCCTTCCTGGACAACATAGAGAATTGGTTCAAAAGGGAAAGGGTCTACCTCTATCTTCCCTTATTCTTTATCTGGAACTTGTGGACCTCCTGCAACTATTGCTTATTCAAAGATAATCCACCTGACTTAATCCCTCTCTGCTTTAAAATTCTGGAACAAGTAAATTCCTTTCCCATGGACTGTTAAAGAAGATCTATTCGCATGTTTGTTGGTAATGCTCCAGATTTAACCTACCCATCATGTTTTTTTGATGGGGCTACAACAAATAATATTGGAGGAGATGGTATCTTTCTTCTAATCAACCAATCCCACTTTTTTTGCATCAAGATGGGATGTGGGCACAACACCAACACCAGAGTGAAATTATTGGATCTTTGGGAATTACTGCATTTTGCAAAAGAGATTGGAATTCCCACTCTCCATGTCTATGGGGACTCATCTATAATCATAAATTGGGAAATTGATAAGGCAACTCTCTCTGCTCTCGATCTAGATGACTGGTGTGAAAACATCGTGGGATTGAAGGCCTACTTTCTCGCATTAGAATTTCATCATGTCTTTAGTGAACATAATAAGAGGGAAGACAGTTTATCCAAGGAATCTCTCCCCTTGGCTTCTAGCCTACTTTCCTACACTGAATATTATGAAGGAATAACTATTGGGGAAGATAAGATTAAGCTCTTCTAGAGCAGAGCTAGTACCTTCTATTCATCAACCTTGTGGTTACTTTTTCTTTCGAGTATGGAATTGTTGAGTCTTTAGAGCATCATCTTGGATGCTTGAGGATGAAACTGATCTCTTCTGATGGTAATTATTTATGTTCACTTCCCTTGAGCACATCCTTGGATAAACTGACTGGGATCTTTCTGTATCCTCTTCAGACATGTTTTGATGGTATTTCTTGTGAAATCTGGTTGATGCTTCAGTGATCCCAAGCTGGCCTCTCTAACTCCTACATTCTATTTGTCTCTTGGAACTGTCTTATGGCTATGTTCAGATATGATATCTTGATATCATCGTATTGTAACAAGTAACCTTTGATTCTATTTTTGAATATCAAAGAACAACTATTTTTCTTCTGGAAAAACTCTTTTCTGTGACAAATTTGAAGGTTAACAAAGAAGACCAATTGGCTGCTATGTACAATGGAGGTTATTGTTAGTTGTCGGGTTTAACTTTTGTTGTATCATGAAGTGCGAAGAATCATCCACAATTCTTGAAGTCAGCAGAATATTGTCGCCAAAAACTAATTGGCATGGAGAGATCACCAATAATGGAGCTGATAATGGAACAAGGCATTACATTCTATAAAACCCAGTCTCATAGCAGTAAGTGCAGCCTTTAAAAATTTGCACATCATACAACTGAAAATGAATGACACCTTGTATACTGAAGTAGGCAGGACATTAAAGAGCTTACGAGATGTAAGCATTACCCAAAACAGACAATGTAAAGAAAATACTTATTAGCAACGTACACTGAACATCCTCCCAAAGAGGTTTGGGCCATGAAATAACTCTCTTAAACAATTAGTAATGTACAACAAATGCAACTCTCAATCACCAACCAAAAACCAAAGGGGCTCCTAACATCATCCACAGGGAGAACACAAAGAATTGGGCCACTAAAACCAAGAAGGAAAAGATTAAGTTAATTGTGAAAAAAAATAAAGAATGATGGTTAGCATAGATTGTGTATCGACCATGAAACTAATATTAACCCATTCCTGAGGACGAAATTCAGACACATGTATACAAGAATAACTGGCTAACTAGCTTCTGGAAGGGAAGACTTAATAGTGTATCTCCTATAGTCTAGAATAACTAATTAATGCTAATTAAGTTATCTCATTGATGCTGCTAGAGTGCATGGGCACGTTAGAGGGATTATCATACCATGAGGGGAAGTGCATAATAACCACTTGGGTTGTGTCTAGTGAAAGGTCCTTTTAGGGAAGAGGGGAAGTGCATAATAACCACTTTAGGTATTTTAAGGAAGAGTAAAGTTATTGTTTTGCAATTTTAGGAGTGCATGGGCATGTTAGAGGGATTAGCATACCATGAGGGGAAGCGCATAATAACCATTTGGGTTGTGTCTAGTGAAAGGTATTTTAGGGAAGAGGGGAAGTGCATAATAACCACTTTAGGTATTTTAAGGAAGAGTAAAGTTATTGTTTTGTAATTTTGGGTAAATACTCACGAGGACTTGAACTTGTGATCTTTTATTTACAAATTTTCATCTCAATTACTCATTACCAATTACTTTAACTCTCGTGGGTGGGCCGAGTGAAGTTATCATTATCTTATACTTTAGTTGTTACAAATTATTTTTATCGATTTCCATTTACTTATTCTTTATAGAGGGCAATGGAATTGTGGTTCAAATAACCATTTATTGCTAATTCAAAGAGGACTGTGCAAATTATTTTTATTGGTTTCCACTTACTTCTTGTTCAGAGAGGGCGGTGGAGTCATGGTTCAAATAAGTGAGGATGGCCATTAGAATTCTAGCCACAAATTGTATTGAGAGCTGCAACTCTAGGATTTATTGGTATGTGAAGCCTTCATCAAGAAGATGATCAAGCAAATGAAGAGAAAGACCCTATTTTGTGGCTGATTTGGTATGGAACATTTATTAAAGGAGCCTCTTATAAAACCTTTAACTTACAGGGGATATTTAAATGGAGTAAGCTAAAAACTAGATGATTTGCATTTTTTTGGCAATATCTGCTAAAATCCATTTCGTCTGAAATTGCGATTTTGATTGTTTAAATCACAATTTTGATTGCAAAAATGGATTAAGGGCACTCGATTATGCAATTCCAATAACCTGAAACTGTCATTTCATTTCAACAATTCCTGCCGGATTTTGGTCGAAAATATTGCAAGATAGTCGATGCAAATCGTCTAGTTTTTAGCTTACTCAGATTTAAACAATAGATGGATTCTATAGGAAATGGATGGCACTCCTTATAAATATCCACTAAAATAATCATCGGGAGCTAAAAACACAACCCTTTGCACCTTTTTCGATGGCTTTTTCAAGCATAAATCCAACCAAAATTTTAAGGGGCAAATTTACAAGAGTTTAATGGCAAAGTTCCACTGTTGAACTTTTCCCTTGAGGGTTTTGGGCCATTTTAAACTGACCCATAAGCTTGAAAAATCGAGCAAATTTCTAAATTGATTGAAACTCTGCCTTCCTTAAATTATCATATTTCGGCATGAAGGTACAAAATGTCATGTTTTTAGACAATGTCAAAATTGGCTACGTCTAGTGTTTCCCTCGTTACTTCAACTTTCCTCTTTTTCCCTCCCTTTATATAAAAAAAGGGATGACTAAGCCCTAAAATCCATTATTTCACATTTATTCTAGCTGGCATTTTTAATTGCTATTGATGTCCGCATACCGATTCTGGCATACCAACAAGTTAGCTTAAATCACCAAATAAAATGTTTAAATTCACTCGACATACATACGCATTAACAACAACTGCACCGAAACAAGAAAAGAGGGAATCTTCTAAATAAACTCATTTCAAAAGGGTAAAAAGGAATTGGTCTCCATTTTTATCGTTGAAATAGCGGCAAAAGCGACATTGATGCTTTAGTTCCTTGGGCATTGCACTCGACAAGAGCTATTCCTTTTTTTTAACCATGGGAACAGCAACCTCCCAAGAGTATATCCAACGGCCCACAAGCTAGATATACCAGTAACTTGTGACTTAGCAGGGGTCGAGACATCCTGAAGCCCACTGGGGTGAACCTCTATCCCAGGGGTTGCATACCCTTCAAGCCTTGTCACAATGGGCCAATAAATAGTCCTATCCCCCACCGGTTTCGAACTTGTAACCTCCAAGGAGATAACACATGTTCTTAACCATTAGGCCCACTCAGGTGTTCTTCCTTACAAACGGCCTTTCAATATACTTATAGGAAAGTGACTGTAAGAACAAGGTTATCCCTTCTTTCGTCATGGATTTACTCTCTGATAGTGTCATTACTGCTCAAATGGCCAAGGTAGAAACATTCGTGTCCACTTGGGCTTCCTCAAGGAGTTTCTTGTCTTTTTTCTTTTCAAGGACAAGTGGGGACCTCAAGATTTTCCCTTGAGAAGACTTATTCCTTATAAAGAGAAGGGGCAAATATAGACTTCTATATGTTACTTGGGGTTAACTTTATTTCTTAGGAAACTTTCATTTATAGATAGGGGTTCAATCGAAGAAAATCCTTTCAAACTAATCTTTCTCAATAGTTTTGATCTAGTCGAGTTAGTGTCTGGAGTGATATAGAAAATACTTAGGTCAGAAGTGAATCGATGAAGTGGCGTCAATAAACTCAATTCATAAGCTATCCTTAACTGTCCTTTTGAAGCCTTGGGTCATAAGCAAATCGATGAAGGGGCGTGGATAAACTCAACTCATAATTTGTCCTTAACTGTCCTTTTTATTACAAATAGACCATTTGCAAGACCACGAGAAGAAAGACAAAACAAAAAAAAACTGGGTGTGGAGCTCGTTTAACCACAATGATGATCTATCACCTCCCAACCATAAAAAATGCAACACTATTGTCTCCCCCAAGTTCAGACCTTCCAACATGGAATGATGTACATCCAGAGAGTCGTAGCACAAACCCTAAGAAAACAATAGAGAAACTTCTCCAAGGTGGAAACCTCAAAAAACAGTCTTCTAACTGTGAGTGAGACTTCCTTGACCTACTTACCAAATGAGAGGTTCAACCTCTCTATTTATGCACATAAGAAGTGATGTTTTCCCTTACTGGTCCGAACTAACTAGTCTTAACTGAGCTGACTTAATTGTGGCAATTTTTCCCACTATTTGGGTCAAACTGCCCACTGTTTTGGGGAAGTTTCAACCATTGGGTCAACTTGTCTCGGGGGAAGATAAAATAAGGTTTATTTAATTCTTTTTCTTGTGTAATTTTTCCCCAAGGTTTACATTAATTATTTCAAGGGTTTACATGATTGATTACATCAATATAATCTCCTGTAGGAGGTACAAAACATTACAATAAGAATAACTTCCGAAGTTGCACAAGATCCAACACTCCCTCTCAACAAGGAAGGTATTTTTTGGAAATGGTATTCTAATTTTATTCTTTCTTGGTCCAACCTATGAGGTGGTGCCTCGCGCAGCTACTAATTCAACACTCCCTCTTAGCCAATGAGGAATCATTAGTCTTATCATACTAAAACATATCTAGATTAATCATCTATACATTAGAGTTCTACATCATATGGAAGGTCTTCCAACACAATCTTAGTCCATCGATAAGTGTTAGCAAATCAATCTTTGTGCATCATATCAATCCAGCCCATTAGAGAACATGCACTAGCTCCATGACTCTGCACATCCAATCAGAGAGTCCATCATCCCAGTCCATCAGGAATCCATCACCAATACAATGTGCCTTAGCTCAACCCAATCCTTTAGGGAACATGCACAGACTTTTACAGTCCTTCAGTGACTACAAGAGTACCAGTGTGCGCCAGCCTCTTCAATCCATCACAAGATGTCTGAGTGATATCCCCACTCTACTGTGTTTAGGAGTGTGCGTTGGCCTCTCCATCCTATCAAGATGTTTAAGATATCTCCCATGATGCACTTAGTCCATTTGTAAATCTATCAGCTTTGTAACTCTATACAATCCATCGGAGAGGACTGCAATCAACATCTCATCTACTATCAATCTATTGTCAATGGGATCCTCCTACACCTGGCTGAGAACTTGGACATGCTTCACATGACAATCTACTACTTGTTCGTCTCTACTATCGCTGATATTTCTCCAATACATGGATGAGAACCTTGATGAGTAGAGGCACCAGTGTACACGACCATCTACTAACTATCAGTCCTTATTGTCGATGGGATCCTCCTACACCTGGATGAGAACTTGGACATGTTTCACATGACCATCTACTACCTATTAGTCTCTACTTCTAATGGGATTTCTCCCATACCTGGATGAGAACCTGGATGAGAAAAGGCACCACTATACACGACCATCTACTACCCTTTTGTCTCTACTACTGATGGGATTTCTCCCATACCTGGCTAAGAACCTGGACGAACATAGGCACCAGTGTACACGACCTTCTACTACATGTCAGTCTCTACTGTCGATGGTATTTCTCCCATACCTGGCTGAGAACCTGAATGAGTAGAGGTACCTGTGTAGAAGCAAGGTAGATGTATTCTGCCAAATCATCTTTCTTTCTTTTAGAAAGGGATATAATCATGTAATAACTCTACCCACTCCATCACAGAGTATCAGGGAGTAAAAACCATCCTTCCCTCTTACCGAGGGATATAATTATGGAACTAATCTCCCCACTCCATCACAGAGTTTATGGGACACTGCCCTTTGAGAAACTAGCGACCAATCTCCCCATCCCATATCAGGATGAATACGAGAAGCTTTTTTCCCACCCAGGGTCATTCACTTCTAGTCGAGTCACAAAGGCCAATACTGAAGCAATGCCCAAAGCTCAACCTCTAGAAGGATGTATGCAACTAGGGAACTGTATTCCCATCCCTATCTCAAGATGTTCGAGAGAATATTTTGTCCCACCCAAATCCATTCACCCCTAACTAGGGGAACACCTGCTCGATGCATAAATATATAGGAAGATAGTGTGTGCAACTAGGGACCAATATCCCCATCCCATCTTAGTATGACTGAGAGAAGCTTCTGTCCCACTCGTATCCATTCACCCCTAACTAGGGAACACTCGCTCGATGCATCAACACTACTCATTAAGGGCCAGTCCCCCACCCCATCACAATGTGTTCGGGAGTCAGGTACGGTCCCATTCTGTATCATATAGATACCAACGTGTTGTCATAGAATCTTCTGAGAAACTGCACACATATAAACTAACAAAGGAATCAAATATATCGGGGCATACATTTTTGTCCTGCCCTATTTTAGACATGAAATGCAAATGAAAGAAATAATCACATAACAAAATTCATGCACCTGTATGGGAGAGTATTAAGAGACTAGTCTCTCCACCCCATTACAGGGAATTCGGGAGGTCTCCCTCTGTGCTAGAGCATTATGCTTCCTCTACATATGAGCATCATGCTCCCTCTCTGAGGAGTTCACATATGCGATGTAAGTATCCATCCTGGTGACGATCAAGTTCTTCAAGGATCCTTCAATTGTCTTATCTAAATCAAGACAGAAATGCCATCATTGTAGTCACGGTCATCGTGATCAATCTGATCAAGATCTCAACTATGTTCTTTCTTGACTTAGGAATACTTCATCAAGTTTCACACCATCATATGCAATAGGCCAGGATCCTCATCTTGAGAGCTAACTCCCTCTATCTCCTCAAAATTCGATTGAGTAAATTTCATCCTCTAGAATCCATATGTCATGACCCTAACTGGAAAGTAACTGCTTTCCATAATTGTTGAAGAGATGAACAACCGTAGTAGAGAGATCGATATCCATAGAATCCTTTCGCTTCTAATTGCCAAATCTCTACATGATATCATTTTGGGCCTATGAATCGTATGTACTCGGTCCACATCCATTTGATGTCATGACTTCCACTTAGTTGTTACGACCAGAAGTCATCTTTCTGTCTGAGAGTCATGCCTCTAGAGATTTTTTGCTTCCAATACATATGCATATCAACATGATTACTTGTTCTTACAACCAAGTTTCATCATTCATCCTTTTAGACCACATCGCATGGTCCTTTCCTACAATTCAAATCCATTCAAATGGTTAGCAACATTGCATAATCAAACCAATACAATAACAATAGTTCATCCAAGTATGTAGGCATCTTAGCCAATGCTACAATGCAACACAGACATAGTTACTATCCGGATTCTTGTTTCTCCATTATAACATACCATCAAGAGTGTCCACTGCTCTAAGCATGTTAGAAAAAGATACCATCCTAGATGGGTTCATCGATTGTTGTGCAACATTATAGGATATTTAAACAATCACGTACATAGAAAATACTACATAATCCTATTGTTCATCAATAAAAGAACTATATCACATGCTCAAAAACTTGAACCTGAATCTAGGAGTGTAGATATGCATAAAACATATTCAAAACACAACTAGATCTAATCTATCAGAGCAATAAAATCAAAATACTTATTTGTTATTGTTTTGTGGGTGGGATCCCATTGATTCCTCTGAGAGTCCATTGTTCTTCATTTATTGGGAGTCCATTTCCATTTGGGTCTTCATCCCATCGCCCCAAGATAGGGAAGAACTCCTTTCGACGATCCTCTGTACTTTCTTCAAGATTATCATTCCTTGGCCTCTTGTGAGGAGTGTCTTC
This sequence comes from Pseudotsuga menziesii, assembly GCA_001517045.1. Taxonomy (NCBI): domain Eukaryota; kingdom Viridiplantae; phylum Streptophyta; class Pinopsida; order Pinales; family Pinaceae; genus Pseudotsuga; species Pseudotsuga menziesii. The sequence continues at coordinate 453,552 of LPNX010006766.1, read as the reverse complement.
ATCAACATTAGTAGTTTAGGCTTCATGCTTCCCTTTATTTGAACCATGACACTGATTGGCATAGTATCCAAATTTATGAAATCTAAAGCACTTAATTTGTGAAAGATCCTTCTTCTTGTTTAGTTCTGGAATACGGCTTGATCTTCCACCTTGATGCTTATGATTGTGAACCTTTATTCCATTTCTTTTTCCTTTCTTGGCATGGGTCATGAATGCTTGATTATGTTCAGGTTGAGTGCCATGAAGTCTATGTCTTGCTACAATCCTCGTCTCTTCTTGGGTACAATCTTCCCATAACCTATTAAATTTGAGCAACTTGGTTCGACCACTTATGGTTTGAATGAATGAATCCCAAGATGTTGGAAGACCATTTAGAGTAGTCATGAGAAGCTCCTTATCATCAATGGATTCTCCATTGGACCTTAGCTTGTCCCTTAGTTATGTGATCCTCCTGAAGTATGAGGCAATTGATTCAGACTTGGGCATCTTCATATTTGATAGTTGGTTCCTCAATGTGAGAGTCACATTGATGCTTCTGTGCTCAAATAACCTCTTTAGGGTTTTGAACATCTTCCATGTTGTCTTATTTTGCAATATTTGAGGAGCCAAATGATCACTGACTCATTCCACCAAGATTCTTCTTACTCTAGCATCATTCTTCCTCCAACGAGACTTGTCTTCTTCAACTTCTGGTTCTAGAACCTTCTCATTGATAAAATTCAAAAGATCATATTCTTCTAATATGAGAAGAACTCTAGACTTCCAAGAAATGAATTTGGTAGCCCCATAAAGATGATCTTCAACCTTCATTCCAATCATCTTTCTTGCAGATCTGAACTAGAAACCCTAGTAGGAGTTAGGTCAAAAATGAAGTTTGGAATTTTGTGAAACTAACTTAACAGATAGATGCGCCCTATCAAGGTGAGTTGAGAGAAGGTGAGGTCGGGTCTTATATGTGGATTGATCAGCAAAAAAATTGAAACCCTATTTTTTCACAGTTACTACAGTAGTTGTGGGATTAGATAAAAAATGAAACTTCTCAAAATTCAGGTTTTCCTTCACCAAAAGATGTGACTCGCTTAGAGAAAACTTTCAAGTCACTTTTTCTCCTAGATTGCTAAGAAAATGCCTCAAAATGTCAATCCCTAGCTTCCGACAATGGCTTCTTCTATAACTACTCTGATACCATGTTAGAAATTGACAGCTTGCAAGACCACTAAAAGAAAGACAAAGCACATAACACACTGGGTGTGGAGCTCATTTAACCACAATGATGATCTATCACCTCTCAACCATAGAAAATACAACACTATTGTCTCCCCCAAGCTCAGACCTTCCAATATAGAACGATGTACATCCAGACAATCATAGCACAAACCCCAAGAAAACAAGAGAGAAACGTCTCCAAGGAGAAAACCTCAAAAAAACAGTCTTCTAGCTACAGGAGCGAGCCTTCCTTAACTAGTGCGAACATGCTTTCACTGACTTACAAAATGAGAGGTTTGACCTCTCTATTTATACACATAAAAAGTGATTTTTTCCCTTAATGGGCCGACCTAACTGGTCTTAATTGGGCCGACTTGACTAGGGCAGTTTTGCCCATTGTTTGGGGAAAACTGCCCACTGTTTTGGGACAATTTGACCCACTGGGCCGACTTGTCTTGGGGGAAGATAAAATAAGGTTTATTTAATTCATTTTCTTGTGTAATTCTTCCCCAAGGTTTACATTAATTCTTTCGAGGGTTTACATGATTGATTACATCAATATAATCTCCCATAGGAGGTACAAAACATTACAAGAAGAATAAATTCCAAAGTTGCACAAGGTCCAACACTTTTGAAGCCTCAGGATAGGGGTGAAGCCATAGTTTGGTTGGATATTATAGAAAACAATAGTCCCATTTCAACAAAGATGACTCCAAATGTCACAGATATTAGTTAGCCAGCTAGAGTCGCATTAATAAAATTAAGATGTGAAGGGTAGTATCCAACTGTCTTTGTTTGGTACATAAGCTCACAACCTGTATGTTTAATTTTGCCTTGCTTTACCTTACTAATTAACACAAATTTCAACATGAGCATTTGTGTCGAGGGAAGCTTGGGTAGATGGAAAAGAAAGAAACTGAGGGGGACATCAACTGCGAAAGTTGAAGATGCAAGTGTAGAGAATGGGGATTTGGTGCAAGTAGAAAATGAATAAGATAAAATAAAATGGGACGCCAACATTAAAAAAGTAAGCAAAATGATGAGGAGGCTCAAGATCATCTTAAGGAGGTTAAAAAACAAAACAAAATAAAGTCTACAATGCATAAAGCTAATTTAAATCTAAAAAGGCCAAGCTCAGGTTTCCTAAGGTCACTAGATTCTAGCATCAAGTGCAACACAACAATTACAAAAAAATTTAAACTTAACATAAAAATAAGAACATCAAGAAGGTTTGTTAGAGGAATAGAAATGTGTTAACCTGAGCAAATTTGTCTGTTAACTTAAATAGATTTGTTGCCTCATATTTTGAGATGAATGAATTTGTTAAACGTGGTCGTTCTCTAATACCAGATGTAAGGACCAGCCTACTAATCATGCTACTTTGATACCATATGTAAGGACCAACCTTCTAATCAGGCTACTTTGCTTTTGGGGGAATCACACATGATTATTAACCAAAGTTAAGATATAATTTACATTCAACTAACTAGCTTAAACAATAACAAAATGTATTTATTTATAAAGTGATACATGAAATAGTTCTTCATCTAAGTAAGTGACCTTTAAATCAACTAGAATTAAAGCTAAAGTCAATTTTAGTAAAACAATTAGAGGGTTCTTTCTAAATAAATTCATTTTTTTTCCAAATTTTACAAAACAATAAATAACTAACTATATAATTATTCTCAGAATAATTGAATTTAACAAAGCTAAAGGTCAACTTACTTGATTGTAGATTCTTGTCGGTTGCACTACCCCTTTGACTTCCAATAACTAGTTCTCTCTTCAACATCACAGATTTGGGGGACAACACTCCACCCCAACAACCCTAAGTTAATAGTTGCCTCAATAGATAATGCTATGCCGACTTTGTTAGTTTTTTGTAGCTCGGGCAGGTACTTCTACATAGGCTAGGTGTCTATCTTGTAAAAGTGGTATGAAAAATGACTCTCTAAATAAGCATTTTATAAAGTGAGTTTGTGACTTTTACATAGTTTCAGTGACTTAAGTGATTTAAATCATCTCAATGAGAGATTAAAGTATTATTGTTGATCTAGTGAGCCCAAGATCTAATCTAAACCGTTGAGATTTAAAGGTAAATGAAGAGTCATTAATGAAATTTTAAAAGAAACCCAAGGAGAGTGGAGAGACACATGGAGCGAGAGAACTTTGGAGAGCTGAAGAGAAAAAGGAAGAGGTTGCCGCAAGAGGAAGAGGGTGCATATGCCGAGGAGAGGAAGAGAGCACAAATTCCAAGGCAACATTGAATGCTCAAAAAATTGACCCTAGAGAAAAAGAGGGGATTGTACATGGCACAAATTTCGAGGAGATCGTACAATAGCGTGATACACAGTCATGGGCATGTTTTTCAAGGGCTATAAATTTATTGCACAATTTTCGAGGCAACATACATGTTGAAATTAATAGATTCTATAGGTTGTATTGTAGCCATGTATGATTTCCAAGAAGGTCATACAAGTCATACTACATATTGGGCACAAACTTAGAGGTGGTGTGTTGTACTTACAGTTTGTACAAGTGCATTAATTCTTGACTTATGGAAGAATCCATGAAAATGGATAACACTTTTTGCCAAAAGTGACATTGGGAATTTATTTTTTAACTCATTTATTAAATCAAATCCCTCAAAACTCATACATGCCTTGTGAATTCCAACATGTAACAAAAAAACAAATTGTAGAGAATTATTTTGTCTTTACACCTATATATTTTTAAAATAATAATATGATTTAATATGCCTAAATTGCATTTAGTGATAGGTTTGCTATTGTAAATTTCATAAAAAGTTAACAAGTGGCTTGTGTGCACATAAAATAAGTTAGTGACAAATGCATAATTTTTGAAAAAAAATATGAAGATAATCTATACAAAATGCACTCGGATGCACATTTTCTAATTTATGTTGAAAAATTACATATATATTTTTAATTTTCGAAACTAACCATTGAAAAATTTTATCGCATTTTGTACACATGTCTGTGCACCAACACCTTTTTTTTACTCTTTACAAAAATCGAAAAACAAAAAATACCCTTTTGAAGCGCACACATTGTTCTGGGGCGTATATATTTTTTGAATTTTTTTGGTTGTGTACTTTTTTATGTTATTGATTCTTCTTTGTGTTAATTCAAAGTTGTGGACATGGTTTTGCAAGTGTAAGTTTGAAAAAGGGAAAAAGAAGAAGATATCATAGAAACTCAAAAACCGTAAATTATATGCTAATGGATAGACGATTTGATGATGAATCTATCAGTATGAAGTCCGACGCCTAAGGTGCATCCCTAGACAATGTTTAAGCTTGACAAATAGGCCAATAAAAATAAATTTGCAGAAAAGGGCTAAAAGCTTGTTTTAAAGCCCTCTATCGAGCTATTAGCTCAATCGAAGGTTTTAAAACCTCGATCAAGACTGTGCATTTTTTTAAAATACCTTGATCAAGGTTTAAGTGTGGTTAGGACAAAATCTTGATTGAGCCTTTTAATAATAAAAATAAAGTTTATATAGAAAAATAACTATAATTCAAATACCTCGATCATGCTATTTGAATTAATAGTTATTTTTTCCCATAGAAAATAACTTACCTAAAAAATCATTTTACTTTTATGGCAATTTCTTTCTACAAAGTTTCACTGAGAGGAAAAGGATATAAGAAGAGATGGGTAAATGAAATTGTTAAGCATTGACTATATCGACTCAATCCTCGGGTCACCACCTAATTAAAAGAATATCAACAAAGTGTTGGTTAAACTCCAAATGAAAAAGCTACATTTGCCTTCAATGATGGGTCATATTCAGCTTGTGCAAAAATTTTTTTATCGATCTAATGACTTTTAACTTACAAAAAAATAAAAATAAAAAACCATTTTTTTATTGAGCTAACAAATATTTTATAATAAGAAAATTAAATTTGGACAAAAATAAAATAATAAATATAATTCATGAAATCAAATACCATGGGTTACCAAAGCTATGGGCCATAACCCAAAACTATGGGCCATTATGGCCCATAGTTTTGGTAGCCCATAATAAATTTGAGCTTGATATTTGATGCCATGCATTATATTTTATGATTTTTTTTGTCCTAAAATTTAAATGTTAATACCCCACCCAATTTGTGTTAAGGGTAAATAAAATAACTATCAAATATAGAATAAAAATATAACTATTAGAAAAATAATAATAATTAGCAAAATAACTTATTTTTCTGTATCTTATTATCTTTTATGTTGATAAAATAAAAATAAAAACCAAAAAATAAGTTTTCTATTATAACTTTTATATTTTAATGTTGACAAAACCCTCATCAAGCTATTAGCTAGTTACAAAAATAATAGTAATTAGCAAAATAATTTTTTTAACCATAACTTATTATCTTTTATGTTGACAAAATAAAAATAAAAACCGAAAATAAGTTTTCTAATATAACATTTATATTTTTATGTTGACAAAACCCTAGCTAGATTTAGCTAATAGCTTAGGTTTAGCTAAAACTAAGGCTTACTATAAGTTATATATTTTTAGGTTGAAAAAACCCTCGATCGAGTTAATAGCTCGACTGAGGGTTTAACTCATATTTTATTAAGTTCCAAATCTTGATAAAGTGTTAATTAATCCTATTGGAAAAAAACTTAATCGAGGGCTTATTTAAACCATTGATTGAGATTTTGAAAGCTCAAACAAGGGCTTAAATAAACCTCGACCGAACTCATGTTTTAGACAATCCACCCCCTCTGAGTTTTCTTTGTAAAATGCATAATAAAATTTTCTCTCATTGACTAGTTTACCCTTTGGGGGTTTTCCAAGGGCATTGCTCATAGAATTACTGTGTCAAACATATGTAATGCTTTTTATGTTGTTGTGCATTTTCATTGAGTAGATACAATGTGATTACATTTATAAATTGCAGATTTGGATTGTGTTAAATTTTCGTGCAAATAAATATTAGTTTATCAATTTATTGAATGTGTAAATCATTTTGGGTCTTAGAATAAATCCCAACAAGCTTCTTTATCTCAACTCTTGATTCAAACTCAGTTAATAAGGAAACACAAGAAGAGAGTCACACTTTGATGTTCTCTAACACTTACTAATAGTCCCAACAACAACAAACATAACCCAACACTAAGACGAAACCAACCTAAAATGCACCAGTATGATCCCCCAAATATTTTCCCAAATCCCTATTTTATGCAAGTAATTCAAATAATTAACTAAAATAGAGATATTTTACATGTGCCAAATGGCCTCCGTGCACATTATTTTTCTAATCACTTTTTATAAACTTAAGCTTTTTACTTGTTATTTTTAATGTTCAACTTTTTTGTCTATACTCAAATTTAAATATATCTAATTTATTAATATGTCTCTAACAACTAACTAGTTAAAATATCATTTTCTTCTTGTAACAGCTAATTAGTTCAAATATCATTTTATTCTTGTAAACAAATATCATTTTCTCATCTTTAAGGAGACTATCAATTGCTCAAATCAATCTTTAAGGAGACTATCATTTGTTCAAATGTTTGATTTGGAAAAGAAAACAAGTATAAACCAAAAACTATTAGAGTGTGCTAGCATGCTTTCAAGTGATATTTGTTAGTTTTTATAACTAAGTTGGCCATTCTCCATGATTTTGATGTCACACGGGGAACATAAATTGTATTTTTCTTAGTGAACTTTTTAATGTAAAGTGTGTTTTATATTATTAAAGTGACCTTTGTACTTTATAAACTTAAAGTGACTTTAAGTTGTGGGGCTCAAAAAGTGCATTTAATGTATTTAATAAATTGAATATGTGCATTAAATGAAATCCCTCAGATAAAGCTAATCTCATCCTTTGATTAAGTTGGTTGAGTTAGTTAGGGTTAGTTTGGGTGAGATAAAGTATAAAAGAATGTCTAGGGAAAAGAGAGAGACAACACATCAGAAGAAGAAGAAAAAGACAAGAGAGAGAGAGAGAGAGAGAGAGAGAAATAAATTTCTTGAAGGAAGTTTCTTGTGAGAGAGAGACTGATAATCAAACTGAAGGCATACTTCCCAAGAAATCTTTAGCATTCATTGGACCGTACATTCATTATTGTAAACCGTACATGCACATAAATCGAGGCAAATTGTAGGCACAAATTTCAAGACATAATTTTCTACATTTAATGCTAGGTCGAATCCGTACATTCCATACTTGGCATGAATCTCAAGAAAACTGTTGTGTACACTTCACGCATGTGGGTTGACCGAGTATTTTTGGCACATTTTTCAATGCATATTTACAGATGAGGGTTTCTAAAATTGTTTTGATGTTGTAGAAGAAATTCCGAGTTGTTGAATTTCTGATTTTTCTCATAAATAAAATTATTTCTCTAGGTTTTCCTTTGGTGAGGTTTTTCCCTGGGCTTGACCCTAAATTTCTGGGATGTCACATTTATCTTCAGATTGAAGTTGAGTGCATTGGTGTTTATACTTAAAACTATCAATCAAATTAGACTTGAATTTTTAGTTCAGACAAGTTATAAACTAGATTTGCAGTCAAGAGTTTGATAAAAGTCCTATATAAGGTTTTGTGATTGTTTACCAATTTATTCATGGTATCAGAGCGTGATTGCTGAAGAAGGTGTGTTAAGTTGTGTGATACAGAACATAAGAGATTCAAGTCAAGGTCAGTTAAAGATTATTAGTTGAAGTCATGGCCTCAGCAAGATTGCGATATGAAGACAAACTGGATGGGTCTAATAATTTCAGCCCTTGGAAAGAGCGCATAACCATATTGTTCAAAGAGTTGGAGCTATGGGATATTGTTGGTGCTTCTGACACCATCACAGTTCCCACAGATGCTGCTTTGAAGACTGTTTTTGACAAGAAAGATATCAAGGCACAAAAAATCTTTTTGGACTCTATAAAAGATCATGTGATACCTCACATCACAGGTAAGTCACATGCTTTTGAAATTTGGAAAGCTTTATGTACTCTTTATCAAAGTAAGAATCATAATAAAAAGATGGTTCTCAGAAAAAAAGTGAGGAACACCAAGATGACTGATGCTGATACAGTAACCACTTATCTCACAAAAATTTCTCAAGTTAGAGATGAACTGGGTGTTGCTGGTGAGAAAGTGGATGATGAAGAGCTTGTTAGATATGCTCTTAATGGGTTCACTGCAAAATGACACACATTTGTGCAAGGAGTATTTGCTAGAGAGAAACTTCCTGATTGGACAAGGTTATGGGATAACTTTGTTTAATAAAAGACTCGGGAGGGGACATTCCTGAATGGCACTCAGAGCAGTGAAGAAAATGTAGCCCTTTTTACCAAAGGAAAAGGTAAAGGTGGGGGGGGGGGGAAGGGAGAAAGACCTTAGCTAGGTTCGATGTTATAACTGCGATAAGTTTCACCACTATGCTAGTCAATGTCCTAAGAAGAAGGATGAAGACAGAGAGAGAGCAACATCAACATAAGTACTAGAATATGCTGCCCAATTTGACAATGAGTTTTCTTTGGCATAAGTTAAGACTAGTATAGATAGTTCAGTAGATTACCATGACACATGGATAGTTGACAACGGGTCAACTAGCCATGACTGTAAAGTATGGAGCTTTTCAGAGGATAGAAGAGATTGCTCCAAGACACTTTGTTGAAACATATATTGGAGTTGGAACTGTGAAATTCCAACTAGATATGGGAGAAATTCTTGAAGTAAACTGGGTACTGTTTGTTTCAGGCATGAAAGTTAGCAGACTTTCTATGTCATTATTGGAGGATGACAGGGATGGAGTCTTTGTCAAGACATGACAAATGTTTCTATATCAAGTAGAGAACCCAGTTGGTACCACAATTTCACTTGGGAATAGAAGAGACAAACTTTATTTTCTGCAAGGAGAAGTAATGTTTCCAAGGTCAGGTGGACGGTTATCTGAGACTAAATCTGAAGATGAGGCAGGTGCACAGATAATACCTTTGGATGAGAGCTATACTAGCAGGAGGCTCAACCAATGTGGAGGTTGTGAGCAAATGCAGAGGTTGAGAGAGGATTCCCCTCACAATTCTCAGTTTAGAGTTGTTTTTTCGACATGGATCTTCAGGTCACATTCCAGAGCAAGAAGGAGCTTTTTCAGAGGATAGAGACCCAAGTGGTGGAGATACAAGCATTGTCCGAAGGACCTCCCTCATTAAGAGGGAGTGTTAGTTTTTATAACTCAGTTGATCCTTCCCCATGATTTTGATGTCCAATGGGGAGGACATAAATTGTATTTGTATTTTTCCTAGTGAACTTTTTAATGTAAAGTGTGTTTTATATTATTAAAGTGACTTTTGTACTCTATAAACTTAAAGTGGCTTTAAGTCGTGGGACCCAAAAAGTGCATTTAATGTATTTAATAAAGTGAATATGTGCATTAAATGAAAGCCCTCAGATAAAACTAATCTCATCCTTTGATTAAGTTGGTTAAGTTAGTTAGGGTTAGTTTGGGTGAGATAAAGTATAAAAGAATGTCTAGGGAAAAGAGAGACGCAACATATCAGAAGAAGAAGAAGACAAGAGAGAGAAATAAATTTCTTGAAGGAAATTTCTGATTTCTAATTTGTGAGAGAGAGACTGATCATCAAACTGAAGGCACAATTCCCAAGAGATCTATAGCATTCATTGGACCGTATAGTCGTTATTGCAGACCACACATGCACAAAAATCTAGGCAAATTGTAGGCACACATTTCGAGACAATTTTATGCATTTAATGCTAGCCAAAATCTGTACTTGGCACAAATCTCAAGAAAACTGCTATGTACAGTTCACATGTGTGAGTTGGCTGAGTATTTTTGGCGCGTTTTTCAATGCTGAATTACTGATGAGGGTTTCTGAAATTGTTTTGATGTTATAAAAGAAAGTATGAGTTGTTGATATTCTGATTTCTCTCATAAATAAAATTCTTTCTCTAGGTTTTCCTCTGGTGAGGTTTTGCCTTGGGCTTGGCTCTAAATTTCTCTGTTGTCACATTTATCTTCAGATTGAAGTTGAGTTCATTGGTGTTTATACTTAAAACTATCAGTCAAATTCATCTTTGGATTTTTTAGTTCAGACAATTTATAAACCAGATTTACAGTCAAGTGTTTGATAAAAGCCCTATATAAGGTTTTGTGATTGTTTATCAAATTTTTTCAATATTACACTATGTCATTCTCTTTATCATACTTAGATCCAATCCTTACAAGCCAATTCATCAAAGATTTTAGATGGTTAACTTTATTTGCTACATTTATATCATTTATTGTCTTCAAGTTAAAACCTTAAATATTTTAACCACTTTTCCATTCATTTAAATCATTTATCATAATTAAGTTAAAAACTAAAGTATTTTAACCACATTTTTCCATTCATGGCCTCTAAAGTAAATATCTTTGCTAATGCCTCCATCTTGAAAAATATACATAGTACAATTGTAAATTTGACATACAACCTAGCAGGTACCAAAGCTCTGTTTTTCTTATCATCTCAACCTAGCAGGGTAGCAAAGCTCTGTTTTTCTTATCATCTCACTTGACTAGGGCATACAGATCTTCATTCCCTAGCTTCAAATCTATGCCATCAACACTCTCCATGCACCGTTCCTAATTTAATCTCTCTATGCCCCCTTCTCAACACTCTCCATGCACCGTTCCTAATTTAATCTCTCTATGCCCCCTTCTCAATTTAATATAAATGGTTGCCATTTCCTCTTCTCAATTTCTCAATTTAATATATATGGCCGCCATTTGCTTCCTAATTTAATCTCTGCATGCCCCTTCTTAATTTAATCTAAATGGTCACCATTAGCTTTGTAGAAATTGAATTGTAAACTTTATCCCTAATTGGGGTTTTTAGAATTTTAACAAAGATTTGTAATTTTGTAATTTAATGTATGAACCAGATAATATTATCAAATCAAATTTTAATGTCTACCCCAATGTTGTATTGAACAAGCTGTGGTATTTAACCTTCTATGGGACGCGCGATGTTTGTATGAATATTACAAAGCATTCAATCTTAAATATTCAATTTAAACATAACATGTATTATTCAAAATCACACTTCAAATATAAATAGATCCCTGTTTGCTTATTACAAAGCATAAAATCTTAAATATTCAATGTAAGGATAACATGTATTATTAAAAAATAATCTTTAATTAAGAGCAGATCCCTGTACGAAAGCAATTTGTTTTAAACATTCCACCACACCAAACATATGTAAGTTATTTGGTGTGCACCTTAAACTGAATGATAGTCATTTCGTGGGCCATCCATTATAAGCAGATCCCTATACAAAAGAATTTTTTTTTCAAACATTCTGTCACACAAACATATGTAAGTTATTTTTTGTCCTCCTTGCATGAATGATGGTCATTTGGTGTCCACCTTAGAATGAAATTATGAATGTTGGAATGAAACGACATGAAAAGCCTCCCACATTTTCATGTAGGCATGTTACTGTAATTTCTCTCAGCGTGTTTACATCATTGTTCACTTGCCAAGCTCCATGATGAGATCTAATGCCGTGTTCAAATATGCTAATCACATATATAATGAGAGCAAGAGACGTATTTATTTGCAATAACAATTATTTGAACATTACAAAGAGTTCATCTGTTTGTCTGCACTGCAGACTCTGCAGGGTGCAGTCTCTATATTTACAATTATATAAAATGTATTTCTTGATTTAACTATTGCTATATCAATGACACTAAACTATGTCAAAGCGCACAGCTGTTCTTCCAACACTAAACTTTGTGAAAGCACAGCTGTTCCTGCTCAGTCCATGGTGTTCCTTCCAATCCCACAAATAAATAAAGATAAGAATTTGTGTGAAAACAATAGCTTAATCTTGGCAAAAGCACTAAATGTCAATCAGGGCTGTCACCTCCACTACTTACTTTACTCTTGGACGGCACTGAGTGAAAAAGACCAATGAACCTTATTCTGATTTGCAAAATAGGTAAAGTTGACCTTCCTTTACTCTAATTCATTAGCAAATGTTGGGCAACTATTTTATTCAGCAACCAATTAAACCGTGGCTTTCTATTCAGCTTACAATGCTATTGTTTAGCCTGCATTGTACATAAAAAGGACGTAATGAAACCCATTCTTTGGAATCTTTATACTTTCTACAATGCAAATATCAAAGGCATCTGAATTTTTTATGGATATTAACAATCAAAAATTTCCCCATAGAATAAGTTACAAAGGAGAAAACCATTTTCAAAGTCACTGTTTAGATAAATAACAGTGACCTGCAAAATAATATGGAAGAAATGCAAACTCATTGTCTATTAGGAGCAACCCAATACTAAATAATTTTCTCAAGCAGCACTCAACAGTAACAAGGAGATGCCACTTCACACAGAAGATGCATAGAAATCTCCCTTTTATTATATTGGTAAATTGTCTTTATAAATATGAAGCTGTTCAATTCATAAAAGCTCCCTTGAAACACACTGGACCAAGGTACATCCCTTCGTTGGTTAGACCCGCAATTACACTTCTGCACAGAGTCACAGACATCATATCATGTTAAACTTTATTGTACAGTGTACGATGATACAGTCATCTCAAAAGATATTAAAGAATTCCAGGCCGTGAGAAAAAACTGCCTGGTCATGCACTTGGACGTGCAAAAAGCACAAAATGCAGAGCATTTCTATGTTACACAGCAGTTGGTATTAAATGCAAAACACCTGCACACTTATCACCCTAAATACTTGAGGGGATACATTTTTTAGGAGTTCAAATATCAAAATTTTAATAATAGAACACTACTATACACTATCAGCATCATTTTTTCCAGAATACAATCAAGGCATATTTAGCTGAATTATGAGATGGAAAAATATCAAGCCTCTCTTTACATTTGATATCACTCCAGAACATTTTCCTTCTTGTCAACTTGGAGAATAATCCCACTGGAGAAGCATGCTAGCCAAAAAACAAAGCAATATCCGAGTCTACAGAAGGAAAATCAACCATCTGGTTGATGCCACATCCTGATGGAAAGCATATGCCTCTTCTTCAACTTTGACAGGATCAGGACACCGTGACTAGATCTCAAAGTAGCAGGCTTCAAATTTATCTAATATGGATGAAATTCATGAATCCCAAAATTTTGCTGGGTCTTTGCTGTATAAAGTGCGATCTTGTATCTCTAAATTGGCAATATGCCAATCCACCATCGGAACTTGTACACATTTGCATAAAAGAAGTGTTGTGGGAAAAAGCCACCATCCACTCTCCTCCCTAGAGAAATGCACAAAACAGTTATTTTTTTAATCAATATATATCTATGGTTTTATCACTAAACTGGATGAATACACAAAAGCCTATGCCTATTTTATCATGCAAATAAAATGAAAAAAGTTCAGAAAGGTACGTGCTAAAGTTCCAAGCATGAAAATTCTTTGCTCCTTTGTTGGAGGTACATTGAATCTTGTAATGGATAGATCCATAGATCAAAGCCACCACCTGAACAGAAAGAAAGAGAAGCAGAGTTAAACCACCCCTTTACTCAGTTTCTCAAAAATGTTGCTTCATTCATAAAGATGATAACACAACCAACAGGGTCACCACAAGCATTAGGAGGCACAAAAGATGAGGCTCTATAAACTTGAAAAAAAATTAAAATTCTAGAGCACATCTCTTTGATGTATTCACAAATTCAATCTTCTATATCAAATCATTCCAAGTTTCTCTCATGATATTTTTTCAATCCTGTTTTTCCCTATTATCCCGATTCCCTACAAGTTGTAATCTGTAGATTCAAAGTTCACAAGTTATAGATCAAAGCCACCACCACCTCAGAAAGAAAGAGGAGCAGTATTAAACCTTTATTTGTAGAATTTTCAGCACTCTCCCAACCCAGTTTACAACTCTGTTTAAAACATTGTTTAATGCCCAACCCAATTTGTAAATGTGCTGCAAATTAGATTTTTCTCATAAACAATATAGGACTGAAACACAAGAAGAGCTTCTACAACATTTTCACTAACAACAGATAAACCACATTCAAAGATAAATTTCAGACAAAATATTTTTGGTCCAATGACCCATGAAAAACCCCAACCTCCGGGGAAAACCTGTGAGAGAGAAATTTTTATTATCTGGAAAATTTGCAGCAAGATACAGAAAAAATTTCAGACCAACGTATCTCAACCGGATGAAAAATTCTGCCTCGTTTTCCATGCCAAACAGAAAAATTACAAACTCAAATATTTTCTTGTAGCTGCCTCAATTTCTGTACTGCTGTACGGACTGTACGGAAACCGTATGGACAGACTGACTGTACAGACCTCAAAATCCGTGCCTGCAAACTGCCTCAGGATTCATGCCCAGAAAATATTTCCTCGAAAAATTGTGCCCAGAAAATGCTCCTAAAATACCGTGCTGTACTTGGCCTTGGGATCTGCTTTACGGAACAGCAATAACTGCTGCTGTACCTTGCTTCGATTTTTGTGCCCGAAGAAAAATGTTGCTGCTGCTATTTTTCTCTCTTTCTCAGAAAATGGCTCTCTTCTCTCAAAATGCAAAAAATGCCTCTTCACTTGGAAACTTTCCTTTTTGGTGAAAAAATTAGGGTGAATGAAAAGTCATCTAATCCTAGGGCTCAAATTAGTCTAGATGAGTGGTCTTGATTAAAATCACTCTTCTCCACAAAATAATTAATTTCACTCACTTTTTAAATATTTCACTTAAAGTGCACTTTATTCCTAAGTTGCACGAAATGGGGAAACGTCTAGAAGTTTCCAAAACGGGGACGGCTGGAAACGTGACCCTCCAAAAATGGAAACGCAGGGGGGAACGTCGTATATATAAATATATATTTATATATATAAAAAACACATTAACTTGCAAGAAAACAATAATAGCATACATAAATGACATTTTACTATTTTAGTAGGGAAAACATGACTATATCATTGATTACATACACAACTGTGTAACTTTTAAAAATGAAAAAAAAAAAACAAATTTTAAACCCATT